>VXBL01000979.1:251852-271874 GCA_013400195.1 Aramus guarauna | reverse complement strand
TTTTTTTTTTTTTTTTTTTTAAACACACCTGCTGCAAGACTTCAGGACTAAGCCAAGGCAGGACTTTGATGCTGTATTTGGGAAAGTCATGAACAACTTTGAGTCGCTGCCCATGGTTGATCATACTTAGATTACTTCGCAGGCCGGAGAGGTACACCTTCCCGTCTACAGAGATGAGAATGTGACTGGCTTTTACACTCCTGGGAAAACAAAAAAAAAGAAGTAAAAAAAGTCAGTTCTCTGGCCTCGAAGGAATTCTGTTCCTGGCAGCCTTCCCAGGAAGACTTAGTGCAGAAGGGCACTGCAAAGGATTTAAGGCAGGCATAGCTGAGCTGAATTTCTTTTACACTACATACAATAAAAGTAGTAACCACTAATAGCCTAAACTTTCAGCATGTGAAATTTACTCTTGCAACAAAGGGATGTATCAGAGAAGAAGAAAGATATGCTAAGGGGTGGAGACAGTAATTTAGAAAGAAATTAAGGGAAGTTATACTAAAGAGAAATTCATCCTTAGTGAGCTCCTATGGAAGGGACAAAAGCCTACGTTACTGGAGAGCTCAATGCAGGACAATACTTGACCAGCCTCCTAATGACCATCCTGAATGCTGTGCAAAACCACTTCTACAAGCACTACCAGGAACAGAAAATGGATCGCTGTTTTTTTTTGTTTTTTTTTTTTTTTAAATACCTGTGTACATAGCCCATGTGGTGGATGTAGTCAAGTGCTTTCAATACACCTTGGAGGATATATGCAATAGCCAGTTCACTCATACCATCCATAAAATGGGTACAGATTAAATCTTTTGCAGAACCTAAAAAGAAACAAAACACCTCTTAATCAGTCAGAAAAAAAACCAAGGATACTTCACCTCTTAAATTTCATTTCACAGAACATGATGGTCAGACAAAGGTATTCCCTCTCCACCTACCATAGGCCATGAAAGATGTCACGACCCACAGCTCATTGTCAGCTATGAAAGTTGCTTTGTATGGCACAATGTTAGGGTGGTTGAAGAGCTTGGAAACATGAAGCTCCCCCTAAAATTAAAAAAAAAAAAAAAAATATATTTTGATTCAATTTAGCAAATGCAGAAATATGAATACAGTATTGATAAGCACTGCTCTTGCTGTCTGCCCTCTCCTAAACTTGCATTATGGTATTAATGGATTTGCGTTACCTGCAAGAACGTGACCATTTCATTTGTGCAGGCCTCCAAGTTCACTCTTCTGACTGTGACATACTCTCCTGTGGGTTTATACCTGGCCAGGTTCACTACCATCAAGTCTTCAAAGCCTCTGCCTGAAAGAAAAGGCATTAAAGCGTCAATAACATTTCTGGAACCACACGCTTCTGGAGAACTCCTCCAGTCCTTGACCCTTAAATAATCTTTACAGTCATTTATCGAAACTATTTTTGGCCTTGTGAAAAAGAGTAATCGTTCCATCAGATACCACCTTCCTTGGCATGTATCCCGTTGAGAAAAGTCCTCCTAGCCAGTAATATTATCCTGTCTTTCAAGTTCAGAGCCGAGGTAGAAATAAAATGATTAGGCCACAGCCCCACCAAGGACAGGGACAGGTTTCAGGCTGCTTCTGCTGCCTTTGTACTTCACTATCATTAACCCACCACATGCGTCTTTCTGTTGAAAGCTTTTAGGATTGGCATCTCAATTTTTATTAAAGTGATTTTAAAATCAAAGAGGACAGGCATCTAATGTCAAAAATAAGCAAAGGCCAACAAATCTGCAGATGTTATTTTCTTTGCAAAGCAGGACTTCTGAACTTCCAGCCCCCAGCAGTATTACCTATGATAGTGAGCAACTCATAACAGCTGCTGTCTGGTAGGAAGTTGCTCATGGTGTCCCTTTTAGGGGAAGAAGCTATCGACTCGGAGCTTGCTTCATTTGTCTGGGGGGAAAGAAAAAAAAAAAAGTCCCGTCAAAAGAAATAAAGATCACTTGCTAGAAAAATCATCTGCTCCTTATATTATCATACACGTCAAAATAATAAGACAGCACTGAATATAGGAGAGAGAATTTAATTGCTGTTAAAATAGTTTTAAATAGTTATTTATCAATTGAAATCCAGGAGATGCCTCATTTCAGAAGATCCAGATATCTGTGTTTCAAAACGTGTAACCATAACAGGTAGATTCTTAATTACTGTAGGCTAGAATTTCTGTAGGAATATTTGGATAAAGCCAATTACTATTCCCCAGGACAGCTTAAGCACGGCTTTATAGTAACTACCTTCCCCATTAATTACAAAGTTCTGTGCCACCATCCTACTGCCTGAGCGAAGGCTGAAGGCAAGCTTGTTTCTAGCACTTCTCTGTGCTGTGGCAGTCAGCATCCCTGTCTGATGCTGGCTGGGGCTTCGGGTTTTCAGCTGCTCATCTGTGGGAAGACCAGTGCAGCTGAAGCTGCGTAGCTGAATGGTAGAAGTGATGAACCAACTTAGCCCAAGATATGAAGATCAGACACACATGAGGAGAAGCTCCAAATGAAAGCAAAAACTTAACTGCAAAGCATTAGTGCTTACAGGAGGGGAAAAAACAAAAGCAAAAAAATAGAAAAGAAAAAGACCCCACACCACATGGGGAAGCAGCACTCCCAAGCCTGTCAGCTTTCCTTCACTACATCTGACATAAAGCCATCTGCTTTATTTACATACATGTAAATCTTTCCAAGCAGGATTTTGCAGAAGACAAACTTAAATGTTCTGGCAAGTTCCATTATACCATCCAGCTCCCTCAAATTTCCAAACTCACAAGGAGAGCATCCTAATGGGGAACCAAATTTATTTGGTGTCTAAGATCAGATTTAGTTATCTCAAATTTCCAGCACATTAACTCCTCCTGACATTTGGAACTCCAGCTCATTTTTTCCACCTCATTCCTCATCAACTGCAAATGCCCTTTATCAGACCTTTTCTCATGGTACATGAAGCAGAAAAGGCTTGTGCATTTTCCTAGAGTGACAGCAAATACTCTCTTTTCCATCACTGAAAGATGGAAACGACACAGTGACAACTGAAAAAACAAGGAACTTGCTGTTCTACACTCACTCCAGGGTAAATGTAGTGCAATGAGCACAGACAGGAATTTGCCATAAATTACCTTTGGTTTCCTAAGTATACTTTGGGAATAAACTAATAGTCACACTTCCCAAGTTCCACCTTTCCAACCGACTTTGAACAGCACACATTTTACCTCTCTCTGCCTGCCTTTAAAATGGGTATCTTTTTCAGTTAAGGGAAAAGGTAAAACTTAAGATATGTGAATATTGCTATGGTATAATTTCAGCTCAAACAACTCCAGCACAGCAACTCAGTCCTGTTTCAGGATAGCTGACCCCTGCGATCTCAGCAGTCCCAAATCCTCTTTTTCCTAGTCCTCACACTACACAGTGCTGGTGCTTGGCTGAGAACAGGCAGCAACTTTCCATTCACAATTTCAAACTTCTGTTAGAGACGCCTGTCAATTCTGTTCTCAATTGTATCACTCATTACTTCTTCCAGCAATTTCACACTGTCCTGCCAACAGCAAGATTGCCAGGAGAGACACACAGGCAGATGGAAACCTCTGAAGCAGAAAGGCACCACCAAGGAAATGAAAGCAGGAGAATCTGATAAGCAGCGTTATGGAGCAATGACAGCTGGCGAAACACTGAGCAATATGTAAGTGGTTTGCTTTATTAAAGTCCACTCCGGATATAGCATAAGCCAACAAAACAGATGCAAAAAAAAAAAATTACTTATTAATGGTGTAGGCTGTTTTAACAGTAATGGAAAAATACCATGAATTCCCTTTTTTAAAAGTCTTCCAGTACATCAGAGGTCTTCACTCACCTCTCCATGTTAGTAGTAACCAGTAAGTGAGAGCTAACGCAAAAGGAGCTCTACCAGATACTTATCAACATCATACAAGAGTTTAAAAAAAAAAAGTTAAACTGAAATGTCATTTATGAAATACTGCAAAAAAGCTCCTCAGTGGTTTCACACAGGATAACTTTTGGTGTATGGTCAAAAGCAAAAGCAGCTGCGAAATGAAGTCACATATGACTAGCTTTATGGCATGACATTCATTAAGAGCTAGCTTTCCAGCTTGTTGATCTGATTTTAATTTCAGATAGATTTAAGGAAATTAATCTTTGAAAGGCAACAACTGTTATAAATGCCATAAGAAAATCAGTTATGTGATGCTAGCACGGATCTGCATTTGCCAAGTGATGCTCATCTGAATTAGGCAGAAGGAATGTCGGTTTTGTTCTGCTGCCTTCCTCTCCTCCTCCCTCCCTCACTTTCAGCATGAATAACAAAAATTTTCCTCCCATCCCTCTCCCTAAATTATTTACCTTTTTCTATAGCCTTGCTGGAAAAAGTAAACTTTTATTTAGCTGCAAAAATCAATATGAGAGTCATCAATACCACTGCAGAGGCGACCAAACAAGTGAACAATGTAACAAAACCAAAAAAGATGCTAATCTCAATTTGCTTCCAGTCCAGCATATGCATTAACACTCAGCAATTTAAAACAAGGTGTGAATTTACTTGACTTTATACAAGACGTTCTGTATACATCTCGTATTTTCAGCTTTGTTTGTGCCAGTAAATTACAGGCACTGGCACAAAAATCAATTATAAGCAGCCTGAACTGACACAGTTATAATCAAATCACACTTAATTCGTGTTTGTAATTAGCCCGAACTAGAGCAACACCTGCACACAGAAACGTTTCAATATGGTGTGGGCAGGTGGGAAATCATTTAGACAAATATATTCTATCGTAAATTGTGTTATTCTGCAAGTACTGTTCATTATGAACCAAACAGTGTGCAATCCGGGCCTGCAGAACAAAAAGCATCAAGGTAAAGTTTTCAACTGCCACATTTGGGCTGTACGTTTTTGAACAGACATTCCATGTTTGCTAGTGATTTTAGTTTCTAAGAGACAAAGCTCTCTAAGCAGGCACGGAACTGGCTCTGAAGACAACTAGCCAGCAGCAGGTAAGGTCACCTCAAACTGAAAATCACATGAAGTTTCATGTTGGAGCCTCTGTTGTGGCTGTTCTACAGGGAAGAGAAAGGAAATGGGAATCAACGCGGTCAGAAGGGAACACTCGTTTTGAATGGCCAACATCAAATTTTTTGGGCCTAGCTGTCAGAAGTCCCATAAACTAACCCCTTCCTTTTAATCTAAAAAGAGAGTTATAAGAGATTAGCATCTCTGAAGAATCAGATTTAAATAATCTTAAAAAAGAGAGACCCCGGGGGGGCTGGGGGATGATGACACAAATCCAAATCCAAATCCAAGAGATTAAAGTTTTGACTTGTCACACACAGTTTGAAAATCACACACCAAAATCTCCACTCCAGGGTGAAACCTGTTTCCACACTTGTAGAGCTAATAGAGAGATGAAATATATAACTAAGATAAAAAGAAAAATCAAACTTCCACAAGGAATAATCTCCATGCAATGAACCACAGCACCACAGCCTGCAAAAGCCACTTACTTTTCTCCGAGAGTCACCCGGAGGCTGCTCTGGAGTAAAGAAATTAATTGTTCACCATGTTGTGTTCAACAGATACCCATTAAAAATATAGCTGGAAAACTGAGTAAATAACCCTGCAAGCTACTTTTTATACAAAATATAAACAATAACTTTTTAGACAAAAGACATTTAATTTACACATAAGATTGCAGCACTAGAAATAATCAAATTGTAGTACAAGTATGAGAATTAAAGAGATTCAAAGAGTGCTACTGTTCACATATTCAGTGTAAATGTAAGGTGACAATTTTTTTTATTATACCTCTAAACACATTCAAAAATGACATATCTACTTCACTTAAATATAGAAGAAACTATCTAAAGTTTACCTAAAGTAGTGGAAATTCTTCCACTCCACCTGGAAGCTCAAGATCTAGATATGTTTCCTATGCTCTGATTACCTTCTGTGCCACTGATGAAGAATTCTGCATCCTAGTGGGCAATTTTGCTCGTTATGCACAAAGCAGCACAGAAACCAATCAGCTCTCCTGCAGACACACTGGGGAGCTATCATCAGAGTTTCAAAATCCACTTTTACTCGGAAAATTATAATTAACCTTCCCAAACCCCAAATCTGTCTTATGCATAGGATAAAAATGGTTATGCTAAGAAATACAGAAGGCAGGGTCTGACAATAGTACTGCCATCAATGCGAAACTGATTTCCAAATAACTTGCTAAACCTTGGACACTTCTATACTAACTTTATACGGTTAGCCAGATCTGGTGCTACAACCAGATTTATTCATCTCTTTTACTCTTAAGATACATATTTACAACCAAATTAACAGTCCTTGTGGCTAAAATAAAACATTTCTAACAATGTTATCTAACAAGAAGAAAACTTACCTCCAAACAGTTCGAACTCTCTCAAGCCCTCAACAATGAACTTTTCAGATACCCACCGCTAAAAGAAAAAAAAAAAAAAAAGCCCCCAAATAATTAGTTACTTCTTCTAGAGACAAGTTTCTTCTTTTCCTCCTCCCCCACAAAAACATAAGAGAATCGTAACGCTCCAAGGATTCTGATGTGATCTGACAGCGATTAGCTGCAACACCAGAGATACATCCTTACTTTGTACAAGGACATTCTCTTCTTGTGCCACTGCAGTGCTTTTCCTCACCAGCATGCACATGCAATAAAGTTAATATCATTTTAGATCAAACACAACCTTGATACACGTACGTACGGGAAAAATAATAACCATGCTACAACTCCCTTACATAGGCAAATAAAAGTTGTTTGTTTGGGTGTAATAGGTGTAAAAAAAGCTTCAACTATTTACAATGAGGTGATGTCTTAGAAAATTGAACTATTTCGGTTATATAGCTATGGACTGAATGCAAAATTAGAACATAAATACTTTCTCTTCCAGAATTCATGCTTAAAATTCACAGCAAGCATTAGGTTGTGCCAAGAAACGTTCCTACAACTCTGTTCTACTCTGTGATTCAAAGAAAATCACATATGCACGCACACATAACGGACAACAGAAGATGCAGTTTTAGGCTTGCAGAGCGTTGACCATGAAGTTAGCATTCAATGAGCAATCACTCCATTAAAATTAGTCTACTTGGTAAAATAACTGCAAAAACACCTTATGTCGTTTAGTGCAAGGGAAGCCTGTCCTAGAAAGCACCAAGGAATCTTTAGGTGAGGAAGACTCCTCCAAACTCGCAGATCATTGCACCGTTGTAAGGCACTAAATAGCGGTTTTCTCACACGGAACTTCCTCACTTGAAAACGCAGAACTGAACAAAGCTGTTGTGCTTAGCTTCCCAAGCTACGCTGGCTTTAGAAGAAAAACCAGACAGAAACTGTCGGCGGTGTGACAGAGGTGAGGCGGTACCTCGTAAAGAAAGGCTGACAATACTCGTCATCACCACACGTCTTCGGATGGGGGACGCCCACCGCAAACCGCTCGCAGCGCACCCCGAGACACGGGCGTGCAAACCACCGCTGCTGCAGCGCGGGGCCGCAGACCCGTCCCCTGGCCCGCACGTCATGACGTGTAATTAGCGCTTCCAGCGTGACTTCAAGGTGCTTTCCAGGAGGCCGGCCCGGCCGCAGCCCGTCTGCACAACGCAAGGCTCTACCGACACGCCGGCGTCTGAGGGAAGCTGGAAGGCGCTCAGCACTCACCCTAATCCGCTCGGGTTTACTTACAAGAAAAGACATGGAATCCGCGTTTGCGCTACCGCGCGCAGCTCGTGAAAGGACGGGCAACCTGCAGGCACAAGAGCGGGTCACCCCCCGCACCCCCCGCACCCGGGACCCGGCAGCCCCAGGCCGGGAGGGCCCCACCGGAGCGCGGCCAGCGCCGCCCGGGCACCCGCGGGGCCGGCGCCCTCCCGCCAGGCCCGGCCCACCCCCCGGCCCCTCACCCGCTCCTCAGGCTGCGGCCGCCGCTTACCGGCAGGAGACGCTGCGCGTGTGACGCCAGCACGCCGGCACGTGATGCGGGCGCTCGCAGGTCGGGGCGCGCCAGTGACGTCGCCTCCGACGGTCCCGCGCACACTGAGCGGCGGGAAGCAGCCGGCGCCATGTTGGCTCCCTCAGAGAAGCGGCCGAGGCTTCGCCCCCGCGGCCGCCCCTCGGGCCCGGCGGAACGCGCCCTGCCCGCCGTCGGTGCTGCTGCAGCGCCCGCGGGGCGCCGTCCTTAAGCGCAGGGGGCAAATCCTCCGTCTCCCCCCGTCCCCGAGAGACGCCTTCCTCGGGCTGCGGGCCCTCTCCCCCGGCACCCACCCCCTCACGGGCAGCAGCAGCGCCCGCGTGGGAAGAAGCGCTTCCACAGCGTCGCAGCGGAGACGTAACGCCAGCTACCGCGTGTTCAAAGCCTACGCTGAGGCCTGCCCAGGTCAGAGGAGGCTTCGAGATTCTGCTAGATGAAAGGAAGAAGGAGCCCAGCCAAGTAAAGTAGGCAGGTGGAGTGTTTCATTTATCTTTTACTCTTCATTAGTTCATTTGAACGTTCATATTACAAAATTAGCTGCCGTGGCCCACAACGTATGGGACTTCAGGAAAGCTGTCGACTTAAAAGAGCACAAACTAGTATTTCTGTTCGAAGAACTTTGTGAAACAATACCATATTAATCTTTAAAGCTAAATAGTGCTAAAATTTCACATCATCTACATTAGTTTGGTTTAAATAATTTTACCATTATAAAATTAATGTATTTGCATGTATCAGGTTACAGACATTTGCATTTAAATCAGTGTGAAGTATCCCACGCTGGAACAAGTTTAAGCAAGTGCTGTTTCAACAGCAGCTCATTCTTATTGCCTCAAAACCAAGTTTGCACAAAGTATCAAACAAGAAAATGCAAGACATTGTTTCCCCACAAAACTCTTAAAAGTCTGTTACAAGCAACAATAAAATGCCTTCTAGACAGGAAGCATTTATAAAATGCAGAGCTCTCTCAGTTAGCCAAGTGCTTGCACGGGGGCATTCACTTCGTTCTCCCCATTTATATGCAAAAACCTGAAGTGATCCTTTACCAGGCAAAGAGGAACCGAGTCCTCTGAAACGTTTTTACTTGCTTGGGGAAATTGGCAATTGCAGATGCTTCACTGAATCTAGCTTCTGGCTGAAGTGAACTAGGCAGCAGCTGCTGAGATCAAGAGAAGAGGTTTTTGAGGCAAACTTGTACAGTTAAAAATATTCAAAGAAAGCTAGTTGAAGCTGCTAACTCACCATGCGCTCACTCCTGAAGAAACACCACACTGACATAACAGACTTCACATTGTATTAAGCTTGCAGCATTCGAAACCACAAGTAGGAAACCATTCACGTATTCCATTCCCTCATGTCTAACCCATCTATATGTTTTACACATATGGCAATCACGCCCACAGGTGACATAATACTGTTTCAGTCCCTTGTTTGTACAAAAAAAGAAAATAAAAATCACTTCTATTCTACTGGGCTTAAATCCCTGAAGAACCCATACTGTGTATGGAAGGCTCTAAGTTTTGTGCCTTTGCAAGCTTGATGCAAATAAACGCACAGTAAATGTTTATTGTGCAGTTTTCTTCCCCTTAAGTTCTTCCCCCTTCCCTCCCAATAACTAAAACCAAAGTTTAAAACCAAAGCATTAATATGTTACCAGCACATGTGGACAGATTTACAATCTTCTGTTTTTAAAGAACAAATGACAAAGAGCATTCAAGAATATTGCTTTTTTTTTTTTTAACAGACAAGTAGCAAAAATTTATACCACCTGGAATAAAACTGCCGAGACAAAGCTCTCTACATACACCTGCATGTTGCTGTAATACTTAAATAAGTAACACCAATGCAAGGAGCATTTCTCTTAATGGCTACTAGTGTTCAAAGAAGTGTAGGATTATGGAGTTAAGGAGGTCTTTGTACCCTGTGAATTAAAATTCTGCAGGTGGCACTGAGACGCTTCTCACAATGGAGTCACATTGCTTTCACTTTGATTTGCTTCATCTTCATCTGCTTCTTCTCAAGTTTTTTCTGCTCACGCCGCAAAGCAGCTTCCTGTAGGCAAGGACATAGATACCTGGATGAACATCTGTGATCTCTTCAGAGAGCAAGGTGATAATTTCAGAAGAGCCAAACAAAAAAAGACCTCCAATACTCGGGTTCACATCTCTAACCACGTGAGCTGGGAGCCTTCGCATGTTTCAGAAAGCAACAGCATATACCCTGAAAGGTGTCTGCCTTCCGGTAAACAAATCAAAGTTGGCCATGGCTGGTGTACATACAGGCAGACCTAGAGATACCACAGGAGAAGTCTGCCAGCAGTTTGTAACAATCTGAAAATCCATCTCACCTCCAGCCGACGCTGTTTTTCAGGATCCTCTTCATTCATGATTCGCTCCTTCTCTGCCCGTTTTTTCTCTTCTCGACGGGACTGGGCAGCCTCCTGTCTTTGCACGTGAGTCAGTTTAAGGAAGTTCTCTTCCACACGAGCCCTGTTTTTATCAGCTTTTTGTTTACCCTTTTCACAGAGAAAAGCAAATGCGGTTAATACAGATTCCCCACAAGCAGAATGCAGTATCTCTGGTAGTCATATTAGAAATGTAAGGCTCCCAGTCTTAAGATTAAGGATCCAGTGGTAATAGCTGCAATTTCATACAATATTCAGAAGACAGAAAAATATACACTGCTTACTTCTCTGTTCAGACGGAACTTCTTTGCTTTGTCAATGGAGTAGATAACCATGCTCATCAGAGGCAGCAAAGACTCCATGTCCTTTGGGGAAGTGTTGCCTGAACCAGGCACTGAAATAAAAGTTTCTTGTTAATTCAGAGAGGTTGGCAGGATTTTTCTACTTGCTATAATGCTCTTCCCTTATCACTCACACCATTCATGAAAGAAAGATGTTCTCATCCTACTCTTTAGGAAGGACATAACTAACTAAAAGTGGCATTTACCTTTGGAGACAGCATTTAAATTCCTCACAGCGACAGGCACATTTCCCCCTGCCCAGTCCTTAGTTTTATTAACATGGAATACAAACATAAGGGTTGAATTCAGGCTCTGACATTAGCTTCACTTGGAACT
The DNA here is from genome assembly GCA_013400195.1 of Aramus guarauna. Taxonomy (NCBI): domain Eukaryota; kingdom Metazoa; phylum Chordata; class Aves; order Gruiformes; family Aramidae; genus Aramus; species Aramus guarauna. The sequence goes on along the minus strand of VXBL01000979.1, from coordinate 260,787 downwards.
ATGGCCTTGAATTTCAAAAAGAGAACTATGGGTCTTTTCTAGAATAGACTCCCAACAGGCTGGTTTTCTTTTTCAAACCAGGGTTAACAAAGTAATTCTGCGCAATCTCGAACTGCAAGGCATGTGACTTAAAAACAAGCCATCTTCCAACAGTGACCTAATACAACTACCCAAAGAGATAAGAGTATGAACTAAGATCAGTAATAGCAAGACTGAGTATCCTGTTACCATGACGATACACCGCTCAGTCCCCAGCGTTACTACTGCCTTTTGTTTACTGGTTAGTCCATCAATGATCCTGTTACATGCACTGAAGTCATTTGTCATATATTGTCTTCCATAGATGGCAGAACTCGAGCATGTGACTTACACAAATAAAGCCCAACACCCCCCAGATACATATGTCCACCAGTTCTCTTACCATTAAATGTAAACAAAAGGGTCTTTTTAGTTTCGGGCAGTTTCGTAAGCTGACCCTCCCTGGTAGGAAAGAAAAAAAGTGGCTGGAATGAGTAAAGAAAAATAGGGGCATACAAAATACCTAACATTGTTAGGGAAAATCTCACCAAGAACTGACACTTACAAACTACGCAAATAAAATAAACAAGATTAAAAGCCTGGCTGCAACCCAGATTTAAGTTTCAAACCATTCAGATTCCTGAAGTGTTTTACTCAAAAGCATGCAGTGAAAAGGCATTAATGTAAAAACATGCTAACAGCACCATCCAATCTGATTGTCAGAGGCCATCTGACATCTGAGCCCTAAGGCCTGTATATTTCTAGTGAGATTCAATTTTTCATATGCCCTGTTTATAATACTACAAGTATCAATTAGGGAAAAAAACCCAAACCATTTTCTAAAGAATTCAAGTCTTCGCTGCCCAAAACCCCACAGTATTCTAATGTAAGAAAGTCAGACCTACATTTCACAGATCCTCCAAAGCCTAGCAATTTCAGTACAAGGTATACATACTGCTATCTTATAATTAAATCAAAGTATGTTCCTTTTTTTGGAGGGCAGGTTCAGGTTTTGATAGGGATCATTTATTTATATGCCTGTGAGCATAATACACCCCTGCAAAAGCCTACGTGGTAATTCAGATAAGATAAATCACCCACCACTTGGCAATTCTGAAGCAGCAGCTAAAAGTACCTCAAGACTAGGAGGCTTTGAGAAACAGAAGAAATACTGCATCTGTGTATTTCTGAAGCACAGCTGAGAATCAACCTGAACAAAAGTACTCAAGCAGTGGATTCAACAGCAGAATATTTAGCCGTATCAGCTAGGCAAGGACAAGAAGCCTTGATGATTTTTGGTTTTTTGTTTTTACACTGCAGACTTTTCTTAAACCGAGTTCTCAATGCATTCAAATGGCATCCAAATTAACGTGTTGTTCTTCGCCTGCAGTGTTATTTCTCAGCCCTCAAACTCTTAACATGTTATACACCTTTAGAGGGATTACTCAGTTGTTGTTTTTTCCATGCAGCTGTGTACACCATAGCTGCTAGGGGTTATCTGAACTTTGTAGCTGCTCAAACAACAGCATAACCAGCACACAAGTACTAAGGCAATACAGCACCTTGATTCTAAATGCAGCATTTGGAAGCACTGGGAGTGTGTGTATTCACCTGTTTCACCTTTGCTCCCAATTTCTCTTTGTGTGCATTCCAGCAGGCTTCACACTGCAAACAAGTTTGTCAGCCTCTATTTTGCTTACTGTTACAATAGCTACTGCGAGGAGAGATCTAGCTTTATACGTACTCTTGCATAAGTTTTGGACCGGAGAACTGGTCCGAGAATTGGACGGACTCAATCTTGTCAGCATAGTGCGTGAGGAAATGTATCATCTAAAAGAGAAACCAGGGTTAGTTTTTCCCAAAACCAATCCATCTGCAGCCTACCCACTCCGTGTGAGTTTGCCAAAGTGTCCAGATATCACTCAAAATTGCTGTGCTCAGCTTGCCACAATAACACTAAAATTTAAACCATCAATTATTTTAAGCTTTTGCTAGAATGAGCTTCAATGCATGGATTAACGTGAGGAACTCAGATATTAGATATATAACTCTCATTTGGGATTTTCCAATTCATTTGATAACACGTCAGCTTTGAGGACCTGCAGACATACCGTCAACACCCTCCTTCGAACTGGCTGCTGAAGCTAACTTCCAGGCTTTGAATGGCAGTTTTAAGTCTGCAGTTTGTGTCAGACTAACAGTTGCTATGTAAAAGGAATAAAGATGTGAGAATTACATCCTTCTTCCAGCCATTAAGCTTCCTTACGGTCTTGATTTCTCTAGATCTCACTAGGGCCATTTGGCTCTCTGCTTGTGATGTTTACAGGAAATAGAGATTTAGAACTTTTTTGCATAGGCTGTAAGTGCCAGGTTACTAAGGAAAATTTGTACTAATTCATTCCAGATTACCTTAGCGTCCATCATTCCCTCTGTGACCTCCCCCATCTCCGACAAGATTGCCAGCGAATCTGGAAGCCCGTATTTTGCACCAGACTTAGGTTTATCACTGCAGAACTCACTCTGTTTCAAAGAGAACAAGGGGAAAGAAATAAACACAAGCTTGTAAGTATCTTATCAGACTGAACTGTTCCAACAGTAGGACCCCAGAAGTACCTGAAAAATAATTAAAAAAAAAAAAAATACACTAACTCAGTCACTCAGTCTGGCTGGGGGCATTTCAAACATAAAGCAAAGCATGCAGTTATCAATAGTCTTTAAGTTAGTACTTCCCTTCAATAATCAATAATTTAAGGAAAAAGATAAAACAGTTGTGAGCATTCCAGCATGGATGTATTGAAGTGGATTAAGGCATTTTGCTTACGTTGTTTGATAACAGAACAAAAACAACTGGCATTCTACCAGCCACACTTCAGTGCTGTTACTTGAGACAAGTTATGAGAGAAAAGATCTGCAAACCACCGCTTGTTATCACTGGAGTCTTAGCAAGCTTCAGGGCTTGAACGTTTGCAAAGTTTTAATTTCAGATCACATAAAAGCAGATGACTTAGACACAAACTTCCCACATCAGATATCCCTCATTAAGTTTACTTTTCAATCCTTGACAAAGTCACTTGTGCCAATCAAATGAGGTGACATTCATGTATCCTGACAATATACTTCAGTCTCCTCCTAAATAAACTATACACCAAAAAGAAGATGTGAGCTGCTTTTGATTGCCTCTTCCTGCAATTCTGACAGCAGCTGGCTAGCACTTCAGATGTTTGATGGCATTGAACTTTCATCCATTAGATGAAAATGTCTTTTCCCCACACGCTAACTCCAACATGTCAGTTACAAGTTTTCAGCTGCTCCCAAGAAAATAAGCAATCTACAGATTAGAGGTTCTTATATCCTATTCTTTATCATGTTAAGTATGTCCAACATGAATGTACGTACCAGGTCCTGCATTTCTTTCTGAAGTCGCACCAGTGCTTTTCTCGTTCCAACAGCAAACACATAGGTGTCCATATCTTCATCATTCATTGTTACTTTTATTTGCTGTGGGACAGAATGTTATTAGCCCTGAGCAGATTTATACAATGTGCTCTGCCTTCAGACTACTGGCCAAATGGAGACCTATGTCTTCCACAACTTCAACATTTGTCTGGCACTTTGATTCATAAGAACAAAGACTAAGCAAGGCCATACACAGCTAAGATAAAGGTTGTTGATGTAAAGCTTCTCAGTTTGGGCTAAGGTAAGGTAGCTTTTTTATTGAGTACTCAATTCAGTATTCTGGTATAATGCTGCAGTGTAATGACTGACTAGAACAGCAGAGTTGTAAGATTCATTTGTAGTGCAGATATCCATGGCTTATGAGCAACCACCTGCATCTAAATTAAATATTTTAATAGATACAAGTAAACACAATTATAGATACATGGAAGGAGTTATTCACAGTGCACACAGCCACTGTTCTTCCAAATGTAACCTCTCTTGGCATTTATGCAATTAGAGATTACCCTCATCTCCAAGAGCAAGGGGCAAGGCAAAAAAGTAACGTTACAGAATATAGTATCCAGGCCAACATACGCATTAAGCAGCTGATTGAACGGACAGAAGAACAATCATTAAGTATTTCAGATCGTAAAACCACTTTTTATTAAGATGAGGTTGTGAAGCATGATGGACTGTTCGCAAAAGCACTCAAACAATAAAACCCATAAATAAAACAACTTCCAGTTATCATCAGTTTGCATTTCACAGGCAGAAAAGAAACATGGATGATTCTTTCAGGTTGTTTTGACAGTTACTGAACTGGAAGATATAGAATACTGTAGAAAGGCACCTAGCAGTTCACTTGTGTGTCATAAGAACAATCAAAAGCAGCAGAGCAGAACCAAAAGAATGCAACAATTTATCATAGCTAATCTAAAGGGCTGAGTACATACCACTTGGTCAGAAGCCGGCCTCATCATGCGCGCAAGAACGTTCAGTAGGTCTTGTCTCTTGAGAAACTAAAAACACAAGTTTGTAGACACAGAAGAAGATAGCTGAACATACCTAGAGTGCAGCACTTCATTGGCAGATAGCAGCGGGGCTTAAGGAAAAATAGGACAGTTATACATAGATGTTTTTCATAGAATAATTTAGGTGTACTTTCTGCATTAGATGACTTTCTCAGGGCCTTGTACCCTCAAGTTAGGAGCTGAGCCAACAGATCTTTAGTCTGACCAGTCTTCCCTTCATGTGTGCATATTCAGAACCCTGTCTCTGAATGTCAGCGAAAGAGTCAAGCTGGGACTCGTTGCTCACACTGGAATGGAAAAGCCTCTAACAACCTGAAGACTAGTAAACAGTGCTACAAACTCATCCTTACCTTTAGCTGGATGAGCATTCCTTCACAGCACACCCTTCCAGAACACCACAAGTTATAGATGTGTTCGTTTTCTTGATTTAGTTTCCCAGTGCTTGTAGCTTCTTTATTAGTGCCATCATCCCCTGAAGAAAACAACAGTGAAAGAGAACTGCAGTCTAAAAACCACGAATTTAAACACTGAAGCTCATCGGCAGGCTTAGAGCTCAGTTGTTCCTGGATTACTTCAGTATCACTATGATGTTTCTGAATAATTTATACCACACCACCATAATCTAATTTCAGCACTGGCAGACTGGCACACTATTTATCTACACACAGAGCTGTCATCAGTGCTATCTTGCATCTGCACAGAAAAGGTTACTCTTCTCTAGAGCCCACATGCAGGTCTAAACCCAGCTTTATTCAAATAAACTAAAAGTGAATCCTAGTCAGTATGGAACTCACCAACAAGAGCAAAGTTACTTTCTAGCAGCTCCCTATGAGTATTGAACCACGCATGAGCTAGACGGTTGTTTTTGTTCTTCCCAATGATGTAATTCATGATGTAAGCAAGAAGACCTGTTACCATCAGGATCTCCATGTAGTAACTCTCCCAGCTGTTTTGCAGGTGAGCAGGGACCTGTGGTAAGTGAACGGAGACTGTCTTTTACATATCGAATGAGTGGATTCCATATACACAAACAACGTGGAAAACACAGAATACTGGAGAAGCTTCATCCCAAACATGGCAATAAGCTTCACAAAGGTGACAGGACAGAGTTAAGCCTACGTACTGCATCTGGCTCTACTGGGACACAGTACTCATACAGGAAACAACTGATACTAGCATTCCCAAAATACCTGGCTGATACAAACAAAATACTTCTCTCTTCCAAGTCAGTCCGTGCTAGCATGTGTCCCTCAGAGTACTCAACAGCCCAGCATTTCAACCCACTGATTATTTGGGCTTGGTACGCTGCCCTGCCCATCACAACATTATCTGATCATCATGTAACTTCTGTTGAAATCTAAAGTACTCAATGTGCAGCAGCATTTTCAGGATGCTGCTAAGAGCCACAGACTGCATAGGGGAGCAGGAAAGCCAGCCTCACCTTGCCATCTTCAGAGATTAATTAGCCATTCTGCTATCACTGTATTACCCTTCAGTCACACCAATACCCAAACCTTGATTTTCACTACCAAGGTCAGCCATAGTTCTTAAAAAGAGATCTTAGGGATAATAAAAATGCAGGTCTCAAGCACCTGACCATTCTGAGAAAGACTGTCTCGTGAGACAACAAGAAGGTGATGCAGGGTTGACAGTGAGATTGGCTTCAAAAACCATTAGAGAAGTCAATTTCTAATCTGAAACTTTAACCACAGACAAGCTAAAAATACACTGTGTTTATTGTAAGCATGTCATCATTGCAACCTCTTCTTTACATACTGAAAAAGCACCCAGACATTCTGGGATGTGTGTTTTTTCTCTCATTTAAGTGAGGGTCATCACTATAGCTCCTCCACTTCTCCCCTATAGTCATATGGGCAAAAGAAGGTAAGTCATAAAATGCTTTGGTCAAAACCATGTTTCAAAAGGTCTTGTTTTAATGAAGAATTTCCTGATCTACATTCCAATTACAATTCTCAGTTTGAGTACAGAATAGAGCATTGATCCAAGGATGGGAGTTCTAGCAGCTTAAAATAGAGATCAACAGACCAAAAGCACCTGCCCTGGAAGTTTTACTTCAAGAGTTGCTATGTAAAGTAGCATAAACCAATGCAGAAGGAGCATGGAATTGGAAGCTGGCACAGCTGGATCATTTTCTGCTGCTATCCTGTTGCATTATTTCAGGTATTAGTCTCCACACTTCTTCCCATTCCTGCACTGTCTCTTGTTAATTCACATAGCAAATTCTTTAGGACAGATTCTCTCTTACTGTACGTTTGTACACCAATGACACTATTGGCATACCGCCTTAAAAAAACAAGTGATGAAACACCAAATAGAAAGCAGATCAACATTTATACCTACATTAACTATTGTTATGGGGTCTTTATTTTTGCTAGGAGATGCCTCTGGTTTCTCTTCATAGCCTTCAAACTCCTCATCATCATACGGTTCACTCTCGGTATCACCTTCCTGAAGGGCCAAAAAAAAAATAAAAAAAAAATAATCACAAAATCCAAAGCTTGGTAAGCAAAATCCAAAAAGATGAGATGAGAAAGTAAGGTGTAGAGATACAATTAGGAAACACAGAGGGGAAAGAGATGAAGCATTACCTGTGCATCTGCATCATCAAAGTCCTCCTGATTCTCATCCTGACCCTCAAGCTCTACTGTGGCTTCTTCTTCATCATCTTCTGTAGTGATGATCCTCTGAGGAGACTCTGTGACTGCATCTTCATTAACATCTTCAAATTCAGCAAAGTCATTATCATCATATTCCATAATGTCATCTCCATCCTCAAATTCATCATACTTTGCCAAAGAAAAGCTCCATGGGATGAACAGGACAGCAATAAAAATATATAAATTCTTCATTTTCACTAAAAATAAAATAAAATCAAACATTGCAAAACATTCTTATCAATTCTGTTACATCACACCTCCAGTAATGCCCAACTTCCAAGAACATTACAAAAACACTGTCAGGGTTAGACTAGAGAGAGAACGAAACCCCTGCCTGATCTTGCCATCCTCTGTGTAAAGAAAGTGAATGCTCTTACAAGAAAAACGAACTTAGAAGGGGAGACTTAGAAGGGAGGTTCTAGACTGGTCCTGCAGCAGGAGCAGCTGAGGCAGCAGCAAGTTCACATCTGGCCAAGCTGTTCAGATAAGCAAGTTCTGGGAGCAGAGATGTTCTGCTGCAAAACTGACTCTCCAGTAGCATCTCTCAGTCAGGCAGCGTTGCCAGCTCACTTCAAAGACCACTCACTGTGCCTACAGTTGTTATTAATTAGCAGTTAGACACAGTCAGATCAATGGATGTATAACAACAGCAGTAAATCTTAGAATATGCTTAATTAATTTACTTTAAACAGCAATGCTTCGATAGCCACTGCTAGTTTGAAAGTGCTCATCTTTGATTTTCTAGCCTTAATGCTCAGAATGAGGCCCCACAGCATCTCAGCACTATTTCTGTTTAGAAATAGAGACTTTTTGTTGTAAGCTCTAAAAGGAGGAGAAAAAAAAAAAAAAAAAGGCAGGAAGAGGATGGATATTGCCCTGGTCCCCAAACCAATAAACTGGGGCTTGGGTGACCAAAGCACTCTCCGCTGATCTGCCAGAAACCTGCAGAGTTTGTCCGTTCACCCTTTTTTTGCCCTCAGCTTCCTGTGTCTCCTGCTTGACCTCAACACAGTCCCAGTCTCCCTCTCAGACTGTACACCACCGAGAGCTGCCCGTTACCGATGTCCAAACGAAGAGCCTCACACGGCAGCAATAACGCTACTGTTGTGTTTCACAAACACCTGGGGAGGATCGGCTGCATCGGACTTGGCAGTAAGACTCATTTCACTCCCTCCCACAACCAGATCCAAGTAGGAACTCAATGTTAATGGTAACTCTCAATGTTAATGAGATTGTTCTCTTAAAAACTTGAAATGGAGATTTTTTTCTTTCTAAATTAGACCAGGACTCCTCCGAGTACCACACGCAGGGAACCCACTGCTACGAATGACAAGGACAGCTAAAATAAAATGCCTTTGTCAAAGACTTCTCATTCTAGCAAAAACTTGAACAGAACACATTCACAAGAACATTACTCACGATGGAAAGTACAACAAGGCAGAGCCCAGGAATTTAGCACGTTGTTTGGGTATGTCACAGTTTTACGTGAATTTAAACAGCAACACAAAATACTATTTACATGTGACAGAATCTGCATTCAGAGGTTACAAACGTCAGGACAACAGAGCCACCCGCACCCCCCAACCCCAACAGTTTCACAATAAGAATTTCGAGACTATTCGAGTATATCCACTCCGAGAAGACCTCACGACTCCATAAAGCTTTACGCAATGTGAACTCCTGCGGCCGATTCCAAAGAGACGGCCGGAGCGAGAGGGGCGAGCGCCAGGACACCGTCCCGACACAGCCCCGTCACAAGGCAGCACGGGT
>VXBL01000979.1:229350-250856 GCA_013400195.1 Aramus guarauna | reverse complement strand
GGGGGCTCTCCGCGCCGCCCGGCTCCTTTCCGCGCTGTGCTGAGGGAAGGGCGGTCCCGGCGCGCGGGGGGTCCCTCCTCTCTTCAGCAACCGCCAGAAACGGGAGCGGCTAAGGCACGTTGCTGCGTTTGCTCAAATGCAGGGAGTCCATGGGAAGGGTGCCTGCCTTCGCGTTTCCTCCCTCGGAACGGCGATCGCAGGGAAGCAAAACCTCGGCAGGGCGTCTGTGCTCTCAGTCTGCCTTCCATCGCCGTCCCGGGGGACCCTCTCCCTCCACACTCACTCGCGGGCTCCGTGGACAAGAGACCAAATTCTGTACTTTTGCAGCTGTGCGACAGAATAAAAGAATGATTATTTTCTGGGATAGTGGGAGGGGGAAAAAAAGTAAGTACAGTGAGGAAGGGTCCTTAAAATCAGACGGTATAACTTTAAAGATTGCCCACTGGGCTGTTGGCTGTAGAAGTGCAAAGTTACACCTTTCATCTGTTGTACGTTTTGATCTCTTACTTGCCATGTATCTGAGGTGTGAAAACTGCAAGGTGTGTCAGTGCAAACGGGAGAACAGGACACCAGAGTCAGCTGGTACCATGAGAACTGAACAGCAGAGTTTCCCCCAAAGTCTCCTAGTGAGCTCTGGTCTAAACTTGACACTTATTGAGCCAGTTCCAAGCCGGTGAATATTCTGCACAGGGAGCAGTAGTAGTATTTACTCTCAGATTAATTTGAAGTTGTTTCTCTTACCAGTGAGTTCTGATCTCCTTGGAGGATTCTCACTGAATGTGAGGATTTGTTTAATAAGACTTGTAGCCTTTGGGCCATCTAATTATAATGCAGTGGCTCTCATACTGTCTTCAGCTGCCTTAAGCATACGACTGACTTGACCATGCAGATAATATAATTGAATTACTTGGAATGGGAAGTGTAAATGTTGGTATATCAGTTCAGTCGTCTCTTCATCTGACTTCAAAAAACAAGTTCTAGGCAGGCATGTTACGTGGAGTATTTAAAATGTGGTTTGAAAAATGTAGGTTGGAGAACATATAGGTCTGGTTACAGATGCTTTCTTAAGAAGAGGGAGTTGACTTTTTAGCAGAAATGTACCTTGTCTCATAACGGAGTGGTGTGCTGTGTGCTGCTTTGGGCCTGCTTTTCTAGCGATGTCTGGGCTGCAGTACTGTGGTCTTTAGAAAGCCGTGAAACACTCAAGGATGGGACTGTATGGACATGCAAAGTATGTCCAGAGTTGACTTTTCATCACTTGTTCCTCCTGATGTTCAAAGTTCTGGCCTTGGGTTTGTTTGTCTTAGGCAAGACAGCCAACGTCTTAAATACGCTTAAGTAGTCACTGACAGACATGATCTGTTTTAGAAGACAACCTCTTTGTTTTATTCTTTTTGGAGTTGTGGATACGTTCAAACATGGAGAAAAAAAACAAAGCCCAAATCCTTTTTTGGGAAACAGATCAAACTCTTGTCAATCAGATTTCCACAAGTCTCTTTATCATGACTGAAGTAATCCACTTACAAGAAAAATCATGACAATTATCTATAACTGCCTAAAGCAAAAAGGGCATTAATTTGTCTTTTCTGATTTTAATAGATACATTGGGGACATCATGAATTGGAATAAAGGTGGACCTGGTACTAAGAGAGGCTTTGGTTTTGGTGGATTTGCCATAACACCTGGAAAAAAAGAGGAGCCTAAGCTCTCTCAACAGTCTCATAGTGCTTTTGGAACAGCTGGTTCTTCTGCTGCATTTGCGAAATCAGGACCTCCTCAGCTGCCTTCTTTCTACAAAATTGGGTCAAAGCGAGCAAATTTTGATGAAGAGAATGCGTAAGTACAGTTATTCCTTGTGTCTATCTAGCTCTAGATTTTAGTATTTTAGTTTCCAAGGTCAGGGAGAGCATCTGTGACATTTATGAGGTTTACTTATTTAGAAAAGCGTGCTCAAGGATAAATACCTTAACACTGCGTTATGGTGTAATGGAACACTGGTAACTTTACAGCAATAGTATCAAGAAAAATTGAGTTAGACACATGCAGGGACTTCCATCCCTGCTCTGCAGCAGACTTTTGGTGTCACCCTGGGCTGATTATTTACCCTTTTTCTGGGTGTCAGCCCACAAATGAGAATAATAATACATCTTTACCTTCTAAATATGTTTAAAAGACTGTGAGCTACTACAGCAGCCCATGGAAAGCTCTCCTTCTCTAGCTTTTCTCTAAGAACATACCTCAGCTGAGCCTCAGTCAGCTCAATCTTATTCACACTCCGATGTGTTCAGAATTGGAGCCAAGCAGGATAAATTTGGCTGTCTTTTGCACAGGGAAACATTCAGCTCCACAATTCTTTACTAACCCTTCTATTAGCCACATAAATATGTTGAATAGAAGGGAGGTCAGAAAAGCATCCTACGTTCACTAGCCTGGGAGAGCCACTCAGGAAGATCAGTTTCATAATATCTATTTGCCCTGCCACCACTTTTAGTTTACAACATGAATAATTGTAAAGAAATAAATCTCAACATCTTTCCCTGTGTACATACTGACTTTTATTATGCATCTCTTTGGGGGAAACTTGACTCAGAAGCCATGAAAGACAGCATGGTGCTGCAGACTATGTGGTGACTGGGCCGTTGTTCATTTTCTTTCAGGTACTTTGAGGATGAAGAGGAAGATTCCAGCAATGTTGAATTGCCGTACATTCCCGCAGAGAATTCCCCCACTCGCCAGCAGTTTCATTCCAAATCAGCAGACTCTGACAGCGATGATGATCCTCTGGAGGCATTCATGGCTGAAGTGGAGGCAAGACCCAGCTTGTGAAATGTTTATTAATTTCTGTGACCATACTTCTCTCTAGTCAGGAGCAGCAAATGTCACTCATGGCTTTGGCAGCTGTGTTCAGAATGTCACTTAGCTTTTGGTTTTTATGTAAGATGCTGTGTTAATTAGAACTTAGAGGTGGATTAGATGGGGAGAGGGTGGATATGATTTACAGTAGCTTAACTATTTAACTGTTTTGAGCATGTCAAGGCAATATAACAGAGAACTTTGTGTGTCTCTGAATATGAAATTAAGGCTTTGTGCATTTTTCACTACCTGAATTGAAATGATTTGTGTTTATCATGAGCCGTTCCTTAGCTACAGTTCTGTTATTAGTTGGATTCTATCAGTGTTTTCAGGAGGAATGCAACAACATTGCCTTGAAGTTACAGTATATAGATTTCAAAGATATTAGTAGGAGAATTTATTTAGCATAATAGGATGTGGAACAAGAGAAAGTTTAGTCCAAAAAGTGTTGTGTCTGTGGCATGATGGTCTAGTTATGTAGGAACATTTTTCCCTTCCATGTTTTATCGTCTTGGTTTTCTTAACGTCATAATTTTATGACCTATTAGGATCAAGCTGCTCGAGACATGAAGAGACTTGAAGATAAAGACAAAGAAAAAAAGAACGTTAAGTAAGTTCTCTTTTATAATTCCCATGCCTGCCTGTGTCTTGTATGGTGCTAAGAGAATTCCAATGCATTTTGATGATGATGGTTGTTCTGTAGACAATATAATATATCCCTAGTAAACAGCATTAACCAGCGCATAATATCCCCCATGGGTAAAGTTCTGTGCAATGAAAATTGAATAATAGGAGGGAGGAATCCATGGCGGCATCTTACAGTAAAATGTAACGACACCGAGACTTACCTCACATGAGAAGCCTTTCTAGGCCACACAAATTGGGGCAGCACATTGTACTGCTACCACCTTCCAGATCAGCCTGAATAGTTTTTCATCTTTCCCCATCCTGGCAGTGATCAGGATGGTTTGGTTTAAAATTGCATTTATGTGAGCAAAATAACTCAGTGCTGCTGTACCTGTAGTACTGGAGATTCTTTCAAGCTGTAACTAGGTTTTAAGACATTCCTTGGAAAGCTGATATATTAGGTAGCACGTGACAACTGGGATGCTAAATTTGGAGTTTAAAACAGTTTACATTTTTGCAGCTTATCTCTCTGTTTTGAGCAAGGAAAATAATTATGCTGTTGACTCTTGATATAAATGTCAGATACATTGATAGGACTTGCATTGCATGGGGTTGATCAGATTATACATGGTCGTGAAACAGAACACCGGCTCCACATCACCACCCAGGGAAGTTCTGAACTGGATTTGCACTTCCTGGCTCATATTCCTCTTCAGTTATGGGACTCCTATAGCATCAAGAGCTTAGACCAGGATGATCTTTGATGTGGCTTCTACTGGGAAGACGGAGTCCTAATCTTTCAGTCTCATTAATAGAAGTAAACAGAAGTCTTTGCAGGGTCATTTTTATGGTTGGCACCAAATATTAAAACTCCATGGGTTGGGATTATAAATGTTACTGAGTTGTTAGTGTTGTGTCTTCCACAAAATACGGAGTTCAGCACTAATCAAATGAAAGTATGGAGCTGAGTATGTGGAACACTTGCAGGGAAGTTTTTTTCTCCGCTTGTTTTTCCAGGGGTATTCGAGATGACATTGAAGAGGAAGATGACCAAGTGAGTTCCTATGCAGTCTTTCTATTTTCTTTTTTGGTTATTTTTTGTGTTGTTTTTTGTTTTGGTTTTTTTTTTTAACCTTCCCTCCCCAAATATATAACTACTAGGTACAAACAAAACTCCAATATCGTGCGCAGTATCCGGACAATTCAGCAGGAAGCTCTAGTGGTTACCCTGCTGCCTCTACCCTTCTAGGTGTTTCACTAAAAAAAAAGAAGAATATTAGGAGACAATTTCATTCCTTTTTACACTAAGAAGATTTTTTTTTTTTCAGTCAATTTGAATTTCAACTTCCTGTACAGGTTTTTCAGTATTTGAGGGTCTCATCAAATTTGAAATTAACAGAATCAACTAACATGGAGCACCAATGAGTGGCTGTTAAACTGGGGAGGCTGTTTGCAGTGAAATTTCATGTCTGTTAAGGGCAAGAATCAGGCTTTTTGCTCTTTATTTTCAGAGGCGCTCCAGTTCTGATTGAGGATTATAAGCATCACTATAACAGAAACAATAAAGAGAAAAGACTTCATTTCAAAATGTACCTTACTGCTAAGTTGTAATTAATAACTATTGTGTTACTCACAGTGATGCAGAGCACAGAAGGGTTGTCTGGCCTTTAGGCCTTTGCTTCCAATTTGGTGAGTGTAGCTGTGCTAAGGTTTGAGCAAAGGTGACTTACACTTGTAGACAGCTGTTGTTCAAGTCTATGGTATGCATATCTATGTGACTGAATGATAATTGGCTATGCAAATGAAAAAGCTAGATGAGTATATATATTTCTTTGTAATTGAACCTTGCTTTAAAAATCTGATCTTAAATATTTGCCTGAAAGTCAAGTGAGACTGATGTTTTCTCCATGAGAATGTCTTGATGTGCCGGTGAGATTCTGTAAGACACGTACATACTTGTGAGCTGTAAGGATGGCATGTTATACTGGTGACAGTGACTTCGAACTTGGGCTTATGTTGAAGAACTCTTCTGAAATTCTTTCTTTCTTGTTTGCTGTTGACTCTCTTGATGAAAAATAGATATATTTTCATTTCTTAGAGTCTAGTTAGAGGAAGTGGAGAAACTATCTTTGGCATAGTGTGTGTAAAAAAAAAAAAATGTCATATGCTTAGTAATATTGTGTTCTTTGTTTAAAAACCTGCAGCGTTTGTACTTTATGTGATCACAGATGCTTCTATTGTTAAAGCGTAACAAGTCTTGGTAGAAGGAGTTGTTAAACAGACATGTAAGAGAAGTTGTTTGGTTTTGAAAAACATTTTGTGATTTAACTGATACTATAGTTGTTCTCCTCATTTGTACTTATTGTCCTTCTTCTGGACATAACTGTTGATGTTTATTAGAAGAACCAGTTCTAGTCAACTTTTTATTTTTTTTTCCCATAATGGTGGGTGTGAAAGCAAACAGCCTTTTAGCGTATACGTCATTTAAACAAATGTAGTTGTATTTTTGCATCCTATTGTATGTGATTTTACTGATATGTTTTGCTGCAGGAAGCTTATTTTCGCTACATGGCTGAAAACCCCACTGCTGGTGTGGTCCAAGAAGAGGAAGAGGATAACCTGGAGTATGATAGTGATGGGAATCCAATTGCACCGTCCAAAAAAATCATTGATCCTCTTCCACCTATTGACCATTCAGAGGTAGGAAGTTTATTCCATTCTGTTCTGTTTAAGGCATTCTAGAAAGTAAGATGTAGATTGAAATATGGTTCTGTCCCTGTGCATCAGTGTTGGCAGGTAGTATTTCAGTCCTGTGCCACTTGTCATCATAAAGATCTTTCAAGTGACACCGTATTAAACTAATGTTCTTGCAGATAATTAGGAACTTTTTCTCAAAAGGACCCTTTTCCTCCAAAACTAAGTGTACAGAGAGAGATTCTTGAGTCCTGGATTAACTGAGTAATTCCCTTGCAGATTGAATATCCACCATTTGAGAAAAATTTCTATGATGAGCATGAGGAGATCACTAGTCTCACCCCGCAGCAAGTAGTGGAGTTACGTCATAAGCTAAATCTCCGGGTAAGTTGGTCACAAAACTATCCTCCTAGGATCTTCTTCCTCCCATCTTTTTTAGACTGTCCTAGTAGTTTTAATAAAGATTTTTACAGAAAACTAGCTTTTGAATACCAGGACTCTTAGATACCTTCAGTGACTTGGATTTAAGGGAGCTTGGTTTTCCTCAGCAGTTCTTGAATTACTTCTCTGGACTTATTAAAGTGGGCACCAAAGATTGCCAGTTGTGTGGTTGCACTTGGACTAAAGAAGTAAGAATTGAAACTAGAAATATTATATGCAAGAATTAATTCTTTGCCATTTGTGACATGTTAGTGTGGTGCCTGTCTGTGAAGGGAATTATTTGGGGAGGAAGGAGACCAGTTATACAAGGAGGTAGGTATGATGTTTAGTAGCTTGTGTTGATTGACAATTTATCTAAATTTTTATACCTGAAAGTCTTTCTTACCCAACACATCTGGAAATTGCACCTAATTAAACTTATGTCTATTCAAAAAATAAAAAGCCATTTTCAGAGGTAGAGAGACATTTTTTTCATTTTTATACAGATTGCTCTTTGTTTCACTGTTCATGAACAAAGACATGTTTCTGTTTCTAAGGTCTCTGGTGCTGCTCCTCCGAGGCCTGGGAGTAGCTTTGCTCATTTTGGGTTTGATGAGCAACTTATGCATCAAATTAGGAAGTCCGAGTATACCCAGCCCACTCCTATACAATGTCAGGTGAGTATTGTTACTTCTCTAACATCTAAACAGAACTAGTAGAACACATGCGAAGGTCTGTAGTCCATGTAAGGATGTATATAATTCTAGTTTCCTATATAGAGCTGTCACGGAGAAGAATAATTTGTATTTTTCTAGGAAAATAGCTTTGATATTTTTTACATCGAAGTTTACGCACTTTTTTCCTTGTTAAATGACCACTCTAAATATATCCATATTCTTTTCTTCGTTTGTCTCTTGGTGAAGACTGAAGAACGTGCAAGTGGTATCTCTTGCAAATAGAAATGTATGAAAGATTTTTTAATTATTTTTTTTTAGACATTTTATTAAAAATAACCATAGCAGTAGCTGAGTAGAGTGCCATACATTGACAACCTTATTCCTTTAAACAGCTTATGTTTTACTGTCTTGTAACTAGAAGAGGTATGCAGCAAGGCATTTTTTTAATTTCTTCTGGCAGTTAGAATAAATGACCTATAAGTATGACCATTTAACTTGGAGAGCTGTGTGTGCAAAAGGAATTCTATTGCATATGTAGAACAGTCATAACATGATAATTGCTTCTAGCCCTTAAAACAAACCAATTCAGACCCGAACTTGGCAATAAAACTATGTAAGCATCAACATACATTGCTGCGAGTCCTCTGTAATGTGCTTTTCTCTTGTTATCTGACATTTCATGTAACGTCTAGCACAAGAGTATGCTAAGGTAGGCATAATATGGGTTTAGAATCTCCATATTTTTAGGGTGTTCCAGTTGCACTAAGTGGCAGAGATATGATTGGGATAGCTAAGACTGGAAGTGGAAAAACAGCAGCCTTCATCTGGCCAATGTTGATTCACATCATGGATCAAAAGGAGCTTGAACCAGGGGATGGGCCCATTGCAGTGATCGTGTGCCCGACCAGAGAGCTTTGCCAACAGGTAGGTGTATAGTAGGTATATATGTGCCACACAGTGTTCTTATAGAAGATGACAAAATTCTGGGCGGAAATTACCAGAGAACCTCAGTAAACTATTTGAGAAAACTATTTTGTGCATTAGTAGCATGCCTCCAATGTAAGCTCACAATTTCTTACACCTCTTTTTTTTGAAGGATCATGACAAATCTGAAATTGTTAGTGTTTGCACAGTGCTCCCATATTATTCCTAAGTATTAAGAATGCTGCAGATGCATTACTGTAAATTGTATGTGTAAAAGGAACTTACCCACAGGTATTGAAGTATTTAGCCCTGAGGATTTCTGAATAATTTCAGTAAGTTATTAGCTGAAAAGTGGATTTCAGAGCTGGACTATATTTTCAAGCTAGGTACCTTTTCTCAGATCTGTCTAATGTGAACTGTGATGTGCTTTGTTTAAAATTCTCAGATCCATTCTGAATGTAAGCGCTTTGGTAAGGCATATAACCTGCGCTCCGTAGCTGTATATGGAGGAGGAAGCATGTGGGAGCAAGCCAAAGCCCTCCAGGAGGGGGCAGAGATAGTTGTCTGCACACCAGTAAGTATCTGTATGCTCACCGTACCATTTTTTTTTTTTGGTTGCTTAACTGAAGCTGAGGCAGATTTTTAACACCATTGGTGATGCAGAATTGGTTCTCTGATCACTGAAATGTGGGTTCTTCACAGGTTATCAGATGTTGAGAGCAAATATGCTGGGATTATGGTTGAAACACTGAATCAGAATAGGTGTTGATGCTGAACCAGTGATTTAAATCATAGAATCATCATAGAATCCTAGAATGGTTTCGGTTGGCGTGGTCAGGGACACCCTCCACTAGCCCAGGTTGCCCAAAGCCCCATCCAACCTGGCCTTGAACACTGCCAGGGATCCAGGGGCAGCCACGGCTTCTCTGGGCAACCTGTGCCAGGGCCTCACTGCTGTCACAGGGAAGAATTTCTTCCTAATATCTAATCTAAATCTACCCTCCTTCAGTTTAAAGCCATTACCCCTTGTCCTGTCACTCCATGCCCTTGTAAACAGTCCCTCTCCAGCTTTGAGCACCATTGTCGACTGACTTTGCTTATTGCAAAAACTAGTTACAGGCTTGGGCAAAACTGAGCAACTAATGGTTGGAGGAAGTTTTATCATGGCTATTTATTGGGATACCAGGCAAGAAAACAAAGCGTGAACTACTCCTATGCCAAATATTAAGGGCACTATTAAAATTTAATTGTAATGAAGACTAGGGAATTTTAGGATTTCAGGGCTGTTAACCTTGAAAATCCAGTCCTAAAATTCAGCTTGTCAGGTATGGTTGATGAGAGTTTCAGGAGTCTGTTTCGGTCACTTGAATACTGACACTTACTTCTAGAGTGAAGCCTTGAGATGTTTTCTGTTCTAAGTCTCTGGTAAGTGAAGATAAAAAGCATTTAATAGCTTGAAGGTTGCATATATTAACATTTTTTAAAATATGCTTAAAAACTTGTTTGCTTGTTTGTTTTTCAATAGGGTCGTTTAATTGATCATGTGAAAAAGAAAGCTACAAACCTTCAAAGAGTCACTTACCTTGTGTTTGATGAAGCTGACAGAATGTTTGATATGGGTTTTGGTATGTAATGAACAAAGGTCACTGTTTTGGAAAGCAATGGTGTCTAGTTCCCAGATTAGTAGAACTGTTTATAACCACTGTGGCTTCATATTCTTGAAAATACATTAAAGAAATACTTCATAGACAAAAGTCACATTTCAAGGTCTAATATCTGTTGCTATAAAGAGATCAGCAAAGTCCTGCTGAAGTCCAAAACCCCTGATCTTTATCTTAGGGTTGCTAAATAACTTTTGGGCGAGTCACTTCTGTGCTTTGGTTCTGTGTGTACAAACCAGTGGTGTTAAAATAACTTTCTGTGTTACTGGAAGAGGTTTGCTCATTCAGATCTGGATGATTTTGAATATGTACTCAAGCATCATGGGACATGACAAAGATTTGACAGTACTATAACACCACAAACGGAAGGAGACACTTCTAAGACGTGCAGGGTATGCACAGACTCTGCTGGGATCTCTGCTTACGGAACTTTTTGCTGAAAGAACTTCCAAAAGTTTCTTTGTACAGTGAAGGAACTTCCATTATGCAGCAAAGAGCACCTGGAAGTCACAGGGTAACATTAAATACTGAGTGAGAGGCACCCATTCATTCTATGGTTATTTGTTAAATAAAGCAATCAAGTTGTATTTTGAGTTATTCTACTAACTAATGAGCATACAGTGTTGATTAGAACATTTTCCCTTTCCTTTCCAGAATATCAGGTCAGATCAATTGCAAGCCACGTACGTCCAGACAGACAGAGTAAGTATAAGCTTGTTTCAAACTAAACTCCTGAGAGTCGAAGGAGGTTATATGGTGGGTACCAGTTAAGAATCTGAAACAGAGATTGGATTTCCTGTTCTTGACACAGCCGCACCATGAGACTTCCATGAGAGCCCGCTGGTGTCAGTTCTCAGCGTGGGCTGTTGGGAGGGAGTGCTTGTGAGTGTGCTTAAATACCCACACTTGTTCATCAGTCTGTAATCCCTCCACAGGCTTTACTCAGGGAAAAGATGATTAGCTGAATTAATATTAGTATGCTTTGAGATCCTGTGTTCTCAGCTGCCATGAAAGAATGTTCACAGCAGTGCCACATATTATTCACGTCTCATTTCAGATGCCATGAAATGGGTTTCCACTTTGAGCTATTCTGATAGTGTGATTGCTAATTTTCATTAGAACTGCTAAAACAGACTTTAGCTTCAGATCACTGACATCCAGTACAGTTATACAGGTCCTCATTGACAAGATCTCTGCAGTGTTGAAGCAAATGTATTTTTCAAGGAGTTCAAATACTGTTTTTCTTTTAGCCCTCTTGTTCAGTGCCACTTTCCGTAAGAAGATCGAGAAATTGGCTCGAGATATTCTGATTGACCCGATTCGAGTTGTGCAGGGAGACATTGGAGAGGTAATTCCACATTACTTTTGAGACTGTTGGAGAAATGAAGTATTCTGTTTCTGTTGTCTGAAATCTATGGTAAACTGCAGTAGTCATCAGTTATATTTAAGAGTAAATACTTTGTGCTTAACTTAAAAATGGTAAGATTTTGGTTTTTAATTTTATTGAACTTTCTTTCTGCCAACAAATATTCTTGTAGTGATGGGAGGTTTCATCAAGGAGTGAAACAACAGTAATGTAGTGATTGATTTTATTTATTTATTTATTTTAATTAGACTGAGTGTATCCTTTTGGTTTGTCTTAAAACTATAAATAAATTACAGCTTTAGCAATGAAGGATTTGAAACTTAGGCTGTAATGTCTTTCAGCTGGTTTACGTGGGAATGTTGATTCTATACTTGCTTGACAGTAGCAGCTGAACTATTTGCAGACTAGGGATTTGGTAATAAGTTGATGAAGTGGGCAGATGTATACTTGCTGTGAAGCAACTTTGCTTAAAATATATGAAAACTGTTGACAGATTTTACAAGATGCCTTCAGAACAGCCTTCTTTTAACCAATTCTCTACATTTTTTTAAATTTTTTTCCAATCAGGAGTTGTTTTTATAACAAAAAAATTAATGGCTACCCAAAGCCTTTCTTTTTGGGAAAACATTTTTCCTAAACATTGCTTAAGAAAAGAAGCAGCTTTCCTAGCTCAATCAGAGGGTTTCTGCTCTTTGATCTAAATGATTATTCTGAGAGCATCATCCTTGAAATCACTAGTAGTTAAATATGTAAAAAGTAATTTTTCAGAGAAGCTTCCAGATAGTGCTGTGTGCTCCACTGCACTTTTACTACTTGCAATACGGACTGTGTAGGGAGTCTGTTTATTCCTCCCTGTTCCTGACTCCAAGGACACAGCACAGCTCACAGGAGTACTTTCTCTGATCGCCATATGAGTAACTTTTACTGATGAGCATCCTCTCCATCTCAGACTCTGCTCTTGCACAGTCTACTTTAGATGTTAATAGCATCTGTCACAAGAGCATCTAAATTTTAAGTGTCCGTCTTTAGATCACTAGGGTGCTAAACTGCATCATGTCAAAGATAGCACTTTGCCTCTCTCAGGTTTATCAAAGAGTAGCTCATTTAACCTGTGCCTTTTCTGCACTGTGAAGATAAAGTGGTCAACAGTTAGACAAGGGGGAGAGAGCTGAAAGCTCTTCCAAAGGAGGATTTTGGTCCCCTGCTTCTCCACTTTTCTTGCACCTAGTTTAAACTCCTCATTTTATTCTGCCATCTGTGTGTGTTTGCCATACTGTCCTTTCTGTACTGTGTTATTGCTTCTCTTACTTCTCCCCTTAGGCAAATGAAGACGTTACTCAAATTGTGGAGATTTTCCCCTCTGGCCCTAGCAAATGGAACTGGCTGACTCGACGCCTTGTGGAGTTCACATCTTCTGGGAGCGTTCTCCTGTTTGTCACCAAGAAGGCAAATGCGGAAGAGCTGGCCAATAACCTTAAGCAGGAGGATCATAATCTAGGGCTGCTTCATGGTGACATGGACCAGAGTGAGAGGAATAAAGTCATTTCAGAATTTAAGAAAAAGGGGATCCCGATACTGGTAGCTACTGATGTGGCAGGTATGTGACATTCTAAGAAACAGCAGCTCGTACAAGTTGTGAATATTGGCAGAAAGGCTAACACAAGTCAGTGGAAGGCAACAAGGTTGGCATCTACACCTGCTGAGCACTGTATTCCAGATGTTTTTCCAGAAGTACACAGTATTAGCAAGGGGATTTATTTTTAAAGTCTTTTAATTATGTTTAAATTACAGTCTGACAGATATTTTATAATATACAGAAAGAAAATCTGCTCGCTCTTAAGGAAGAAGTTGCTCTTCGTTAATCAACTGACACATTATGCATGCTTAAACAAAGAGGAAATGGACACACTTGAAGCCTTCTCTAGATCAGCTTTTTTACCCAGATGTTTAGCTGAACAGAGTGAATTTCAGTGTCCTTTATTAAAGCCCCCCATCTTCCTTGGAACAACAGTCATTTAAAGAGATCTCTTCCATCTCTAATCCTGTGAATTTGGGGATCCATGTAACTTACACTACTCTTGGAGAAGATATTGCTGCACTTAAGATAACAGTTTTAGCCTAGGAATAGTGTCTTAACTGGCGGGCGTTCCTGTGGAAGGTCTTTTCACGTGCTGGAGCAGAATGAGGTGATGTGTTGGTATGAAAGGGATTGCTTTGAGTTCATTCAGGATAACCACACCACTATGTTGTTCTTTATTACAGCTCGTGGGTTAGATATTCCTTCCATTAAGACTGTGATCAATTACGATGTGGCTCGGGACATAGATACGCACACGCATAGAATTGGTCGTACTGGCAGAGCAGGCGAGAAGGGAGTTGCCTACACTCTGCTGACTCCCAAAGACAGTAACTTCGCTGGTGATCTTGTCAGAAATCTGGAAGGCGCCAATCAACACGTTTCCAAAGAGCTGTTGGATCTAGCAATGCAGGTACAAACAAGAAAAATTCATTGAGTAGAGGAAGGTTCCTTCCACGATTAGCACAAAATCAGGAGCTCAGGAACTTGTTTCTGGCTCTATCATATGTTTGCAATGACCTTTTGGTGACCTATACTGTTTTTTAAATAGGCTTTCTATTGGTTTTTATGGCCTTTGAAAGAATCCAGAAAGACATGAAGATTTTGAAACACAGTATGTGATCTATTTTGGGGTCAGGCGCTGCCTAGGAAATTAGGAGCTGTAATCTGGCTGATGCCAGCAGAGCACTCCAGCTCCAGTATCTCATTACAGTCAGATTTCAATATGCATTTGTGGAAGGCACCTGGAAAATAAAGCTAGTTGAAAGGTAAACTAGAAAATAATTACAAGGATGTTCACTCTGTGAAACAGTTGTTGCTTGATCATTATACCTGCTTGGCAGCGCTGTCTGGCAGGCTTGCTATATATAGGTATGACGGATAGCTGAAGAAATTGTACTTGCGCCACTGTACTCATCAGCTCTCTAAGTTCTTGTCTTTTCCTGCCCATGTGGCTGCAAGAGAACAAAGGCGTTTTGATAATTCCCAAATTCAGAGATAGATTAGCATGCTTGTGGCTTCATTGCCAAGGAGCTTGGACACTAGCTGCTAGAAGTAAATATTTTTTCTGAGGTACAGAGGCAGCATTTTCAGAAGGGACAGAATTTGTGAGGGAGAGCTCCACAGGCTGCCTTTGAGAGGATAGAAATTTATTGGCTTGGGTCACTAGCTTCTTCGGGTTTGAAGGAACTACAGGGCATAAAAAGAGGTGCAACCAACCATTATTTAAAAACCTGGTAACAGGAACTCTGGTTGGACTGCCCTTTCCTGGCTACTGCTCGTTGCAGGACGTTTTGCTGACAGAACCTCATTTCTTCTTAGCCAGGCAGTGGGCTAAATCAATAAAAGTCAAATATGAGCAAGTGCAGAGCTCCCAAGTAAATGGCATTAGAGATTGCATTTATTCCTGGATTTATTAGAATGCAACCCCCCAAAACTTTAACATGGATGGAAGTTCAGGACAAAAAGTTTTCATAAAAAGCAGTTGTAACAAAAAGCTTCAGACCCACATGACAACTTTCTACAGCTTAGTTTCAAAGCGCTGTAGTCTGTCACATCCTATCCCCTTGCAAAGCTGTGTTGTTGAATGGGAAACGGTGTATTCATATTTTTCTTTTTAAATGCTCAAAGTCCTCCTTTTCTGAGCCTCATTACATGCATTTATGAAGCTTCTTATTCCCCATGTTGAGAAGCATTTGTCCTTCTTTTGTGCAGAATCCATGGTTCCGGAAATCACGTTTCAAAGGAGGAAAAGGCAAGAAGCTGAATATTGGTGGTGGTGGCTTAGGATACCGTGAACGTCCTGGTCTGGGATCAGAAAATTCTGTAAGTAGAAATGCTGAAGAAGTTGTTTACAGATTCTTGGAACTTTTAAACTTAGTATTGACTTCTCTTTAATCTAAAAAGTCTTAGCACTGGAGTATAGCCTCTGCTTTCAAAGGTTTTCATAGCTCAGAATCTTTCAGAGTTAGTATATTCAGAAATATCTCAAATTAAACTGTCCTGTACTGTTACCCTCTTGTCAAGAGCTGCCTTCTTTAGGGCCAGAGTAATCCAGAAAGTTTGGAGATTCTTCCCAAATAGACTGTCAATGCAAAATAATGTTAATAAATTACTTGAAAAGACATTTCCAGGCTGATTCTTGGCAGCAAAAATTCCTGCAGCATTGGGAACACTTACTAAGTTATATCCATGCTAGGAAAACAGCTCATTGCCAGGATGTGTGGGGACAGAGTTTAACTTGTAGACATGTTGAACACACATCATGTTCAGCAACTTTCCCGAAGTCACATCTGAAGCCTTGTTCACACTTTGTTTTGGCTATGACCTCTGTGAAGATCTCCATTTGATTGCATTTTGCTTTTGCTTGGACTGTAAGGAACTGGGAAATGTGGTTATACTGTGGACTAGTGAGTCACTAACACTTAATGCATCTTTACTTTTCTGTCATCCTCAAGGTCGTGGGGCAAACTGTTCTGCTGCTCAGTGCTCTCCAGAAGTTAGTCATCCTTTGTAGATGTATTTCCTGAGTGCAGGGTCAAGATAGATTCAGAGAATGGTTGAATTGAATGTGTCTGTGTTGGATAAATCTCTCCAGTTGTCCTTTGTCTTTTTGCATAGGACCGTGGAAACAACAACAGTGTGATGAGTAACTACGAGGCATACAAGCCATCCACTGGGGCAATGGGAGACAGACTTACGGCGATGAAAGCAGCTTTTCAGGTTGGTTCGAACACTTGGACTCCAAGTTCTAGCTCGAAAGGAAGGGAAATAACAAAAAAATTTGCTACTGATGATTCAAGACAATTTTTTTTCTCCCCTGAAAATGCAGAAACCCTCTTGACTTGAGGGAAGGTGAGTTTGGTAGTTGTGGCCGTATCTCATCCACTTGGAGCACACACTCAGCATTGCAGTCCAGCGTGGAAGAATTAGTATGCAGGCTGGACTGAACATGTTTGCACAAAGTTAACTTGCCAAACTTATTTTGTTTTCTGCTGCCTCTCTGCTCTCTTTCCCTTCTGGATTCTGCTCCTAGGCTTGATCCTATTTAGGTTGCTTAGCAGCAATAGTGTAATTGCAATCAAAAGAAACGGGGAACAGAGAAACCCTTTCTCTTCAGTGTAAAAATTAACCCCACAATATAGGAGTTCCCTTTCTGTGGTCTGGTAGCAGATGTCCGTTACTAATTCTGTGTTCATAAGCACAGCAGGAACATAATCACTCCAAGACTGACTTTTTATAGGAACTCTTTTACCTAGGGGCTCCTCAGAATTCAAGACAGGTTGTGTATGCATGATGACTGCATGTTTTGTGGTGCAGTGTAGAGCCAAACATGCTCTCTTTTTTCTTTCTGTCTCTTTCCGGCAGTCCCAGTATAAGAGCCACTTTGTTGCTGCAAGCTTAAATAATCAAAAGACTGGTAGCTCTGCTGCTGGTGCTAGCGGCTGGACCAGTGCTGGGAGCTTGAACTCGGTACCGACGAGTTCAGCACAGCAAAATGCTGCAAATCCTGACAGCCCGATTGCAGCCGCCGCAGCAGCAAAGGGTGTTCCAGGTTTCACCAGCACGGGGAATTTGAGTAGCGTTCCCACCTTTCCAAGCGTCGGAGTACATGGCTTCAACAACACAAATGCCAGCACCAACAATCGAGAAGGCAGCGGCGGCAGCAGCACCAATATTGCCACTGCTGGCGGCGGCGGTGGTGGCAGCGGCGGCGGTGGTGGCGGTGGCGGCAGTGGTGGTGGCAGCATTGCCAGAGAACGATACAATGACAACCGGAACAGTCGCCATAACGAGGTCCCGCGCCGTGGAGAGGGCGGTGGTCGCTACAATGATGTGCAACGCCATGGAGAAGGAGGTGGTCGCCACAGTGACGCTTACCGCCATGGAGAGAGCCGACACGGCGACAATCATCGCCACAGTGAAAGCCGGCACTTTGCTGATGTGGGCAGTGGCAATCGCAATAATGGTGACAGCAGGAATAGCAACGAGGGTAGGAACAACGAGAGCAGGAACGGTGAGAACAGGAAGGATGCCAACAGCCGAGACAACAAGACAGATGGTTTTGCTGTCCCAGAGCCCCCAAAACGTAAGAAGAGCCGGTGGGACAGTTAAAAGCTGATGTTTCGCAGCCTGGAATCTCTGCAGATAGTGATGTCTTTTTCCAGAGGATTTCTTGGGGTTTTTGGTAACTGGTTGTTGAGCAGCTGGGGGAGGAGGAGGAAACCACACGAACTTCCTGTGCAAGTCCGGGCCGGTACATCTGCGGACAGATTCACTCTAATGATGTGTACACACAATGCTTAGTCAAAGAGAAATCATTTTGATAAAGCTCCCTGGGTTCTGCTTTTAAACATTCAGTGCTCAAGTGACTCTGCTGGATTTAAACAGATCTTCTTGACAAGAAAGAAGCTGTTTCACGTCCTTGGAACGTTAAGAAACTGTTGTCCATAGAAGTATAAAGTAGTCTTTTCTTAACCAGCGTTCACATTTAAAAAAACAGTCCATCTAGAGATGCTCAGGACCCACCTGTTAAACATTAATCTTTCAGCAATTTGTTTGGTATGGTGAGTTCTTCCCCAATCTCTTCTTTTTACATGTTCTCTTATCCCCGAATAATTTGCCCCCCAGGTTGCCCCTTACATCTCTCCCCATCAACCAAGAATGTATCAATTTGCATTGCTGAAGGTGGGAAGAAGCAAGTTGATTTTTTGCCCTTTTTTTTTTTTTTTTTAAATGAAGCTGTTCAAGGGCTCGTTCTCCAGCCCAGCTAACCACAAATTCAGGTGTAGTGCAGGATGGACTCCCCGGCTTGTTTGTGGTCAGTACATAAATCCCATTGCCTGGGTATTTTTTTTCTTGTAAAGAATCCCTTCTTTCTTAATAACCTTCATTTTGGCAGAAGCCTGCATAGCAAACATGTGTCTCTGCTGTGCCTATGCACCCTCTGTTATGAGAGGGCTGAGTGCTTTCTTCAAATTAAAAAAAACAAAAGGGAAAAAATGTAGATATGCCACAAGAGTCAAAGGCTGGTGCCCCCCGTGAAGCATAGCTAAATGAAGAGGCTTCATTCAGAAATTCAGGGACCTGCTGCTCAGAAGCCTTTAGGGAGAACCTGAAAAGTGATTGCTGAAGTGGAACAGCTCAAATATCGCCCCATATTGGACACATGTAGTTAAAAATGTAAAATCTTGCTTGACCGTTTTTAACTCGTTGTGTGTATTATCTGATTTTTAACTTTTTTTTTTTTGTTTGCACCATAAAGGTAAGGAAGAACTCTTTTGTTAAAACATGTCAGCTCCCACCTCTGTCTTGTTTCTACTGAAAGAAGTTATCAGAAACTGTCAGGTTTTTGTGACATTGTGATGTTTTCTTTATCGGCTGTGCATTTACTTTCTGCTTGCTCTAGTAAATGTTTTATTACTGGGACAAAAATATCTAGCATGTGCTTTTTATTCTCCACTTCTTCCTTTGGCTGATTCGGCATTTGGATGGAGATTTGACTGGCTGGAGATTTGATTGCGTCCCTTCCTTTCACCAGAAGTTGTGGATTGTAGTTGATAAAAGACTTCCCGTGGTTTTCCCCAGTATCTTTGCACCCCAAACTGCTTTGCAAACCCTATTTTAGGTTCAAAGCCTCCTGGGGAATAGATTTTTCTCCATTTTACAAGTGGGAAGGATACAGCCCAGGGCATGTTGCTCATCGTAGCTTTTCATGGAGTCATTGACAGAGCTGGAAAGAGAATTCGGCAGCAGTCTTGTGATCTAACTTGCATGTGTACTGGTGTCAGCTAAGACAGCAACTGGATTATTTGGGACCCCTCACTAACTAGCTCAAATCTATTGGGATTTTTTTAAGAATAGCTTCCACTTGAATTGTCTAATCGTGGTCCAGGCAGAAACCTCATTTTGCTGGTTTGAGCTCCACATATTTAGTATTGACAAGGATTTTCCAGGGCAGATGTGGCTGGGGATTAGGACCAACTGTTGAGTTCTGCTTTCCTTATCACACTTAAGGTTTATCACTCTGCACAATTAAAGATTGGAGTTTCAAAACAAAGTAGCTCCCCAGTCTGAAGCTGCCATCTGCTCCTTCCCTTCCTGGATCTCGGCTCACTGCCCCTGGGAACTGGCCACGTATGTGGCTTATGCTGGGGCTTCTCCCCTTCTTTTTAATGCATCCCTCTGCTGTTCGATAGCATTATCGAAATTCCTCACCCCTCTCTCAGCTACCAGGAGCCTCTTGAGACTTGAGTGCGTAAATATTGATCATGGAGAGAGACCTATAAATGTCAGTTCACAGGTCCGTGTTAGGTCCATAAGACGGTTGATTCCTTCTCTGCAGAACAAGGTAGCAGTGTGAGCAACGTGCCAGCTGCCCTGAAAGAGAATCTCTCTGCTTGCAGTGGCAGGGTGTGCTGCTTGCTTCTAAAGAGACCAGAGCACAGCTCGCAGCTGAGCAAATCACTTGCAGGAAGCTCAGGTTTGTTCGTCAAGTGTAACCCTGGGGTTCTGCTCCTGCCTCTGTGCCTGTGCATCAGTCACCCGTCTCTGCCACTCGTCCCCCGGCGTGGGTCAAACGCTGCCACCACCCAGCCATGCTCAGAGCCCTCTTCACGTGGTACGGCACTGGCTCTCTTGGATGGGAGGTGGCACGGACGTGCCTGATGCCGCGCCGTCTTCTGGACCTTTTAAAGAATGTGAATCCTGGAGCCCTTCCTTTCCCGGACGTGCCTCCTGGCTCTCTAATCCTCATGACTCACTTTGTGTCTTAGCCTTTCACTGGAAGATCTGGGAATGCACAGAATTAGTTACATGTCTTCTGTCACTGTCTTTATTGTGAAATTACTGCCTTGAGGGACTGCGTCTCATTAGAGCAGGTAGGGAAAAGCCTCTCCATGCTACCCCCAACAAGATGTTTAATTTTAACTGGCATACGTACCCCATCTCCCAACGGCATCATAATTCTCCCCTCCCCTGTGGTCTGACTGAACTGCCTGGGCTGGGCATTGCAAACTCCTTGGGAATGTCATTTCCCGTCAGGGTGATGAGCTTTCCCAGGCAGCACACGTGTAGCAGAGCGGACGGGGGAAGTCGGGGCTGCCTTGTTCCCGACAGCGAGCGCTGAGCGCAGGCCTGGCTGCGGACGTGGCTGGGTTCCCAGCCCTTTACCCCCTCTGCCCCCCTTCAGCAACCTGTCGCTCCGCGCGACACCGTTGAGCCTGTGCTGGAGTTTGAGGACAGAAGCAAGCCGTACAGACTGTCTCTTTATTTACTTTTTAGCCTGCAAAAAAGATTCCAGGGCCAAGGCTCTTGCGTGCAGTGGTCTTTGTTACAGCACAGCGGTCAGTAAGCACGTCTGGGGCACCCAGGCGCTTCGCTGCGCCCTTCCCAGGCCGTAAAGCTTGGCCTCCCTCCCTGAGCCCGTCGTATCCCAGTGACTCGTGCTCCCTGTTGGCAGCTGAGCGTTGCGTGTTGGGCCTCGCAGTATCTGCGAGCTGCACAGGGAGGTAAGGGCAGGGTGAGCTGCAGAATGGTGCTGTGGGCACTATTCACTCTGCCTGCCCCGGGCTGTACAACGCAGGAATGGGTGTGGAAAAGGGTGTCGGACTATGGACTCATTGAATCAGCTTTATGCACGCTGGAGTTGAAGTCACCTTCCAGACTGTCGAGGTAAGACTGAGCCTGGAGGATTGTTCCCCGGTGATGATGCAAAGCTTTGCATGCACAGACATCGCTTACAGCAATCACTTGCGCATGGAAGGAAATGAGGTTTTGAACTGGCTGCTCGTTTTTAGGCCAGGTAGGTAGAAGCAGCGAGAGCACGTGGTCCCTGGCTGCGAGGGGAAGGGCACTGTGTTGTTCCAGCTGCTATCCCCTACCCCACCTCTCTGTGCAAGCATAAAAGGAGCCCGAAGCGTGGGGATCAGCGTCTTTCCAGGCACAGCTGGATGTCCAGATGGGAGGGACACTGTTCACAGCATCGTCTCCAGCTCTTTGTTTAGGTTGGGGTGACGCTGGTTCAGGTCTGTTAAGTCCCCTGTATTTTCCCCACAGGTTTTCTGGCTCATCTCCTGGGTCAGACAGGGCAAAAGGTTATCCGAGGCAAAGGAGCCGGGGATGTAGCCCGGCAGGCTGGCACGGGCAAGGAGCAGCAGCCCCCGCTGCGGCATGCCCCCTGCCCCTCGCCCCGCCAGGCTCGTGCTGAA
>VXBL01000979.1:171842-229062 GCA_013400195.1 Aramus guarauna | reverse complement strand
GCTCTCCCCCCCCTTCCCCTCCCTTCCCTTCCCTTCCCTTCCCACTCCTAGCGATTTATTTAATTCCCCCGGCCCCACTTCCAAATCCTATTGGGAGAGATGGATCCGAGTTTTCCCTCTGGTTATCCCAGCCTGGGGGCTGTGGATTAACTTCCCTGACCCTAAAAGGGCTGTAACAGGGAGCTCAGCTGCTCACACTTCTAACTTACCTCCCCGTTGCAGAAGCAGTAGATAAAAGCCACAACGAAACCCTGCCGAAAGAGACAGAGGGGGAGTTTGAGTCCTGAGCCAGGATGCCGTACCTGTGCCTCCCCCCTCCCCGGACGAGCATCGCTCGGGGTTTGGAGCGGGGCCGGCAGCCCCGTGTCGACGTACCTGAGACGAGTTAAAGAGCATCTCGTAATGCATCTGGATCTGCCACAGGACCCCAGAGACTTCGGTGTAGGGCATGGCCATGAACACCACGTAATGGACTCCGAAAAGCGGCATCAGCACCAGCGTGGACTTCAGCAGCTTCCTGAGAGGAGAAACACCCTGAGCCGTTCGCCAGGACCTGCCAGTCGGCCTGCAGCCCCCTCGCAGGCGTTGGTAAGCATCCTAGCGAAGGGGGCAGCCGCTTTCGCTTCTGCTGCTGCCGCAGCTGGTTTGTGCATAGCTATTGCATGCCGTCCGGCTTGGAGAAGGGAGCAGGCAGAGCCCGAGCTCTGCTGTTTCGATCAAGCTGAGCCGCCAGAAGCGCTGGCTGCCATCGTCCTGCCGCCCTCCCTCGCCCCTGCAGCCGTTCCCACGCCTCCGCTCTGCGAGGAGAAGCCGTCTCGGCTGAACAGGCGGAAGCTGAGCCAGACCAGGGCCAGGACACGGTTTTGCTGCTGCCGGCACTTGCCTGTACTGCTGCCGGGGGTCCGGCTTCCCCGTGTTCGTCTCCCAGAGCTTGGAGGCCAGCACCCGGACAATGTTGAGGAAGAGGAAGAAGTTCACCTGCCGACAGACACCCGCTGCGGTTTTGTCGCCCGCAGTGACCTGCCCAAGCAGCCCCCCGGGGTGAGGACGGGGGGTTCTGGGTGAGCCGCAGGCTGGGACGCGGGGTGACGCTGTGACCAGTGTCCTGGGAGCCCTCTGCACCACGCGGGGCCTTGCTGGGTGCCAGGGCGGCCGGGGACACGCTCCGGTGACCACGAGCAAACAGCTCTGGGTCCCTGTCGACCCCCTTTCCCCAAAACGGATGCGGACGTTCAGCCAGGGGATTCTTACCACGATGGAGGCCAAGATGGGGACCTGATAAATCCACTTCATGTTCCCCGCACTGAGGTCCCAGCACCTGAAGAGATCAGTAAAGAAACGCCTTGGAAAAACCTCACCGGTAAGGAAAATCACCGGCTGATGGCTCCCTGTACCCCCAGCCACCGTCCCCGTCCTCCCACCCTTCACCTCCCCAGGGAGAAGCTTGTGGAGTTTGTGCACACCTTGACCCAACAGCAGCCGTGCTAGAGCATCCCTAACCGTCGTGGTGTTGCAAATCAGCTTTAAATTAGCGTTAACCTTCCTGAGAGCTCCTTGGCCGTCTAAAACTCTTGTTGTAAATTCTGTGGCTTTTCTCATTTTAAAATGTCTAACTTTAGCACATGCCCTTTAGCATTTATCTTTGCACTGTTTATTGATCAGTTTGTGGTGTAAACCTGCACCCAGCTTCCTCCCAAATGCAGAACAAAACCACTATTGGTCTAGATTACTGACAGTTTTATGAACAAGCCTTGTACGTGTGTTGAGGCCTCTTGTTCTTTTCGGAAAAATTTCATTTTGAAAAGTTCTGGTGCCCACAGATTTTTTTCGCTAGCATTTGCAACTAGTTTTTCCCTTCCCAAAGGGCTGTCAGAGAAGGTAGACCTACATACTGTGTATCGGCCAGGGAGGCCCTGACGCTGGCCCAGACAGACACAAACACAGCGGGGAGACCTGGAGGGGCAAGAACCAGAGTGAGGAGCATGGATGAAGCATCACCTTTGCAGACTGAACCAGTTCCTGGCAGCTCATCTGCATCCCATGTCCCCATCTGGGCACTCAGCGCTGCTCAACCATGGCTGATGCCACAGCTCCCAGCTGGTCCCAGTCTTGGGCTGGGGTCCGTGCTTACCCCAGCCAATGATGATGAGGACCCACAGGTAGTTCTTGTTGGAGAGGAAGGCCATGAAGATCAGGCTGTGCAGGTAGAGACCCTCCACCAGGATCCAGTAGTGGTTGGTGGCCAGAAAATAAAGGAAGAGAGTCACCACCACCTTGCAGCCAACCTGTGGATATATGGTCAGAGAGCTGCTGTCAGGCTGTCCCCTGAAAGCAAAACCTGGTGCCTTCTGCTCTCTGGTCAGCAAAACGCAGGCTGTGCCCCATGCATGGCTCACGTTCCTCCTCGTGCAGGGAGCTACATCTTCTTTGGGATGTTCCATCATTGGACATAGAGCAGGAGCTCCAGGTACTTCCCACAGGAGCGGTATTTCCCACACCAGGGTGCTCTGAGCTCAGACAGGCAGTGAGACCCGTGTTCCCTGTGGCTCTGATCCCTACTGTGGGACCAGGACAGGGAGAAGCCGGGCAGAGCTGTAGGTGGCCCTTGATCCTTCCCCAGCTGCATCGCCCCTAAGCAGCGCAGCCCCGATCTGTGAGGGTCCCAAGCACATCCCCCAGCACCAGGGCTCCTAAATCCCCTTTTCCCTGATCCTGCCTCCGATCTCGGCACACCACTTGCCAGGTGGCTCCGTTGTCCTGGCGAGGGACCCATTTCTGCCTTGAAGTCTTCCTCCTGCATCTTCTCCGTCTCACTGGCCAGCGTGCCCGAGTAGAGCACCATGTCCTTCACGAAGATGCTCGCCGCCCGGCAGATGAAGGAGGTGAAGAGGTGGACGTGGATGTAGTTGCGTGTGCAGTGCAGGCGCCTATGGAGAAGGGGGTGCGACGTGAGCCCGGCCCTGGCTGCCCAACAAGCTCATCACGCGTGGGCTCAAGCAGTGGGGGGTCCCAGAGAAGGGGGGCTCCAAAGGCGTCAGCCCTCCCATGGGCACAGAAGCCAGATCTGGGGGCAAGTGGGGTCTCAAGAGCAGGGTGGAGCGGATGGGGAGCTGGTCATGCTGGGGGTGTTCTGGGGCTTTGGGAAGGGGTCTGATGTTTGTGCTGGGGTTTGGGGCCAGTTCCCGTTCGCTCAGGGGCCGCTCCCCCTCGGGGGGTTGAGCGTGCAGATGGTGGGGACAAGATGTTTCTCCCCCACACGGGGAGGGGGGTTCAGCTGCTCCTTACTTGAAGTATGAGAGGATGCAGACGGCGACGATGAGGGAGGCCAGGGAGATGGAGTAGCCGATGGTGTACATCAGGTGCAGGCGGTCAAACACCTCCTGGAAGAGAAGAGCTGTGCTCCACGACCCCTCTGCAGCCCAGGGCCCCCTCTGCCCCCGGCTTCTGGGCTGAGAGCACGGGAGGAGCAGGGCTTGTCTGGGGAGCTGAGGGGGAAGAGCCCTCCCTGGCCTCTGCTCCATGCGTCCCTGGTCCCATCCCAACGAGCAAGGTCACCTTTTCGCGGCTCCGGCTCTCGGAGGAGAAGAGCAGAGCACATTCGGTGTAATTGGCCCAGGTCTTGTTGATGCTGAGAGCCACGGCCCAAGTCCCGTCGGCGCTGCAGTACCTGTAGGCGTGACCTGGGGACGACGATGGGCGCTGTGACAGCGGCAGGACCCGCGGGAAGCCCGGACACGTCCCTGCTCGGTGGAGGGTTATCACCAAGGTGAGGTCGCTCCCTGCCCGGCTGCAAGCGCTTACCTTTGTGGTTGAAGTCGTAGATGTAGTCGGGGCAGGGCACCCGCACCTCCTGGCTGGGGGAGCCCTTCGGCCAGCAGATAATCCCGTCCCACTCTGGAAGGCAGCTGGTGTCTGGCCAACGAGCAAAGACATCTCACCGGCTGCAAACAGGGCCGCACCGTAACCTCCGGCTTCCCTTCGCGTGCGCTGCACCGGGGCGAGGACACGCGCTGCCCGCGACCGCCCCAGCCTGCAGAGTGGGGGGCTGAGGGGCGGCCGGGGAGGGGGATGCGTCCCGTCACGTCCCACCTCCTCCTGGGGGGCCGAGGACCCTCCGCGTGCTCTCATCTGCAGTGTGCATGGGGCAGCTGGTCTGGCTAATCAGGGTGATGGTTTAATTAGCACCTAGTTGCACCCAGAGCAGCCACGGTGCCAGGAGCTGCACAAACCACGCCAGGACCCCACGCCCCAGGAGCCGCACGTCTCCCTGGCCCTATCCTGCTCCCATCGGAGGGGAAAACGTTTCCCGCCAGGGAGTCAGCTCCCGTGTGCTGACCCGTGTGCAGACGCTACCTTTGATCTTTTCCACTTGGGCTTTTATGTCTCTCTGGCATTTCTCCTTCGCTTCCACCAGGAGATAGATCTGCTCTTCTTTTGTGAGAACATCATCGGGGTCAACCTGCCCAGACAAAACCGAAGTGACGACCCCCGCCTCCGCGTGGCTTGGGCCGGCAGTGCCAGAGAGCTGCCACCGCCTGCTCGGTGACGGGAGCCGCCTGCAGCCGGGATCCCGGAGCTGGGAGCGAAGCTCTTCTGTTACAGCAGCACCCCAAAGGCGGTTGATGGGACACCCACAAACACTTCCTGACCTGGGGCAGCACCCACCGCTCTTCTGCTGCCACAAAACTCCCCGATGCTCCCTGCCACCAACCCCCGAAGCCAAGCAGCTAATTAACAGCAAGCCCAAAATCCCAAGGGGCTCCCCGCATCCCTCCAGCCTCGCCTGCGCTGACTGTAAATCGCCCGCGCTTTCTGTTCCCCCGGCGCCTCTACGGCAGCCGCCCCTGCTCTGGTTGCACCGAAGAAATGGAAAAGCCATCACGTTGTGGTGTCTCCGCGGCTGCTGGGAAGCTTTTAGTGGGAGAGTGAAGCTCTCCCCTCCCGCCCGGCTCCCACCCAGCAGCTCCGCAGAGCGGGACGTGCAGCCGGGGGATACGCAGCCCCCGGCCAGAGCAAGTTGCACAATTAGCAATATTTAAAGCCAGGAGAGACCGGAGGAGCCCACGGGGCCGCACAGACTTACCAGAGCCCATACAGAGCTCAGGAGGCAGCAGCAGAGGAGAGCCGCTGTGATGCCTCCCGCGGGGACGGATGC
This sequence comes from Aramus guarauna, assembly GCA_013400195.1. NCBI lineage: Eukaryota > Metazoa > Chordata > Aves > Gruiformes > Aramidae > Aramus > Aramus guarauna. Next base: position 223,907 of record VXBL01000979.1, on the reverse strand, counting down.
CTCCATGGTCCCACCACGCCGCTGGGCTGGAGACCTCGGGGATGCTGAGCTGGAGAAAGCAAAGCCTTCACCTGGGGACAGCCGAATTGCTGCCGGCCCGGGGCCGCAGGGGGTGGATAGGGCTGGCGCGTTCGGCAGGACAGAGCATCTTCTGGGAGCACCTTCCCGGCTGCGATCCCCGTCCAGGCGAGGTGGCGGCAGGGGCACAACCCGTCCCTGGGTGCTCAGGGCTGGGGGAGCACCCCGAGGTGAGTCCCCCGTCCCGGTGGGCACTGCCCCGGCAGCGCTACAGGGAGCTGCTCGCGGGCTTCCCGGGCAGGGGGGTTTCTCCCCTCTCCATGCTTGCTGCTATTCAGTCTCAGCGCTTTGCCTGCTTTAAGCAGCTCCTGGAGCCTGTGCAAACAATTCCCGTCCGGATGGGGACGGCAGAGGTTTATTGGCTTAGCCCTAGGTGCTAAAATCCTCTTCATTCAAGGCAGATTCCTCTTCTCTTTTCAGAAGCTTCTCTCACTGCCTGGTGGCTCATTTTTCAGCTGTCACAGCATCACCCCGCTGCCCCAGCGCTGCTCGGTCCCCTCCAGCCCCAGACTGGTCCCAAGGAGCCGAAGGACAGTGGGGAAAATCCCAGCGACCTGCCTGGAGGTGGGAAGGCAGAGGGTGCAAGCACGTGAGCATCACCTCGGCACTGATGCTCCGGAGATGGGATGTCTTTCAGGCAATGCCGGTTTAACCCTTTTCCTTCTCTCGGGATTGGGGTGTGTTTTGGGGAGACATGCCGGGATCAGTCCCTGCTAGGACAAGCACCCCACTGCCACATCCCAGAAGATGCTCTGGGTTTAGCTTCTGCAGAGGGGGGCCGATGGCTAAACCAGCACCGCAGCAGGACACATGGACAGTCCTGGCAGCAGGGAGTTTCCACCCTGGTGGGTGCCTGACACAGCCGAAACGGCAGGGCGGGTGGGTCAGAGCTGGTCCCACCGCAGCCGACACTGTCCCCATCGGAGCGGTCCCTTGTCACCCGCATCCCCTCGGGGAGGCCCCGGGGCTGCGCCCTGCGTTTCAGGATGATGCAGACGCCCTGGCTCACTCCCACCAGCTCGAGCACCTTGTGTCCCCCGAGCACCCCGGGGCCAGGGGGCACAGAGCAGGGAGCCCTTGTTCCCCGCGCAGGTTGTCATCAGTGGGATGGGGTGACATCCAACAGCCCAGTGCCAAACCCTGCGAACAGCAGGGACACCCCCCCAGCCCGGGGCCTCACCCCTGGCCCGTGTCATCCACGGCCGGGCACAGCTATTGCTGCCTCCGGAAGGGCTAAATCCTGCGCAGGGCAGAGCCCCCCCCCAGGGTTTTCCTGGCAGGGTGGCTCAGCCGGGTCCCAGCCACGAGCCCCCGTGGCTGCCCGGAGGAGGGTCAGACTTCTGCTCGGCTCCTGCGGCGAGGGAAGGCGAGAGTACCAGCGGGCTGCGCGGGCAAAGCCAATCCAGACGACAGCGCTCCGGAGGTGCTGCTGCTCCCTCGGGTTAAATCAGACAGACAAACGAGCCTCTCGCCGCTTTCCCTGCCGCGGCAATCAGCTGTAAATCAAGGAGGGATTAGGGGCATCTTTGGCAGCTGCCCGTCTCCCCACCCCATTTACCCAGCACCCCGGCCCATCGCGTGGGTGCTGACACCAGCCCGGCAGCATCGCTCCGCCGAGCGGCACCGCGGCTCCTTCCCTTGCTCACGGGGATGCTGCAGGGGTACACAGGACGGGGCAGGGTAGCAGTTAAACTGCAGCATTAATGTTTTCCGAAGGCTCTGCCGAGTACCCGTTTCTGACCCAGAAGCTGCTGGGGAGTGAGGACAGCGTTAGGGTGAGGTTATTCTGGAGGCAGAGGGATGTGTGTCGGGATGGAAGCTGGCTGAGGGGGAGGCAGCAAAGCTCAGGGGCAATTTGAGTCCCACTGCAGGCGAAACCTGACCCTGCTAGGGGTGAGAAAACATGTTGGGTTTTGGGTTGTTTGGGGTTTTTTTGCTGCTAAATTACTTGCTATATTATAGAGAGATCTGGAAAGCAATCACTGCAAACAACACCCACCCAGCCCCATCATCCAGCCCCCTCAGCTCCCTGCAGCTGCACTAGCAATCCTGAGATGATGGCAGACAGCAAATTCCCCAGCAGTTGGCGGCTGCTGCCTCCTCCCGAAAGACCTCCGTAACCCGCCTGGCGATGGCTCAGCTCTGGCTCGAGCAGCGTTTCGGCTGGAGTGAGGGGGGGGCTGGGGGCTGAGCTGGTGACACCCCGTGTTCCCATCACTCAGCCCTGCAGCAGCTCCAGAACAGCAGGATTAGACCTTCCCAGTCACACCCAGCCTGAACTGCTGTAATACGACATGACCTGAACCAGCCGGACTCAACCACCTGAAAATACAAATATAACTGCATTTTCTGTGTCTATGTATGCACACAACTTACGTACGTACATATATCGTTGTATATATATGTACAAATATAACAGCTCAGACTCCAGCGCCAGGACCTTGCAGCTCTCTCACCAGCACTGGCAGCACCTCGCAGGATCCTGTCCCACCCAGCGGCTTGCAACCGTCCCTGCAGCCCAAGATAAGCAAGTGCCGGCTGGAGGCACGACGCCGGGCAGCATCTCCACGGCACAGAAGACGCTACCGTCCATTGTGAATAACTTTTAGCCCTTTATTTCTATTACCAAAATACCAGCTCTCGGACCCCAGTGCAAACTGGGGGTGGGTTTTCCTCCTCCCGCGGTCTGCTGCAACCTGGCCATATTTAAGCTGATGGCTTAGGATGTCTCGGTGTAATCCTCAAGCCCTGTTTTCTGGGCAGCTGAACCTCGACGGCTTCTTCTCGCAGGTCTTCAAGCAGCTGGGAGCGGCGGATGAGAGCAGGGGCATCTCCCAGCAGAGCCTGCCCACGCCTGGCAGCGACCTGAAAGGAAACTGTCGCCCGCTCTGCCCCGCAGGTTTTGGGGATCATGGAACCACTGCGCAGGGCTGCGAAGGATCCTGAGCTGGTAAATTAGATGCCTGTTATTAATGCCATCATTTACACTACCCTCGTTAGCCATCCCGACAGAGGTGAGCGTGGCTTCTCACCCACAGCGTGGCCTTTTCCAGGGCACGAGCTCAGCCCTGGGGAGAGATCGGGGCAAACGGGGCTCCGAGCACGCGGCGGGGGGAACCGTTCAGGGAGGGCTTTGCGCCTTCGAAGCCGCACTTCATAAATCCTGGTCTTAAAAAGGGCTCTGCAGTGTTCGCCCTTGCAGGCCTGCCTAAAAACAGACACGCTTTTCCCGTGGGTATCGCAGCAGGTTTATCAGCCATCGTGTTGCTATTTTCTTGCCAGGCACCCGGAGCCGTCCGCGTTTAGGTTTTCAGTGATCATTTAGCCAGCGGCCCCCGTGCAGCCCACCCGGTGCAGGTGCTGGAGGGGGAGACGTCCCCCCGTTTGCGGCTGGGGGGGGCGGCTGGTGGCTTTGCCGCGCTGGGAGTCGATGACAATGGGCAATTGTCAAGTCGGGGCCCCTCTCGTTTGAGTTTTCTTCCTTTTATAGTAAGTAGCAGTTGCTCCAGCAGCTGGCCTGCCTCTCCGGGGTGAGGACAGGGCTCCGTATATAAGGGAAGGAGCAGCCTTTGCCTTTCATCCTTTCGCTGAGCAGCAGGGCTCATCCCGCACCTCTGCAAAGACCCAGCGCGATGCCGCTCAAGAAACCCGACCCGAGGAAGGAAGCAGCCAAAGCAGCTCCAGTCCCGGAGTCACCCAGAGAGCCTGCCTTCGACCCCAAGAGCGTGAAGGTGAGTGAGGAACGAAGACGTCACCATCTGCCTGCGTGCCCATCCTCTGCCAGGCACGGGTGATGCAACGTGTGATGCAAACGGCGTTAGCCAGGCTGAACGCCAGGGTTGGGAGGCGAAAATCATCAGCTTGCACTGATGCAGCAGGCTGGGAGTGATGCTGTCCTCCCTGAGGGACTGTGTCAGTTTGCCCCATCCAGCCCTGCGCAGCGCTCACCCGAGGAAACTGCTTCGCACTCGCACCGGGACGCTGCTGCCCAGAGCTGAACACCCCGCAGCTCCCGGCTGAGATGCCACCTTGGGGCCCCAGCGGCACTAAAAAGCTTTTCTGCCACCCGCTGTCTCCATCCTAAAGTATTTTGCCACCTGCGTTGTCTCCGCCACATGAGAGCATCTTTTATCCCAGTTTCTACAACGGGAGCTCGCTTCTTCCTTGACTCCCCAGGATATAGCTCAATTTTTAAGCCAGAGCTCTGCTGGGGGGTTTGTTAATGGCAGGTTCAGCCCAGAGGCTGTTTAATCGCTTGAACTAGGGACCAAGCCGTGAAATGACATCCTTTCCACCCAAAATAGCCCTGATCATGGTCCGAGCATCCCCGCTGCCTGCCCACCCCTGCCCGCTGTGCTGCTGCCAGCTGCACTTTCCGCAAGGATCTCCGCTCGGCAGCGAGGGCAGGAGCGCTCCCGGGCACGGCCGGACGCGGCACGGATCCGGTCCCCCACCCCGAGCAGGCTGCAGAGCCCGGGGAGGGAGAGGTCCCAGTGGAGGGGGGAGCCCCTCGTTACCCCGGCAGTAACGCAGCCCTCACGCCCGGCTCTGTTCTCTTCTCCCAACAGATCGAATTTACTGCAGAGCAGATCGAAGGTAAGTGCTGACTTCCCCTTCTCCCAGAGATGGCATTAGAAATAGGAAGTCCTTTTTCCAGGTAGTTTTTCACAGCAGACACGAGAGCCGAGGCCCCACCCATCAAATCCCCTCCTGGAGGAAAAGCCAGCAGGATCCAGGTACCCCGTTCCCCCAACGCGCTGCTCATCCTCCAGGACGATCTGGAGAGGTTTCCTGGCAGGTAGAGGGGACAAATGACATCAGAAAGTCACGTCCCCGACCAGCATCAGGAAGAGCACTGGTGGGAAGGGGGGGTCAGGAGACAGGAGCAATGCCGGAGGGGAGCGGGAGCCAGTGCAGGGATTTAGTGGAGCCTGCAACGCCGGGCTGTCGGGAGCAACGAATGGATCCTGGCTCCTTGCTCTGCACTGAGGGTGCCCCAGTTGAAGAGGATAATCCCAGCTTCAGAGCCCGGTGGGGAAAAGGTGTTTTTCCATTCATGGTGAGAGATGCAGCCTGGTCTGGGATTCGTGCGGGAGGAGCAGGCTCTGGCGATACAAGGATGGCCCCGTGCCGAGGGGCTGAGCTGGATTTGCAATTTCTTATCTCTCCGCGGGCAGTTTTCGTGCCTCTGTACAGACGGGGGAAGGGATAAGATCTGAGGACAGATCCTGGTGGGAATACTGGAAGGAGGAGACCTGGTATCCTGCAGGCTCGGCCCCCCAAACCAGCTCTGGAAAGGAGAAGAGAGAGCCAGTGCAAATGTCAGCAAGTTAAAATGCAAAGATATTTGGATTTAACCTGTAGTGATGTCCCAGAGCATGTGACCTGCTCCCATGGCTCCAGGCAGTCAGGAGAGGACATCCCTGAGGGCCCGCGCAGTGGTGCCTCTGGACCCCTGGATTCGTGGGTGGTGATGTCCCTCCCTGGATCCCCCCGAGAGCCAGATGGAGGGAGCTCACCTGCAGAGGTGGAGCGCTGTGAGGTCAAGCGGGATAACAGCAGCACCCTGAGGTGCTGCGGGGACACAGCATGGACATCGTGCGGACAGGTCCAGGGGATGGTGAAGCTCAGCAGAAGATATAAAAACGCCAAGTAGAAAATACAGGAAACTCAAAGCCCTGGGCAAGGATTCCCACCAAACCCAAGGCAATGCCTACCAGACCATGACATCTCCATCACTGCATGGAGACCACACTCGTATCACCCCACCCAACAGCAAGAACAGCAGCTCCACTTTGAGTGAGCTATTGCTGGACATCATCAAGAAGATGGACCAGGACCTGGAATTCATTAGTGCCGTGGACAAGAAACTCACAGCTCTGAGCATTCACGTGAACAGGCTGGAAAGGCTGATTACCCACTTGGGCCTGTCAGCTTCTCAGGTGGACTTGCTGGCCTGCAGGCAGCAGGATGAAATCCAGAAGTGTGTGGAGCATCTCCTGCAGGAAACCCACCATCTCGCTGCCTGTGTGGAGCAGCTGGAGAGGCAAGTGCCAGACCAGCCCTTGGGGTCCTTGGTTTGCCTGCAGAGCAGGAGGGTAAGGACTTGGGGGGATTCCTGGAGGACTGGTTTCCCACATTTTGCATCTCGACCCCAGTGAGGAGCCTGTTGTAGTGGAACAGCTCTTCTGGGTGGAAATGAGAGGCAGATCAGGCTCTGAGCAGCACAGCAGCATGGCTGTCCATGTAGCCAACATTGGGATTAAAAAGAATCCAGCAGCAGGTCAGGAAGCTGAAAACCATCACACACAGAAGAAAAGAGAACCTTAATTGTTCTTAATTTAGGTCTCCTTTCTCCAGATAAATTGTTACACTTCATGGCATGATAATTTATGGGAGTGAGCTTGGAAATGAATCTCCCGTGTCCTTCCAAGTAGAGTTGGCACGATGTGGTCTGTAAGGCTGGGGTGGACATGGTCACCCTTCGCCAAACACGAGCAACGCTGTGCTGTGTCTGCCTGGCTGGGCTGGGGGGATGCCAGCAGAGCGCACGGGGCCTTGCAGGTGTTGTGGGGGTGCAGGGGATGGTCATGGGGTCCCCAGGAGGGCCAAGTCAAAAAGGGGAAGAGCAAAGAGGGTGTTCTGCAGCAGAAGAATCAGCCTGCACGTGCAGCCGGTGCTGCGAGTGCAAGGTGGTGCAGCAATCCCAGCAGGATTTGTCCGGCCAGCTCCGCACGGGTGGCAAAACCTGCTCGAGAAGCTGAGCGACTGGTTGAAGGAGTCTGGCAAGCTTCTGTGGCTCGTTGCTCAAGGTGGCACAGGGCTGCCTGCCCTGGGCAGCAGCGACGGGCGCAGAGGGCACTTGCCACGCACGTGTCTATCCCTTCCCTGCCTGCCAGGCAGGACTCGCTCCCAGAGGGATGGGAAATGGGATGGTGGGGGACATCCGAGCTCTTCTTCCCTGCAGAGTTCAAAGAAGCCTTCAGCCTCTTTGACCGGACGCCCACGGGAGCCATGCAGATCACCTACACGCAGTGCGGGGATGTCCTACGGGCGCTCGGCCACAACCCCACCAATGCAGAGGTCCTGAAGGTGCTGGGCAAGCCCAAACCAGAAGGTGACTGGGGCAGCAGGGTGGGACAAGCAATTCCTGTGCTGCCTGGCAGCAAGTGAAGAGTTATGTCCCCTGTAGGAAGAACCTGCGAGATGAGGGAATTGGGAAGGAAATGACGCAGAGAGGCTTCATTCCTGCGTAATTCCTTCACTCCCCCTCCCCGTACCACGGCTGACATAAGGGACAGGCTGTTCTCTCCCACGGATGGTGGCAATTGATGCTTAGCGGACTGTGTTCTGAGCTGGTACAAACTGGTGCCACCTGCGCAGTCCCAGTGCAGCCGCATTGCCTTGGTGACAGAGGACCTTACCTGCTGGTTTTAATTTTTTGCTGATGTCAGCAGTCTGCGTGCAGTTCCCAGATGTTAACACTTTATTCCTTATGTGGATCTTCCCCTCTCGAGAATAACATAGTAATAGTCCCATCACCTTGTGGGGTTTCTCCACTGTAATCAGATGGAAATGAGACCAGGAAGGTTAAGCAGGAGGTCCTCAGAGGCTGACTTCAGCCTAACGAGGTTAATCTCTGACCCCATCTCATCCTTCCCTTCCAGAAATGAACACAAAGACGTTGGACTTTGAGACCTTCCTCCCCATCCTGCAGCACTTCACTCGCAACAAGGAGCAGGGGACCTTCGAGGACTTTGTGGAAGGGCTGCGTGTCTTCGACAAGGAGGGCAACGGCATGGTGATGGGAGCCGAGCTGCGCCATGTGCTGGTCACGCTGGGTACGGGCTGGCCCTGGGGAGGGGAGCAGACACGGGCCACCCCTAAGCTCTTTCTGGGCAAATGGCTCGGGTTAGTTGGCTGGTCTGGCATGTTGGAGAGACCCTTTTTATTCTGCGGCTCGTAGGCTTTTGTAGGAGTGAATGGCTCCTGAAAGTGTGGCCTTTTCCATGCCACAGCTTCATGCGTGATCTGGGTGAGATGGAGAGTCCATAACATCCTCAACCTTCAGACAACTGTTGCAGCTTGGTCCTCTCCCCACAATGTCCCACCAGCCCTCCCTAGTCTGTAGTAGCACGCAGCTCCTTTTTAATCCCCTTCTCCTTCCTCTGGTGGCTTTGGCTCTCTGGGAGGACAGGAAAGTCCTGGCAGGCTGAGAGCCCTTCCCCTCACCTCTTCATCGTCCTCCTCCAGGGGAGAAGATGACAGAAAGTGAGGTGGAGCAGCTCATGGCAGGGCAAGAAGATGCCAATGGCTGTATCAACTATGAAGGTAGGAGCAAGAGATTCCCTCGGGGCCATCTCAGGTACGGTTGTCTGGTCTTAGGGTGCAAAATGTCCCCTCTGCGAGGACATGGGTGATCATTGAGAGGGAGCTGTGGACCACCTTCCAAAGCCTCTCTAAGGAGAGCTGTGAGACGAGTCAGCTGGGGTGGGGACAAGGCGGTTGCGCCCATGATTTCCAGTAAAAGCAGCTGAAGACAGCATGTTTCCAAGGGTTTCGGGACTGGTTTATCCCCAGTCTTGTCACTGTTTTGTTGTAAGCTATCAAAAACAAACAAAGCCAGCATCTTTCACAGCAGAGGTTAATTGGGAACATTTGGAGACCCAGATCGCTCACGGCTCTGAACATCTGGCACAGGGGGTGGTTAAACCTGGGAACCTCTAAAATTGGAGAGCATTGAGGAAAAGAGGGTAACCATTTCCCTTGGCCTCAGAAAACTGGGGACAGTGGTACCGTCTCGTCTCCAAGAAGGGTTCGGTATCACTAAGCAGTTTGGGCTGGCAGGCGTAAGGTGGGAACAGGAGGAGAAATCTCAGTCCTGGCAGAGCACGTCCCCTTTGTCCCCGGGGTGCCCCGGGCTGGGGGAACCCCCGCTGCCTCTCTGCCCACCCCACCACAGCTCACACCGTGCTTTGACCTCTCCCGCTCTCATCTCTCATTTCCTCCTCAGCTTTTGTCAAGCACATCATGTCTGGCTGAAAGAAGAAACTTCAGGTGGGTCTATCAGGGTCTCCTGCTGCTCACTCCGAAATTGGAGATCCTGCATGTAACGGCCAGGGGCAGAACCACCAAAACCCAAACTGCAGAAGCAACCCTGCAGTGGACTAATGCCGCAGGAATAACCCCAGCTCTGAAAGCACAAAAAGCTGCGTTTCTGGTAATCTCACTTGTAACTTGTGCCATCTGAGCTGTATTGGGACAGCATCGGCCCTGTGACTGTCGCTCATGGTCTGTGTCGATTCTCTGCTCAGAAAGAAAGAGGCTGGTGGGGTTTATGGCCAAACGTTTTCTGGCCCACCAGGAGCTCAGGTGGTCATCAAACAGCAGCCAGTGGAACTAAATATTTAAAAACCTGCAGCAGTGAATGACTTGATGCTAAGAAAATCCCAAGTACTTAGCAAGGAAATTTCTGAACTAAGAAATACCAACATTCCCATTAGGAAGAAGATGGAAACGTGCCATTGACGCTTGTTAAGCTTTTTTGTGTTCCCCTAAGTCTGCCTGAGGAAAACAGAGAAAGAGGTTTCTTTTGGGGTGAACTATCCCTATGAAATCTATTCAATTTAAAAGAAAATCCAAATTACTAAGAGCTGGCCCCAGTCTCCCCTGCCAGTTTCTTACAGTTTTGTTATCTCACTTTCTTTTCTTAACCATTTTCCCTCTCCCCAGTTGTGTGAAAGGCAGGCAGGAAAAAAAAAAAAAAAGAAGAAGAAAAATGACCTTCAGATACTGCTAAATACACAAATTAAACATTTAAAAGATGTTTTTTTCCCCTGTACAAATCTCTTTAAACACAAGGAGGTTAAAACAGAGACAGACAGAACTCTGAACTTTGAATGTTCAGCATCCTTTTTATCCTGTTTTTAATCCATTTCTCTCCAGCTCAGCAGCGTAGGTGGTTAGATGGCAAACGCTGCCAGGGAGATTTAATTCTACACAAAACTATTTGCATGAAACATTGGGGGTTTTTAATGGTGTGGAATTAGGGTGAGGGCCATCTGAGAGGGAGCACTCTCGTCTCAAAGATTCCTTACGTTAAGCCCTCTCATGCTTGTCTCCCAGGCTCTCGGGAAGGTTTGGACCCACCTGACACCATGAACAGTGAGATTCTTCCATCCGCGTCCCTTCCTCCCTGGATGTCACACATCTGCAGAGATGTTTCACATGAGCCACCACAAAGAGTTGGCCTCCATGGGTGCATGCCTAAGCCTCCGTGTACAACGAGACATCTGCAACTCGGTTTTAAACCTTAAGTTATTCTTTTCAGTCTTTTCCTGTGACACTTGGCTCATTAAATTTTGTTCCTTCCTCAAATGGAATCTCTGCTTTGGCTTTGGCTTATTCGTTGAAGCGGTAGACAGAGGAGACGCCTTGGTCTCCACCAGCAATTGGAGATGGCAGGATGTTCCCACAGAGAGGAGAAAAAGGCGGGTTTGATGATCACTAGATGGGAGGTGGGAGTTCAGCCTTGGGGGTGAGGGTCTTTGTTCACCACCCCACCCTCAGAGGGGGCCAGGAGCTGGGCTGCAGTCTGGTCCCGTCTTCCTGACGTAGACCTGGTGCAAAGTGAGCATGAGGGACAGGTTGTATCAAACAGACCCCCGTTCTTAGGAGGTTCTTCACCTCCTCTCTGCCCCAAAACCAGCCCTTTGGTGGACCTGTAGCCCACCCACCCTTCGACACACTGCCCCGTGAGCATTCCCTGCAAGTCCAGGCTGAACTGCACCCTGGAGCAAAGAGGGACCTGCTTCCCCCGACCCTGTCCCGGGAGAGACCAGCAGGCACCTCTCCTTCATCAACGCACTGCCTGTCCCAGCCAAAATGGGCCAGAGACCCTTGAGAAACCCAAAAACATCAGAGAAAACATTAAAAACATTATTTTTTCTATGTCATTTTTCTATATCGTTGACAGGTTCAAAAGTTTAGTTTTGAAGGGTGGTTTCCAGGCAGTTGAATCCAAGAGGGAAGGAAAACAGGGAAGCGACGGGTGTTTCTGGGCCAGGTCACACCTCTGCCGTCACGGTGCGGGACGGCAGGTCCCTGGGTGCGGGCAGTGTCCCACCAGCCAGGACAGGGCTCCCTGGCCGGTTCCTCTCTAGGCAGACGGCGTGTTCGCAGCCAGAAGCTGTCCGGGGACTGTGCGATGTAAGCTGCTGGCGCTCTCCCTCTTCCTACCTGCAAAAAAATCGTCATAGCATCATTAGAAGTGGTGAATAATTCATGACAGATAACTCAGCCCTCCCATCAGCAGAACACCCGGGAGCAGAAAACACTTTTCTTTGATTTGTTCCTTATTCCAATGTCCTCGCTCCGTGACTTTGACTAGAAATTGAAGGCGTTTTGCTCCAATGTGGTTGATTTCAGCTGCCACTTGCTCCTTTCTGTGCAGCGACTGAGTAACAGCTGCTTCCAATTCCCACTGCTTGATTCAAATGCTCATAAAAAGCAACATAAGCTGTTTATAGACGCAAGATTAGATTTTAGCTTCTGTCTGTGGTATTTCTACAGCTTCCATTAGGGAGAATCTGGGCATCTCACGTCTTCAATGCACCAGCTGTGTTTTAACCTGGTAAAGGACCACAGTGACAAGGTGAGGAAGGACGCTGCTTGCTGCACACTCGCGCCAGGGTCACGTTTGCCCTTGCCACCACCGTGGCATTGGCTCCTGCAGAGGAACGTGCTGCAGCAGAGAGGAACCGAGCAGAGGAGAGGCAGGGGACCTGCCCGAACTTGCAGAGGAAATCCATAGCAGAGACCGGGGGCCCTGCTAGCTGTGATATTCCTGCCCCGGCAAGCCAAGAGGCTGCACTCTCCCTCCCATATGCAGAGTACAAGCGTTGTATTTGAGCCTCCAGCCTCTCTGCAGACACGAATGACACTGTAAATTAAAACCAAAGAGACTCTTGCAAAGAGACAGACAGAAAGAGCAGTGAAAGACAATAGAGCTAGAGAAAAAAGGGAGGGCTGTGAAATCCAGCCTTTGAAGCACTCTCGGGGTAACAGCCAGCCACGCTTCGCTCTGGGGACCTGTTCTGTCCCCTTAGGATAAAGCAGAATTGATTTGTACCAAAGCAGGTTGGAATGATGCACTTAACAGGCACAGTACATCCCTCAATATCTCTACCGCTATATACCTCTGCGTGTGCCTCTGTGCCCCACCTCCTCCTTTGGAAAAGCTGAGGACAGACATTTGTAAAAAGCATCCGTGGACACCAGCGAGTGACCCTGCACGCAGACCTGCGCTTCAGGCCTGGAGGAGTCTCTATGAACCAAGGTGTCCCAAGACAATAGTCAACACTGTCCTATGTTCAGACATACTTCAGAGTCCCCTGGGCTCTGAGGGGAGGCAAAAATAACCCCCTCCTAAGGAGAGCTTATGGCTGTATCTCTTCAGGCTGCGATAAGGCAGAGCCTCATACCAAAGATGGTCTGGATGTCAGGAAAGTTACTGCTGTGCCCTGTGAAATGGAAGGCAGACGGAGCCAGCTTTCATCCTGAGGAGTTACCAGCCCCACACGGCAGGGCAGAGAGATCGGGATGATGAGGAGTACAGACTGTGCTCCTTGAAAGGGACCCCCAGGCCCACGTACGCACACATCACCATCATCACTATCAGTGTCTGACGCCAAAGGCCTCTAGGGAAGGCAGACGTGTCAGTGTATCACGTTGTTGGCACCCTTTGTGTTCGGCAAAATTATTCGGGTCAACCCAGCGGCGAAGCAGGTGTCCATCCCTGGGGGAAAAGCACTGCTCCGTGACCCATTTTGTTATTTGTCTCAGGTCAGGGATTGAAGCAAGCTTTGCCTTGCCATGCCAACCTGCTCACACCCTGAAAGCTAACACCTGCAGATTTACTGGAGAGATAACCGACTTGTAAATATGCTTCTCAGAAATGCGGAGAAAGACGTGTAAAGAGAGTGGGGAAGCAGGCAAGCTCTCCTGCTCTCCACACAACTTTTCAACACAAGCACCAGCAGCTTTTATTCTCATGTAAAGATGCAGCCCCCTGCTCCCACACGCGCACATCAGGCAGTGCGAGGATCCGTCCTTCAGGCAGCTGAGTGCAATGCGGGAAGGAGCAACAGCGAGCAGAGTCCACGTGTGTAGGTGTGCGTGCTGGGGTGGCGGTACGTGGTGGTTCTATTGCAGGAAGCCTGCAGAGGGATTTGGAGAACGGCCTCTGCTAGTTGCAGGTAGCTACGGATAGATCAGTATTTTTAATAAACTGAAGTTTAGTTGTGCATCTTCGATCTGGCAAGGGAGAGAGCGCACTCTGATCCGGGAGACATCAGACGAACCGGCACCTGCAAAGACCCTCAAGCTGTAATTGTCAGACTAACCCCCTCGCCCAGTGCCCCAATCCGCCCGTTTGACTCCTGGCTGCCTTGGCTGCACCTCCCTGGGGAGAGCCACAGCCTCAGGACTGCCCCAAGGACGGGGCCCGGGCCCGGGCTGCGCTGACCCCCTGCCACGGGCCGGAGACGAGGGAACCACCGGCCAAAGCCCCGCGCCAGCGGCTGGGCCCACACGGGCCTCCGGTTGTGGCACGGCCAGGGACGCCGGGCCTTCCTTACGAGCCACTGCAGCCAGCACACCAAGTCCCGTTTTTCGGCAGAAAGTGTAAGTTTCTGCACGCACGGGCGCAAAGGCGCTTTGAGGGACGAGCCCCAGGCCGCGCTGGGGGTTTCCCCGCACCCCCCACGCCGGGTGCCCGCGCTGAGGGCTGAGGCAGCTGCCCCCCGCCCCGCTGAGGGACACAACCGCACGGCTCCGTATTCCCCCTCAGCCGGCCCGTGCGGGCAGCGTGCAAGCCCGGCTGCCGTGCGCTGCTGGCGGGCACCCAGGGGAGGCCGCAGGGCGGCTCTGCAGCGCCCCGGCGCCGCCATCCTCCGCTCCCGCTCCGCCGCGCCGCTCGGCTATCTCCGGCTCCGCTCGGGCGGCTCCGTCAGCCGAAGCGCTTCCGCCTGGCTGACTAGGGGGGGCTTTCCCAGCTGTTTTCCGTCGGCGCTCGGCTCTTTCCGCCCGGGGCTTCGGGTATTTCCGGCAGGCGGTTCGGGTGTTTCCGCCGCCACCTTCGGGCGGACTCGGCGCTTGGCCGGCCTCGTTCCTTCCCTCCCCGCCGCCTGCCCCGGTAACGGTCGCTGGGAGTTTAAATGAGCTGGGGCCGGGCCGGGCCGCGCCGCCGCCGGGACACGCACTGAGGCGGGGCCGGGGCCGCCCCGCTCCGGGCTCGGCGAGGAGGAGGAGGAGGCGGCGGAGGCCGGGGAGAGCAGGATGACGGTGCTGCAGGAACCCGGCCAGGTACCGACTCCTGGGCGGCACGGGCTCGGGCTNGCCTTTGAAGCACTCTCGGGGTAACAGCCAGCCACGCTTCGCTCTGGGGACCTGTTCTGTCCCCTTAGGATAAAGCAGAATTGATTTGTACCAAAGCAGGTTGGAATGATGCACTTAACAGGCACAGTACATCCCTCAATATCTCTACCGCTATATACCTCTGCGTGTGCCTCTGTGCCCCACCTCCTCCTTTGGAAAAGCTGAGGACAGACATTTGTAAAAAGCATCCGTGGACACCAGCGAGTGACCCTGCACGCAGACCTGCGCTTCAGGCCTGGAGGAGTCTCTATGAACCAAGGTGTCCCAAGACAATAGTCAACACTGTCCTATGTTCAGACATACTTCAGAGTCCCCTGGGCTCTGAGGGGAGGCAAAAATAACCCCCTCCTAAGGAGAGCTTATGGCTGTATCTCTTCAGGCTGCGATAAGGCAGAGCCTCATACCAAAGATGGTCTGGATGTCAGGAAAGTTACTGCTGTGCCCTGTGAAATGGAAGGCAGACGGAGCCAGCTTTCATCCTGAGGAGTTACCAGCCCCACACGGCAGGGCAGAGAGATCGGGATGATGAGGAGTACAGACTGTGCTCCTTGAAAGGGACCCCCAGGCCCACGTACGCACACATCACCATCATCACTATCAGTGTCTGACGCCAAAGGCCTCTAGGGAAGGCAGACGTGTCAGTGTATCACGTTGTTGGCACCCTTTGTGTTCGGCAAAATTATTCGGGTCAACCCAGCGGCGAAGCAGGTGTCCATCCCCGGGGGAAAGCACTGCTCCGTGACCCATTTTGTTATTTGTCTCAGGTCAGGGATTGAAGCAAGCTTTGCCTTGCCATGCCAACCTGCTCACACCCTGAAAGCTAACACCTGCAGATTTACTGGAGAGATAACCGACTTGTAAATATGCTTCTCAGAAATGCGGAGAAAGACGTGTAAAGAGAGAGGGGAAGCAGGCAAGCTCTCCCGCTCTCCACACAACTTTTCAACACAAGCACCAGCAGCTTTTATTCTCATGTAAAGATGCAGCCCCCTGCTCCCACACGCGCACATCAGGCAGCGCGAGGATCCGTCCTTCAGGCAGCTGAGTGCAAGTGCGGGAAGGAGCAACAGCGAGCAGAGAGTCCACGTGTGTAGGTGTGCGTGCTGGGGTGGCGGTACGTGGTGGTTCTATTGCAGGAAGCCTGCAGAGGGATTTGGAGAACGGCCTCTGCTAGTTGCAGGTAGCTACGGATAGATCAGTATTTTTAATAAACTGAAGTTTAGTTGTGCATCTTCGATCTGGCAAGGGAGAGAGCGCACTCTGATCCGGGAGACATCAGACGAACCGGCACCTGCAAAGACCCTCAAGCTGTAATTGTCAGACTAACCCCCTCGCCCAGTGCCCCAATCCGCCCGTTTGACTCCTGGCTGCCTTGGCTGCACCTCCCTGGGGAGAGCCACAGCCTCAGGACTGCCCCAAGGACGGGGCCCGGGCCCGGGCTGCGCTGACCCCCTGCCACGGGCCGGAGACGAGGGAACCACCGGCCAAAGCCCCGCGCCAGCGGCTGGGCCCACACGGGCCTCCGGTTGTGGCACGGCCAGGGACGCCGGGCCTTCCTTACGAGCCACTGCAGCCAGCACACCAAGTCCCGTTTTTCGGCAGAAAGTGTAAGTTTCTGCACGCACGGGCGCAAAGGCGCTTTGAGGGACGAGCCCCAGGCCGCGCTGGGGGTTTCCCCGCACCCCCCACGCCGGGTGCCCGCGCTGAGGGCTGAGGCAGCTGCCCCCCGCCCCGCTGAGGGACACAACCGCACGGCTCCGTATTCCCCCTCAGCCGGCCCGTGCGGGCAGCGTGCAAGCCCGGCTGCCGTGCGCTGCTGGCGGGCACCCAGGGGAGGCCGCAGGGCGGCTCTGCAGCGCCCCGGCGCCGCCATCCTCCGCTCCCGCTCCGCCGCGCCGCTCGGCTATCTCCGGCTCCGCTCGGGCGGCTCCGTCAGCCGAAGCGCTTCCGCCTGGCTGACTAGGGGGGGGCTTTCCCAGCTGTTTTCCGTCGGCGCTCGGCTCTTTCCGCCCGGGGCTTCGGGTATTTCCGGCAGGCGGTTCGGGTGTTTCCGCCGCCACCTTCGGGCGGACTCGGCGCTTGGCCGGCCTCGTTCCTTCCCTCCCCGCCGCCTGCCCCGGTAACGGTCGCTGGGAGTTTAAATGAGCTGGGGCCGGGCCGGGCCGCGCCGCCGCCGGGACACGCACTGAGGCGGGGCCGGGGCCGCCCCGCTCCGGGCTCGGCGAGGAGGAGGAGGAGGCGGAGGCCGGGGAGAGCAGGATGACGGTGCTGCAGGAACCCGTCCAGGTACCGACTCCTGGGCGGCACGGGCTCGGGCTCGCCGCCGCGCTCAGGCCCCAAGGCCCGGCCCGGCCTGGTCTGGGGAGCCGGACCCGCCGCGCCGTCTGCTCCCCGGGGGAGGCCTCCTCGCCGCTGGGCCCTCCCCTGTAGCGGGGGGGAGGTGGGGCCGCTCCGCTTGGGCCGCTCCCGGGGAGGGGGGCTGCGGGCCCCAGGCGCCCCCGCCGCCGTTGGGAGCGGGCCCGGCCCGCAGGGCGCTCCGGCCGCTCTCCGCCGCCAGCCCGGGCTCCACCACCCTCCCGGCTGGGAGCCTGTGGGGCTGCTGGGCTTCCTCGGTCCTTCCCCATGCCCTGCGCCTCTGGGACGAGCTGCCCTCGCCCTTTCTGCCCCTTTCGGGCCCCCGCCCGGGGGCAGCCGGCCTCCCCGCAGGAGGTGTCGGTCTCCGGCGGCACCGCGGTGAGTCGGCTTCCAGAAAAGGCGCTTTCGGATCCCCCCGTAGATCCCCCGGGAGACCTGTTGATACCTCCCTCTCCATCTCGCTTACCTTTCTGCCTTTGCTGCTATTTCATTTTTAAATGCTCACAGCGTGCTCGGCTCCGTACGTGTCGTGCAAATGAAGGATGCTGCGTTTTCCCAAGGAGTTAGTGCCTTCGGATGGATGGGAGAGCTAGGAGAGAAAATAATGTACATTTCGGGTTTTTACCATATTTTAGTCTCACTGCAGTTCCCCTGATGGGCTCCCTGCTCTTGTTCTCAGCCTTACCATCCAAAAGGTGTGATTCACAGAACTGAGTTGCTTCTTTTCACCTTACTTGTATGCCTATTATTCTAACTATTCTGTAATCTTCATTAATCAGTCGTTTTATTCATGTTCCCATTCTTTTTTTTATTTTAGCTTTTTAACGGGGTTGAGTGGTTTGGGTTTTTTAGTTATGCTATGAACCTCTTGCTGTGTCTTGGTAGTACATGATTGTTTTCTGTAATGAACATAGTGAAAATTCTTGCTTTTGGCTCTCTTCCCTTAATGAAAAGGTGGGAGGGAAAGAAAGACTTCCGTGGAAGGCCACCCTGCTGACTCGACCCTGTCTCTGCACGATGGTGACAGTGATGGCACTCTTGTAGACCAGGGTTTTGTGTCCCTGACGCCGCTGTTCTGCTCACCCACTCTGAGGGCGAGGGTCAATGTGGTGCTGGAAATGCTTTTGGCCACGTGGTTCCTCTTCTGCAGTGGTCATACTTATGCCATAGCTGTCACCCTGGGAGCTGGACTGGTGTTTTGCACCAGTTGGGTATTCTAGGAAAACATGGGATTACAATAGAAAAGGAAGCAAGAATGCATTGCAGAGTGAATGACAGGAAACAATATTTAATGTTTCCGGTACTGTGCTAATTAGACTAACCAAGTGGAAAATATTTGCTACTCTGAGAGTTCCCTGATAGAAGTGTGCAGTCTTGTTTTCATTTTTCAGAAAGGTAAAGACCTCTCTAATGTCACTCTCCATTCTTAAGCTCTTACTGGCTTGGATGTTTTGATGAGGCTTTGCTACATTGAATATATCTATTTAGATTCTGCCTGCTTTCAAATGCCAAAAAATTCCTTTATCAGTGGTTCTGCTGCTGTTAGCTTTGCTGCTATTCCTTGCTTGCAGTAACACTGGCAAGTTTAGGATTTGTTATTTGTTCTGGCCTTGGTCATATTGCTGGTAAGGAAGCCACCAGTGCACCATCCAAAATGAGGTGAATGTTTGACTTCTGCCTGCATCTGCTGTTGTAGCTGTAGTCCTGTCTGTGCCGTGGCTGTGAGCAGTGGTGTAGAGATTGGACTGCTGTGCTACAGGACCTTTCCAAACCAGCTCGTGCCTGTTTTCTCACTGGTGTAATGTGTCTAGTGAGTGGTCCCCACTTTGCAGTACACATCTGCGTGAAGTGGATTGTATTTCTGAATTGCCATTTTAGCTGGAGTCCACGTACTTAGCTCTGTTTTTCTGATTATTTTTATAATGACATGATCGGAAAAGTTGACGCTACTTCTCATTTTTGTCGTTGCAGAGATTTTTCCTGTCTATTTGTCTGGTCTCTCACAGCCTTTCAGATGTCTACAGGGCTTAGCATTCCAGGGGAAAAAAAAATCATCTTTACAGTTGTGATATGCAAAGCATGATAGATAAATAACAGAATCTGTGTGTGTATGTTGCCTTATAAATGTTGGAGTTTAATTACATGAAATTAATGTCTCAAAAGGCATCCTGTTCACTGATTAGATTTTTACGAACTTTTTTAATCCCTTAAGATGAGCAAAAGTGCCAGAATTTACATAGACATCAGACTTTTATCGTACCTCCTGATGCGGTCAATTTAAAACTCTTAAGTTCAAGCATAAAGCTTTGTATCCCACATGCTGAGAAACAGACTGGATACCTTCCAAATATTTCTGAAAAACATCTTGGAAACAAACTGAACACTTCCCTTGGACTTTATCTGTTCAAGGTGATCATCTGCTGTGACCCGCTTGAACTCCAAGGCAGCTGTCATGGCTGAAAACACACACCACCAAAGTCTGCTTATTTGATGGGCACAGTTTGCGTAACTATTAAACATAGTACAGCTTGTGACACAAAACTCTCCTCCCTTCTGGCCACTCTGAAGAAGTCTTAAATCACGATAGAAACTGTTTAGTGTGTCAATAGGCTATAAAGCTTCAAAAATAATTTCCAAGGCTTTGTAACTGTCAGAAGAGAACACCTATCTTACGAGCTCTTTAGCTTAGATATGAAGGGACCCTTGGACAATGCACAGGACTTTCTGGATAGAAGATGGACCCGTCTGATCCTGGTTTGTTGTGTTTTGGTTTTTTCATGCTCTCATCTGAGGATGTGTTGGTGGGAGGTATGGTAGTTTTGGAATTCCCTTTTCACTTAGCATTTGCAAATGAATGCATATTTAAACCTCGAGGTCCTAGTCACTCATTTTATCTGGTCTGCAAGAATGCTAAAAAACCCCACTGTTAAACACTTCAAGGTTTCCTTCTGTCCATGTTTGTAGCCCTGAGAAGAGATGTTGCAACCAAAGTATCTCAGCTGCTTTGCACGCTCTTGAGGAGGCTGCTTCTTTGGGTTTCTGTTGACGGGTTCCATGTAAAGTTTGATAACTACCATAGGGAGGAAACTAAGACTGCATTTGGATTGTATTTGTGGTTGTACTGTGTCCTGCTCTGAAGTCTTTTGGGTTTAAATAGCTTTTTATTGGATAAATGCCCCCAAAGTTTTTGGCTCAGACCACTCTTCTGGTGCCGCTTAGCAATTGTCATGTGCTACTAACGCTGTGTAGATGCACTGAACTTCTGCGAGAACAAATGAAATTACTATTCTGTAAAGAGATTGATGTTCCTGTCCAAAATTTGATTCCTAAAAGGTACGCAAGAAATCTTTTTTGATAGTTTGGGACAGTTGTAGTTTAGACACCTATTCTCATAGAAAATTGTGACTGTTTAGGTATGGCTGATTCCCTGTCACCTTCCTTTCCTTTTCCTGCTCTTTTAGGAAAGTATGTGCAAGGATCCAGTCCTCGACATTCATCTGTTGAAGGCATGAGTCCAACTTGTACCTTTTGGATTGCAAAGTGACAGTTATTACATAACAGGGATACTACCAGCTGACTTCTTGGTTTCACTGGGACTCTGCTCAGCAACGATTGTTATTTGGGACAGTATGTAGTGTCACTTTTATAACGCGGCTGTGATATAGCCAAAAATCACTTGTGTCCCCTCTTAGCCTTTGGCAAGATTGTTTCTGGCAACTTGCTCTTTTTTTGAGAGGTCAAATGACATTGATTTCACCACCACTGCCTCCATACCTTTGTTTTATAAGCATGCTGAGTTACATCCCTGTAAAGACAGTATTTTTAACCTGAAGATGGCACAACTTGGATAAATTCATCTAAATGTCACTCATGACTTGGTAAAGGAAGAGCTGCTTCTGAGCAAGAGGAAAAAGGAGACCTTAGGCTGCTCTAGTTTGAGTATAGTCTGAAAGATTTTAACATCTTCTGTCTTGTACTTTTTGTGCCTCACTGTCTGCGGTGTACAGAACAATGTACTGCCTTGGAGCTTTTCAAGGTAAAAGGGAGTAATCACTTAATTTCAGTCAGAGTCTGCCTTATCTGGAGTGTGGAATACAGCAAGAGGGAAATAATAAGGTGTTTGTATTACAATAATCAAGCTAAGAGAATTCATTTTTAAATACTTTCACACAAGCTTAAAAGTACCTGTTGACTTTTTAAGTATATTGTTGGGACCTACTGATAGAGAAAATAGTATCTCTGTAGAGATTTTGTGTATAATATCTATAATAGTAATTGGAAACTCTGGTGTGTACTGTTCATGAAGACTGTGTAGGCTTCCCGTGAAGAGAACTCACACACTTTTCACACCCTGGGTTTGTCAAGTTTGTGTTGGAAGAAGTAGCATATGGTACATGTAACTCTATGCGATATTTGAATTTTTTTTTAGATGAAATTGCTGCTTGCCTTTCCTGCTGGGAATAGCATTACAGGGAGCTATTTCTTTGGCTCTGGAAGATTTCTTTTACTTTTAGGAGTGTTGATAGGTATCAGAAGCTAATTATGTTTCTCTTTGGTTGCTGATGAATAGTGGAGAAATACTAGACCACAGCGCCTTGAGTTCATGAGCTCAGATCTTGTTTGGATTGGTAATAACAAAACTACAGCAAAATGGCTGTTTGCTGCTGATGGGAAACTGCTTTGGAACTTGAGCAAGACTGCCAGGTGGGAAGGAACTGTAGTCCCCGTACCAACCCTGTAACCTCAGAACACAAACCTGATAAGCAAGCGCACTGCCACTTGTAATAGGTGTGGGGAGGAAAGGCTGTACACATTTTAAAAGGAATTACTTTTCCCACCCCACTCCTCTTTTTACAGATAGTGGGAAGTTTTTTATCTTATCCAAAGAAACCTGGCTGAGTAGTTTGTTGTGAAACCTGCATACCCCAGCCCTAGTCTTTAGCTGGACAGCTCTTGCTTGTAGTTCAGCTAGTGGCGACAGCAGTGCAAGTAATTATAACAGCTACTTTAATGGCGTACGCAGTTTGTACACGTGTATGTACGTTTGATTTGTGTTTTACTGGAGTAGTGCCATCTTTCAAGTCTGTCTGAAAGTCCCAAACTCTTGAGCTTGGTGTTCATGGGGAAAAAAAAATGGTACCCTTAGGCGGGTAGCTGGTTTTGGCCAAGTATGGGTATATGAGCAAAATGCAGAGGTAGGTTGCCTTCCTATATGTCTGTATATATCAATTTGTCGATCTCATTTGTATTGCATTCTTTCTGGTGTGATACCTCACAAGCCTAATTAGTGGTAGTAATGAAGTGGCTGATGAGCAGAGACTCAAACAGAACGCTGCAACAAAAAGCAGTGGATCACATTCGTCTTGGTTCTTAAGGGAACACTGATACCTCCTCAAGGAAAATACTGTATGCTTACCATACTTACTCAACAGCAGTCTTATATTGACAACCACGGACACTGATGTGACTTCTAGTCTGTTTCTTAGACTGGTTCATGACTTCAGTGCTAAGTTGTTTTGGTTTAAGTCTCATTACTAATAGTTGAAACAACTAAAACTTGGCCTGCATGTTTCTCCTTCCCTATTCTTCTTATGACTCCAGTAAAACAAAACTGAACTTTGTCTTTTGACAGCAAGAGCTAATGAGTTCTGCATCTTTAAAGCTTCTCTCTAAATTTAGATTATTTTCTTGTCTTGTAGGCTGCTATATGGCAAGCACTTAACCACTATGCTTACCGCGATGCAGTGTTCCTTGCAGAAAGATTATATGCAGAAGGTATGTACTTTGCAAATATAAAGTTAATGTTTGGGGGGGATTTTGTTTGTATGTTTTCTTTAAATTTTGATTTAGGATTTTTTGAGCCTCTGGTCCTGCTTTGTTTTGCTCTTGTTGTTGTGATAATGAAGTTTAACATTCTGCTTGGGGAAAGCGGAAGAATGCCTTGCAATTAGGTTGGAAAATCAAATCATGTAACGGCAGCAGTGTTATTTGAGTTTCATTTTTAAGGAGGTTTTACTGTAAGAGTTGTGTGTTTTAACAGTGATCTGAGGTATGGTATCAATGGGAGAGAGGGTTTTTTAATAACTTCAAGCATTGCATGTCTTCCAAGGACACTTGAGGATGGATGCAGTACATAAATTCTACAAATTGTCTTGATATTGAAAGCTGTCTTTGCTGGTAATGCTATTCAGATATGTTGATTGGAGATAATCTTGTGATGGTGAGAGAAAAGCGTAGCAATATTGAGACAGTAAGAATCAGAACATATGGAATAGGTATTTCCTGTTGAATTCTTGTTAATTGTTACTTCATTGTAATGCTGTCAGATCCAGGGGAGCAGGCATCACTAGCACAAATCTGTACTTTTCTTGGGTCCTCCAAATACAGCTTCCTGTATTCTAGTCCCCTTCTTCCTTAACCTTTTTTCCATGACCTCAGACAAGCTTTTCCTTTTGGTGCTTAAATGGGAAGTGTTGTGTAGAATGTTATGGAACCTTATAATCTAGGTGTGAATGAGGGAAATAGTGTTTTAGGGATGACATATCTTCCTGCACGCAGCACACTGAGAGATGCAGGGAAATGCTAGATTGAAGGTAATTGCCAAGGATGTAGAAACAAAGAGAATCTGCTTTTTGCAGCAGCCAAGAGAGAAAGATGTGACTTGATACTGACGCTATCTTTGCAGAATAATACTCTGCAAGAGTACTTCAAACAGCTTTTTTTGGTGACCAGCAGTGCTGAGAGAGAACAGCAGGCATGCTGTCACTTGGTTCAAGCAATTAACTGCTAACAAAACATCTGACTTCTGGTTACAATAAGTAGTTATACTGCGGAGTAGAAGCTGCCGAACTTGAATGCAGTGGCTCTCTATCGGCGGTAGTGATTTTACACTGAGAAAACTTCTAAGTCCACCTGCCATTACTGCCCCTGTGGAGACATCTGTGGCTTGCTAATTCCCCAGAACTCTCAAAGTGTGTTAAATTAGTGGATGAAAGAATTGATTTAACTTTAATTTTCAAAAAGATCTTCTAGTACTTTTAGGATGTGGCTAATAAAATGTCCTCTCTTTGGGTCTTCAGTTTCCATTGTCACCATCTGGGTGATGATACAGACTTTAAACAAGTCCGTTTTCAGTGTAGTGAAGGATTTGAGCAGGTTGCCCAAAGAGGTTTTTGTATAATGCTCATATTGATTTATCTGGAGTTCCATGTAGATAGATGAACAAACATCAGAATTATTTCTTTTAATGCTGAATTCCATTTTCATGGTAGTGTATTCTGGAAAATATAAAGTAATGTGGGCTTCTTAATTGTTTGGATACTTAAGTTGCTTGCCTTTCTAAACAGCCTTTCTTTGATTTAAAATACATCATTGCATAAGGGTGACTTGAGTGTAACATTTAGGGAAGTACAAAGAATAGGATAAGACACCATGGCTGTATCTGAATAGCTCACTCTTTTTGCTTAAAACCCAGAAAACAAGAGTTAAAATGAAGGCATACAGATATTTCACACGATCATAGTTTAATGCTTGAATTAACACCACAGCATGGCAGTGCTCACTGTTGCCTGACAAAAGTGTGTTCTCTGGTATTGAAAGTTTCAGCTGATAATTTTACAGTAAGGTTGCTTCATGGGTTAGCTCTGTCCTTTATGCTGTAATCATAAGTAAATCAGCAAGTCTGACCTCAGTCTTAAATCTGGATGCCAGGCTCTTTTACTAGAACATTCTCAGTGCGGTACATAATTTATCTCTGCAATGGAAGAAGTGTTGAAGCAGACATCAAATAGAAACACTTCTCTGTGGCAGAAACTGGAAATACTTAGGTCTTGTTTAGTCTTGATCTCTGTTTAGATAGCGACAATTTTTCCTGAAGCTTGACTACTTCATTCAGAATTTAGAAACTTGGGAAGAGGTTTTGTAGGAGAACTTGTCCCTGTCGGTACTTTCCAACATAAAATAAATAAAGCATCTGAATGGTAATGTTAAGCCATATTTCCAGTGAAATAATATGTGTAGGCAGCAGAAAGGACAAGACTTAATGTTGTAGTAGAGGTGACTGGTAATTGACTGACTTCAATAGTCATTAAAATTGGAAAATCTGCTCCACTATGTCATGTGACCATACAACATCAAGCACTTTAGAAAGAGAAGTAAAATTGCAAACAGGAAAAGACCAGTTGAAATTAGGATTAAAACTGTTACTTATGCTGAAATAGGTCTTCCTTCTGAAAGCTCTTGTACTTCCTAACAGCCATTGCTGTGCCAGTGTTTATGCACTGCTTAAGTTAGTGCAAAGTATTGCTAGCAGGTGTGATGATACTCAGAGCCAACGTTGGTGTGACCAACAAGTTGTTAAAGTAGCTCTGTTCTACAAGGAGCAACAGCTTTGCTTGATTTGCTGTTATTTTAACAAGCTAGCTTCTCACTTAGATTGGGTAGTCAGAAGGATCAAAGTTCTCTTACAACAGTAGATGTTAAGAGTTGATCTGATGGAAGTTTGCTATAAGCTGATGAATAAAGAAATGTCCTTCATTCGGTAGTGAATTTCTATAATATCAATACTGGTTTTCTTGTATCTTGTTCCTAGTTGGCTTTTACTCTCTGCCTCTAAATTCCTTGTATCAAAATGGTAAACAACTGATGATTTATTTTTTTTTTTAGTACATTCAGAAGAAGCACTCTTTTTACTGGCAACGTGTTACTACCGCTCAGGAAAGGCCTATAAAGCATACAGGCTCCTCAAGGGACACAGCTGTACAACCCCACAATGTAAATACCTGCTTGCAAAATGTTGTGTTGACCTCAGCAAGTAAGTAAATCCTTTAAGTTCTGTCTAGGGTTACAAATGTACTTTTTTGTTTGGATTTCTCTTTTGAAAGCTGTCATATTGCATAAACTAGTATTTCCTTGGTCCTTCAGCTCTAAAGATTGTTATAAGTTCCATTCATTTTGCTTTCAGATATGGACCTAATGAACATTAGCCCATATTGCAGAAACCTCTAAAAGGTATTGGATAACTTGCAAAGGAGTTGTCAAGCTGTGTAGGGGGAGAAAACATTGATTGCTGAGATGACTCAAGGAGACCACTCTGGGAAGTGTTTGTTTTGGTTCTGTGTTTCTCTGATACTTTGCTTGTTTCATTAGATGTTTCCAGTGTGAATTTAATGGATAGGCAACTTCAAATAGTAAGCTTGTTCCTTTTGCCCTGTTACTGCTAGTGGGTGGATGAGGGAAAAGATGGCAGACAGAAATCCATCTTTAAAAACCCCCAGCAAATGCACCTTGAGTTCACATCCAAACTGTATTCAACATCAAAATTAACCTTGACACTATTACATCCTTGTCAAGGTATCTTGCTGGTTTTCTGGCATCTAACAGCAAGAGTATATAATGAAATTGCTCCAGCCACAGGCCGTAATGCCCTGAGAGTTTGTTAATGAGGGTATTTCACTTCTATGTAGACCTTTCAGCTTAAATGTAGGAAACAATGTCTGGCTGAGGTCCAGAATGGAGAGCATGAGGCACCAAGAAAAGCGAAAACTTTTGTTCAAAAAACTTTAAATACTGGGGTGTGGGGGGTGTGTCTTTACAGAAGCTTAAATGTCTGTACAAAACAGCTTGTGGTTATGTGTTGTGGCTTTCTTTGGGTTTAGAGTGGCCCTCTTTCAGTGACCAAAAAAAGTTTAATTTCTTTAGAATAGGCAATGTGATGTTTGGAATTTCATAGAATCATAGAATGGTTTGGATTGGAAGGGACTTTAAAGATCATCTAGTTCCAACCCCCCTGCCATGGGCAGGGACACCTTCCACTAGCCCAGGCTGCTCAAAGCCCCATCCAACCTGGCCTTAAACACTTCCAGGGATGGAGCCTCCACAACCTGTGCCAGGGCCTCACCACTCTAACAGTAAAGAAGTTATTTCTAACATCTAATCTAAATCGACCCTCCTTCAGCTTAAACACATTACCCCTTGTCCTATCACTATACTCACTGATAAACAGTCCCTCTCCAGTTTTCCTGTAGGCCCCTTCAGATACTGGTAAGCCACAATTAGATCTTCCCAGAGCCTTCTTCTCTCCAGGCTGAACAACCCCAACTCTCTCAGCCTGTCCTCATAGGAGAGGTGCTCCAGCCCTCTGATCAGCTTTGGGGCCTCCTCTGGACTCTCTAACAGCTCCATGTCTCTCTTGTTCTGGGGACCCCAGAGCTGGATGCAGTACTGCAGGTGAGGTATCACAAGAGCAGAGCGAGAGGGGCAGAATCCCCTCCGCCGACCTGCTGGTCACGCTGCTTTTGATGCAGCCTGGGACACGGCTGGCTTTCTGCACTGCAAGCGCACACTGCCGGCTCATGTTGAGCTTCTCATCAATCAATACCCCCAATCGCACATTTCACACAGGATGATGCGATTCTTTTGTGCGATTCTTGATCCTGCTCGCAACATGTAACCAAAATGCAGGTGTCTCCAGAGGCAGCAGGAGAAGCTCCTTAGTCTTTGATCCTCTCTTTAGTAGGCGAGTCCTTTGACATCTTTAGAGTAGCGAGGATGTCTTGACTTGCTGTGTTTCTTTTAATGCTCTTTTAACACTTTTTTGGAGCTATTAGAATACAGGGTGTTTTTTGCATCTTCCATTGAAAGGGGAATAATGTTAATGCTCTACTTGGAAAGGTCCCAGTGGAATAAATTTGAAGCTGATCATTCCCTCCCTTGCTTTTACAAAGTCTGGTGTGTGCATATAGTATATCAGCTTCTGAAATTATTTCAGTTAGATAGGTGGGACTTCTTAAACATATTCTTTAAAATTTGTTAAATTTAACTGTCATTGCTATTACAGTTATATGAGCTCACTTATACAGATGTACCTTATTTTCTTGTGGGAATGGTCTATACTGATAGAAACATCTACCTACAAGTATAATTTCAAGTGGAGGCAAGAAGAGATGATTTGTTTGTGCAGGTGTCTGTCAAATGCCAGAAGAATGCTTCCCATCCTCAGATGTTGTATAAAGTCATTTTCAAGCCTAACAGTGAGTGGCCCATTCCATGTGAGCAGTGTTGCTCACTGCAGGTGTAGTAGATGCAAACAGCCTTCGTTCTCCTTTTGAGCCCCTCTTGCAAGAAGGCAAAGCATTAAAATAAAATTCCCTGCCATATCCCAATGTTGGATCTTAACTGAATGCGTGGAGCCTTACGGATTGTATTTCTTAGTTGGGAAACAAAGCCAAAGTAAGCATTGTTTTGGCTTGTTGCTAGGTAAAGTACCTTCAAAAAATGAAGTGTCTGGAAGACTTTCTCGTCCTCCATTTAGTATTCTACCTCAGTCATTTCTGGAGAAGTCATGTTGTATTATGTGTCTCTGGTTTTGGAGTGGTGTGGGATTTAGGGTTTGTTTTGTTTTTCTTCCCTCCCAGTAGAGATGTTCAGCTTCAGAGTACTGCGTACCTCCATGTTGCTAGAGGAATCCATCAGTTATTTAAAATTCATTTGCAGGAACTAGTTTGTGTGTGGTTTGAAACTTGTGAACACTGACAGTGGATTTCTGTTTTTGTTTGCAGCAGGGTGAAAACACTGGACTACCAATACTGTGAGCCTTGTAACCCCTTTAAACCTCTTGTTTTTTAAAAAGGCTTGCAGAAGGAGAGCAGATCTTATCTGGTGGAGTGTTGAATAAACAGAAAAGCCATGATGACATTGTTATGGAGTTTGGTGACTCTGCATGCTTTACACTCTCCTTACTGGGACATGTCTACTGGTAAAGTTGCTTTTTTATTTTGTCTAATAAAGCTTGGGGTTTTTTATTTGACCAAGCTCAGTTTTAGTCAAATATATCCTTAGTCACCACAGGGTACACCTGTATCTGGGTTATATGGCCTGCACAATTTCAGAGTATGATAGATGCAGGTAGATAGTTGTGGAAACCATCTGATGCCAGAATGGTTTGTCTTTTACCCAGAGCTTCTGACTGAAAACACAAATTTGTCTTTTCAGGGTTAAGCATACAGTCCAAGAGTACTTTTTTTAAATACTTTTGGATTTGTTCTGTATTCTTCCCTAAGAGAAGCTCCCAAGACTTGTTTCTCAGTGTTGCCACTTTGATTTTTTCTGTATCTATTTTATAGATGTATAGCTATAACCTGCAAATGAAAGTTTTGAGGACTGCCAGCGAGAATAACCTTACAAATTTAAGTGTTTTGCTTTCACCTGAATGCAAGAAAGGTTTCAGTAAATGTGAACAGATTGAATAGGTATAGTGGGGTTCTTTGATTCTTCCCCAATATATCTGTTCTCAAAAAAAATTTATTTCAGAAGCATCTTTGTAGCCAGATTCTTAGATGTTCAGTTTAGCTCCTAATTTATATGCAAAAGTATTATCCATAGGTATTTAAAATGACTGGAAGGCTAGAGATCAGGTTGCTGTTTGCAAAAAAGAAAAACACTGTTGCAAAGAACAGTGTTTTTCCAAAACAAAAATTCTCAAGCTGTACTAGTGCTTATGTAACTCTTTTTTGAGGACTGTATCTGAGTAACTTTCATCTGTGTCTAAATATTGAGTTCTTTTGAAGTTATCTGACATGTTACTGTGTGGCTTGGAAAATGAGGAATGTTGCTGTAACTCTCAACATGATTTTTATTTTGCAACTCCTCTTCTGAAAAGCTATCTTGAACAAAAGCGCTATTCTTAAGTTTTCTTATAAGCTGTTACGTTCTTTTTGCAGCAAGACAGACCGGCTTGCCAAAGGATCAGAATGTTACCAAAAGAGCCTTAGTTTAAATCCTTTCCTCTGGTCCCCTTTTGAATCGCTGTGTGAAATAGGTAAGTATGCAGAACTGTTATACTAGTGAAGTTGTTTTCTATGTTTCTGGTTATGCCAAGCTTTCTGATTTGTCATTGCCGTGTGGCAAGGGTTATTTTACTCCTTGTCCAGAGCTAGGTAAGGAAAGTGCCAGCTGAATTCTTTGAGAGTGGTTTTGTGAGCAATAATGCATTTAAAATACTTTGCCAGTATTTACAGCTTTTGTCTTGTTTCTTCTATTTTCACTACTTATAGTATTGTTAAATCCAAAAATGTCTCTGTTTTCCAACCTACAACTAGTAGACCCTTATTCTCAGAAGCGTAGCTTCTAACATAAAAAGCAAGTCTTTTTTAATAAAACATTGTCCAGGGTTTTCTGGAAGAACACTTTTGATTTCGCATAAGGGGCTTCAAAACAATGAAAGAGCGCACCCCTTCTAAAATACTTTGTCCCCTGTCATCCTTAGTTCAGACTGAATATTCAGTGTATAGGTTCAGAAATAACTATTTAAATCTCCTTCCAATCTCACAGGTGAAAAACCAGACCCTGACCAAACATTTAAATTAACATCTTTACAGAACTTCAGCAGCTGTCTGCCTAACACTTGCACAACGTTGGTATCCAATCACAACATATCCCATAGACAGCCTGAGACTGTCCTTATGGAAACGCCGCAAGACACAATTGTGAGTTTTGCTAAAATCACTGTCTTTAAAGCAGTCTTTCCAGCTTAACTGAAAAATGCTAATTAGAAACTACACTGTGTGAGTATCTAACAGCTGCCTTCCGTTTCGCAGGAGTTGAACAGAATAAACCTAGAATCCTCCAATTCAAAATATTCCTCCTTGAACACTGATTCTTCTGTGTCTTACATTGACTCAGCTGTAATTTCACCAGATGCAGTCCCTCTTGGGTCAGGAACTGCCATATTGTCTAAACAGGCTCAAAATAAACCAAAAACTGGGCGGAGTTTACTGGGGGGACCTGCAGCTTTGAGCCCACTAACTCCAAGGTAAGTCCTTGAGATAGAAGTTTTCTGTCTACAGCTGTGCTGTTCATAATGTTTGTGATTTGAAACGGGAAACATGTCTGGTGCTGCACAACATACTTGAACATGCACATTGATAGCATACCATAAATAATGCTGCAGAAGCAAAAGCTAAACGACATCAGTACTGCTCTTGGACCTGGTATTCATCTCATGTTAAAAAAACATAAGCAGTTGGTATTTTTGGTTAGAAGAGAGGAAGTGTTGATTCAGTACACTACTTATTGTGATGTTCCCACTGGAAAAAATCTTTAAAGGAATACACTGCTTCTCAGGAATAAACTTCATTATGAAAAGCTACTCTTTAAGAGCTTTCCTTGAAGAACAGCTCTCTTCTAAAGAGCCTGTAAAATACATGCTCTGTCCTATATCCCATCTTGTTGAAACAGTGTTATATTACAAGCCACTAATACTTGGATGGTCTGTGTCCGTTAGTTGTTATGCAGGCAGACAAATAAAGTTCTGTATTTCTCAATTTTGGAAATAAGAATACTTTCTATTGAAGTGTCTTTTCTAGATGAGGGTAGTAAGATATTAGAGGGTTAAGATAAATCAGTGAAGTAGCTCTGACACAAAGTTTATCTGAGTCTCTGTTTTAACCACAGAATCAGGCTGACTCTCGTGGTCTAACATTCAGACATTGACCCTTCCTCTTTGTTTTGTTCTCAGCTTTGGAATTTTGCCACTAGAAACGCCAAGCCCTGGAGATGGATCATATTTACAAAACTACACAAACTCTTCTTCTGTAATTGATGTGCCATCCACGGGAGCACCTTCAAAGAAGGTATCTTGCATTCTAGAACGTGATTGCTGTTCTAGGAATTTCACATTGCATTGTACTTTAAAGAAGAATCCATAACGCAGATAAAAAACCATTGCACATGAGCTGAATTATGCTGACAGTGAGGAGAACACAACTTATCTACTGTTTATGAAACTTGTTATGAAAAACAATTTGAGTGTGGAACTGATTGCAGCCTCCTGTAGTTGTGGAAATGGCTTGAGTTAATTAAGTGAAAATTAAATTTATGTCTAATTTGTCTACAAAGTGTGGGGGTTTCTTGGTTGTGGTTTGGGTGTTTGTTTTTTTTTTTAAATCTGCTCTTACTAACAATTATTTAATACAGTGAAATATTGTTCACCAGCTCGTGTATTTATAGGCTAGAGAGGTTGGGGGTGAGGGGAGCAAATTAATTTGACTACAACTGGTCAGGTATTTCCCTGACACACTTCAGAAAACGCTAAAAAATTGTTAGTTAAAATTCATTATAGAATAGCCTGTTACATTGAAACAATGGTTTCTAAAGCCTCAATAGTGTTTTTTTAATTTTGAAAATCTTCTTTTCAGCTAAGAAAAAATACACCGTATCTCAAGTAAAGATGTCTGCGTTGTAAATATTTTCAGCTTATCGTGGCACTTCCTTTGGCTAGCAACAGATTTTTATTTTCTCAACTTTTATAAGCAATAGTCTTCTATTTCTAAATAAGCCTTTCTTCCCCACCCAAAATGCACAGGCACGTGCAGACTGCCCAGCTGGTGTTGCTAGAGGCACCCTGAAGAAGGTGCAGTATCTTCGGTCCATTTGCCATTAGAGAGGAACATACAAACACTAAAGCTTCTAAACAACAAAGGATTCATAACTTCAGTGTGCAAAGTGGAGTCTGAAGACAGTCCAAACTTGGAGTCTTCGCTTTAAGGGTTTTTTTTAAATTAATGCATTTTCAGGGATGACTTCAAATAATCCTAGAAGCCTCGAGTGAGCTGAAGCTACTGCTTTCTTGCAAGCAGTTCTTGAATTCTAGTTTGCAGATCAGAGTAATTAAAATACTGCTGGTAGTCTGTGGAGGGCTGTACTGATAGAATGATGCTGTTTCACTCAGCTACGTCTTGTGTAGAGGAAATGAAAAATTGTCTTTTTACTCTGTAAGAAACTGCCATAGTTGCCATAGTGACGAATGAGGGGTGGAATGTTGGTGACAGTTGAAGAACCACTCGTTCCTTTCTAAAAACAAAAAACCTGAGGATTTTTCCTTGTATTTTTAGTAAATCTGGAAATTACATGAGGGATGCTACTGTTTTTATAGGCGGCCAGTTCTTTTGAAGTAAAGCTCAGTGCAAATAGTGTTGAATTGTTCAAAAAGTAGAACTTGAATTTCTACCTTCGATGCTCTGGGCAAATTGGTCAGTGCTCAGCTTGCTGTGCCGTTCTGTAAGTGAAAATTGGGAGCTGTTAAAAATGCATTTTATCTTCTCTCATTGGCCCAATATGTAAAAGAATAAAAGCCAGTAAGCAGATAACTCTTTTCCTTTGGATGGTCTTCTGAAGCTTCTGGAATTTCATTGCCTAAGCCATTATGGTACCCTGTCTCTAGACATGTCATTACTGCAACACTTTCTGTCAGTTCTTAGTCTTGCTTGCTGCCTCACTTATTTTTTGCCTTTGTTCTGTTGTGGTTTGACTATGCTAAAAGAGTCTACTAGAAGTATGCTTTGTCTAGCTGATCCCATTCCCATCCTGTAGTTGCTCTCAGGGCCAGCCAGTTTTCCGTGGTGTGGTGGAAGATACTGACTTGTGGTGGATGGTGCGTATGTGGGAAGGGAAATTGTCATGAGTCTGAAAAATCGAAATAGTTAGCAAAGCGCAGCTCTTCAGCATGGTACTCATCTGCACTTAATCTCACGTGTGTACTGCGTGATAGATGAAAAGCTTTGGGGAATCAAGTTGTAGGTGCTGCTGCTGTGTTGCTTTGCTAGGTATGGTGCAACAGCACCGAGATGTAAATCTTGCTAATACATGCATATGCTTTCTGCCCAGATGCATCTGTGCTACTACCTAAACACAAATATTTAGTACATCTTAATGAACAGCTCTGAATTCTGATGCATGCTTTGTCCAGTGCAAGTAATTACTTGGCCACTTTCACTTCTGCTCTTCAAATTATCAACTTAGAAAAGGTTTAGTGTAGCTGTGGCTAGAATGTGCATGACTTAACGGAGGCAGTTTCCTAGGAAACACTTACGTAAGTGAATGAAACATTAGGATGGATCCAAAGGCTTCCTGAGTGGGCAAGCTTGTTTGCTGGCTGCCTAAACTATCCTCTGATAACAAAGAAACTGAGAAAGGAAGGGAAGGACAAAACAGTAGAAGTCAGATAACGCATAAACTGGTGTTGCTTGCACTGTCATTGATCCTGCTTGCTGATTTCTGGTGTCTTAAAGAACATCTCCTCCAAACAGCCATCCGAGTTGAATGCTAGTGTCCCTGGAGTGGGCAGAAGGATAGGGTTTAAGCTTTCTTTAAAAAGCAGGGAGAGGACGACCTGTTCTGGATCCTTTGCAGGAAGTCTGTATATCAGACAACAAATTTCTGTCTGAACTTACTCCTTAGGTCTCAGATTCACAGTCAAGTTATCACAGCTCTAAGTTCCCACACCTCAGCTGTTCCAGGGTAGGCATCGAAGTGCATGTTTTAGCTCTCTGAAGATGTGTGAAGATACAAGACAGTGTTTTGGTGCTCATGTTACATGCTTGTAACCTGTGGCAAATAAAAGGTACTAAAACCGTGCATGTGCACACAGTGTTTGTGAGCTGACATGTAGTAACTTGCTTGGTGTTAACTCAACTGTTGGTATCTATTAACTTTCAATGCGTAATGTAGGTCCCTTTTTGATGAAGCATTTTTTTCTATATCTGCTGCAAAGGCTCGTGCAGTAATGATTTAATTTGTGAAATACTGATTCCTGCTATGAACAGGTATGCTAAACAGGGGAGCAGCAGGCTCAGATGCTGTACAGTGAGCACCTCAAGGAGGTGTTAATGGTGAATGGCTTCTGGATGTGGTTGTACTATGATCATTCAAAAATCTTTTTCTTTCTGTGGTTGGTTGTATTTTGTACAACTTTCTGTGGAGAAGGAACTTTAAATATGACGTATTCTCATTCCCTCTTATTCTCGCACAAACAACATATAGTTTCTTGCCACTAGATGGAGATTTTATATCTTTCAGATAATGTGCATGGAGTTCATAAACTCAGTGTTACTGGCTTATTAACAGGTAGAAGGAGAAATGTGTTCAATGGGCCTTCCCTGGATGAGGACCCTCACCCTTTTTTGAAAGAATCTATATTTATCCTGTATTTGTTCTCCTCTGTGCAGTGTTTGATAGGCAGAATGGATTTGGTTTGATATAGCAGAGTCAATTGAGACTTCTTAGTGACATAATAACAAACCTATAGAAATTTTGTGTTATGCAGACTGTCAGCAGGATAAGCCAAGCTGGAACAAAATCTGTCTTCTCACAGAGCGGAAATAGCCGGGAAGTCACTCCAATTCTTGTTGCACAAACACAGAGCTCTGGCCCACAGACAAGGTAGGGGAAAAAACAAAAATATCATCTTGGTATTACCATTTGCATCTCCTTTCTTGAAGGAATGTGGTGCTTTATTTGCCCAACCTGTGTGAGCGTTCCTGCAGAACTCCTCTTTGGATGAGGAAGAAGTGTATATTTTGTTAGGTAAAATAACTACAGTGGATAACTAAGAAGCTTGTGTGTGGTGGTCGGTCTGTTTAAAATCTCCTTTGCAGTTAGCCTGTTTCATCGGTAAATGAAAAAGTAGCTGGAAGGAAATTCTGCTCTTGTTCTTAATGTGCAGCAGGTAGTCCTATTTCAAGGAATGAAAAAAAAAAAAAATCTATCTGTGCTATACCACTTGAGCAGTTTTGTTTAAAACAAAGGTAAAAGCCTTTTTTTCCTAACAAAAATGGAGTGAAGAACTTTAGTTATTAATGTGCTGTTTGTTTTCAGTACGACACCTCAGGTATTGAGCCCAACAATTGCTGCTCCACCAAACGCACTGCCTCGAAGAAGCTCTCGCCTGTTTACTAGTGATAGCTCTACAACAAAGGTAACAAACTTGATGTATTTTGCAAACTTTTGGGTTTCTTACCCATGCCACTGCACTGACTAACAATTTTCCCATGCTCATAGCAATTCTAGCAGCTTGAGAACGGGTTCTATAATGAGCAGCACTTATGAAATATCTGCCTGTACAAAACATGTCATGATGCCATAACGTGGTGTTTTGTGGGTTTTTTTTTCTAAGCTCTTGAGTGCCCAATTAAAAGAGGAGGAGTATCATGAACAAAACCAAAGATACACACTGGGTTGACAAATGCAGTGGTGCTGCTAGCTGTCAACCCACTTGATAAAGTGGTTGGGTTGTTCAGATATGTTTATTGAAAAATGAATTTTTCACTAAAAAAAAATGGGTTGTTTTTTTTTTGCCAAAACAAAGTTTTCATATTGGTTTTCTGCTCTCCAAACAATGGAGCAGAAACCACAGTGCAAATACTCATGGACTGTAGATAGACGGTGTGAATGTTTGCTGTTTAACAATGAACTACTAATAGTTCAGTGAAGTTACTAAGTGTCTGTACACTTAGTTTTAAAGTCAGACAGCTGGGCATCATTGCTAATGCTGCAAAGAGGAATGAATGTGACAATTCACTTCCAAGTTTAGTCATCGGAATTTAAAATACTCTTATGTATGTAACTCTTACTCTTTTTACTTGCAGGAAAATAGCAAAAAATTAAAAATGAAATTTCCACCTAAGATTCCAAACAGAAAAACAAAAAGTAAAACAAATAAGGGAGGAATAACTCAACCAAACTTAAATGATGGTTTGGAAATTACCAAACTGGACTCTTCCATCATTTCAGAAGGGAAAATTTCCACTGTTGCACCACAGATCCAGGCTTTTACGCTACAGAAGGCAGCAGCAGGTCTGTTTGAACTCTCTTGGACTTTAGTACAGTAAAACTTAGTATATCTGTGTGTTAAGGTTGAATGAAAAAAAAAAAAAATTGCTCCAGTGTTTGCTTCTTTCTTGTTTCAGTTAGCCTGCAGCTATCACCTTTGTATAATTATAAAAAACAATTGAATCCAATATCTTCTAGTTAACTTACAAAGAACATGTGGAGTAGTATTTAAAGTGGTTAGTTGTAAGCAGATAGATCTTGCAAGCTCTGATCTTTATTAATGATTAAAATATTTTCAGGCAAGATCCTTGGAAACTGATTCAAAGGAGCTACAAGTAACCCAGTCATCTTCCCTCAAAACTGGGTTTATGTAGTCTGTTCTTCCTTCAGATTTCCCATTTGTTTAAAAACAAGTCTTTATTCAGATTGTCAGAATATCCTAGACAAACTGCTGAATTCCTCTCTTCTGGCTCCATAATGTTTCCAGGCAGCAAAAGATGTATCCATGGATACCAGACGTGTGGAAACTGTGTTCAGACCTAACAAAATGTTTGAATAGCTGCTGTAAATGCAAAACTCCAGTAGCCCTGAGCTTCCAAGTTTCTCTGTTATCAAGTATTCTGTTGCTGGCTTAATAAGTCGTTACTATCTGACTTCTGTTACAGGGGTTGATGTTTAGAATACTACACCTAAGTTAAGAGTGTATAAGCTTGAGTTTGGGAACTCCTGAAAGATTTTCATAGGCGAATTCAGGAGCAGTGCCTGCCACAATGAAGAGCTTAAGGGATTAGCAGTTTCAAGTAAATAAGTCCTAGCTGTGTCTCTTTCTTTTTCCATTTTTATTTATTGTATTTTTCTCCTAGAAGGTTTGATGAGCCTTCTTCGTGACATGGGGAAAGGTTATTTAGCCTTGTGTTCGTACAACTGCAAAGAAGCGATCAATATTTTAAGCCATTTACCATCCCACCACTACAACACTGGCTGGGTGCTGTGCCAAATTGGGAGAGCTTATTTTGAACTTGCAGAGTATATGCAGGTAGGAACTGTGTGAGTTGGTTCTTACTCTTTTTGCTTTTGTTTTGCATAGCTTTGCACAAAACTTGCAGGCTTCCTGTAAAAGCTATGGGAAGTTTACAGGTGAAATAATTGTATAAACATAGAAGTTATACCTGAAATGGATTTAAATCTTGAATCTGCATCACTAGTCATTCAGCTTTCCTGAAGAGTTACTCTTTTAATGGTATTTCCTCTTGCATCCAACTATTGGGTGCTCTTCCTTGCCTCTCCCCATCTTCACTCACAGCTGTGCTGATGTAACTGTACTGCGATGTTCTAAGATCACTGAAACGTTAGGTTCTAAACCCAAAAACTTCTCTTGTGCTTTTTAGTTAACACAGATCGCATCAATGGTCTAGTTTCCTTTGCAGCTTCAGAGATGGCAGCATTGGCACAGCTGAGGTGATGTCAAACTGCTTCAGAAACAGAAGCAAGCGGTTAAGGGTAATCCAGCAGTTCAACTCTCCTTGTCACTGCTGTCCCGATAGCCGATGTGCCCATTTCCTCAGAAGTTCTTAAATACTTTTTTGTTTTAATTTTGTTTTAAATTTAACTTCTGTTTTTAGGCTGAGAGAATATTTTCAGAAGTAAGGAGGATTGAAAACTACAGAGTAGAAGGCATGGAGATCTATTCAACTACGCTGTGGCATCTGCAGAAAGATGTTGCTCTCTCAGTTCTTTCAAAGGATTTGACAGATATGGATAAAAACTCACCGGAGGTATAAAATGCTGTGGTGTTGAATGAGAAGAGGGTAACTGTATGTGGCAAAAATCAATGATTCGGAGCAAAGCTCTGAACTCTTAATCTAGTTCAGGTGTGTTCTGCTGTGAGAACTGCATGGCAAGACTGAGAGGGAGGTGGCAGGACTGTCTGAACTGATGATGCCTGAAATGGCTTTGTAGAACTAGAATATCAGCTTACATAGAATGGGTTGAAACATTTCATCTGTTAATGGTTACTTAAATTTGCATTGGCACCATTCATCCAGAAAGATCAGTCAGTCACTCCTGATGCTGCTGGTATGTGCAGATAAGGAATATCTTTTTCCTGTACCACCTTCTAACTGCTGCAGTAAATTCACTGGCACTTAAAATATATTTGCTCTAGAATTTGTTTTCAAACGTAGTGTTGTACATTTTTATTCCAAACTCTGTTGAACTGCAGAGTGTATGGTGGTATAAAGTCATGATATGCAAAAAAACAGGCATCTTTTAATAGGCACCACAGTAATAGATGTGTGCAGTTATAAATGTGTTCTTAACAAAGTTCAGAAAACTGTACATATATTGAGATTTTCTTCTTGTTGGAGGA
Organism: Aramus guarauna; assembly: GCA_013400195.1. Taxonomy (NCBI): domain Eukaryota; kingdom Metazoa; phylum Chordata; class Aves; order Gruiformes; family Aramidae; genus Aramus; species Aramus guarauna. The sequence continues at coordinate 185,065 of VXBL01000979.1, read as the reverse complement.
GACAATCCTGTTCATCTTGTCTTGTTAGCTTATCTAATAGTGGGAAAATCAAAACCAGTGAAGCAGTTGGTAGCTGTGGTAAGATAATCTGGAGAGAAGAAAATGCACATTCTAATACAAGGAGTGGAGAACAGTTATGTGATTTGGCAGTGATGCTAACAGTTTGGAAAAGCAAGGGACCCTGGGCTGTGATGCTTTATGATCTCGATGCTGGTTGCTGAGCAGAAAGAGAAAGAGGAGGTTGCTGCTAAAATTGTTACGCTGCAGATTCCAAATTTGCCAGTTGGAGGGAGCTGAAGAGTGAAAGTGAATGTACAGTGTCCCCTTTCATTATTCTTAGATATCTAAGATGTTTTATTTCTGGTCTTTTCAACAGCTTCAAAAGCTTTAGTTGTTAGTCATCAAAGCATTTAACTGGCACAAGCTTGCTGAGTGACCTTAGATACTCGATTTCTGTATTTCAGCTTGTCTAGCTATAAGGTGTATTTAGGCCTATCTGCCTCTGTGGAATGAGACTTAACTGTTTTCTTATTTTTTAATCTAGGAGAAAGTTGTATATAATTATGTAAACCAGTATGGAAAAATCTGTTCAGCTCAAACTTAGTCATTCCAAGTTGTAAAAAATGTGCTAATTTTGCAATCCTGTTTTTACTAGGCATGGTGTGCTGCAGGAAACTGTTTCAGCTTGCAACGAGAGCATGACATTGCAATCAAGTTCTTCCAGAGAGCCATTCAAGTTGATCCAAACTATGCTTATGCCTACACTCTGTTGGGGCATGAATTTGTGTTAACAGAAGAACTAGACAAAGCATTAGCTTGTTTTAGAAATGCGATCAGAGTCAACCCTAGACACTATAATGCATGGTAAGTTTTGCTTCATCCCCCTCCTATTGCATGTGTTACAGAAATCCTTTTGGAGAAATACCTTCCAGATGCTGCTACTCCTCTCGCTAAGAAGAAAGCAAAGCTATTTCTGCAGAAGATGTGGGTCTCATCTCCTGATTAACAAATTACTTTCAGGAGGAGGGCAAAACAACTGGAGCGCTTTTGGTTTCCACAGATGATCTTGGCTGTATTACCCCAGCTGTTTGTTCTGTGCAGCACTCCTCATGCATCTAGTTGATTGTTCTTCCATTGCAGTTGGAGAGATGAGAGATCTGCCCCTTTATCCTGTAGGATACAGTCAATTTCTTACAGCTTTTTCTGTGGAAGAAATATATAACGCAGTAAAAGTTAGATCTGCTAGTGTAAGTCACGTAGTCTTGAGAAATTTTGGTATGCCTTTTACTTTGTAGCTGTTTACCCAGTCTTCCTGTGTATGGGATATCAGTTCTTCAAACTACCCAATTAAGCAAAAAACCCGGGGTAATTTTAGACATAGCTTCCCACCCTGGATGGAGCTGGCAATTCTATAGACCACTTCTGCCAGGTCATATTCACTGACAAAGACTAGTTTAATTAGAATATGGTCTTACTTAATTGTTTTTATGCTTGCAGGTATGGGTTGGGAATGATTTATTACAAACAGGAAAAATTCAGTCTAGCAGAAATGCACTTCCAGAAAGCACTTGATATCAATCCTCAGAGCTCAGTCTTACTGTGTCACATTGGAGTAGTAAGTAGATTGCACTTGACTCTATCCTTGTGTTTTAATCTGTTTCTGTACTTTGTTTGCAGTAGAAAAGTCTTTCTTAATCTTTTTAGCAAAAAAAGCCAAACAATTTCAGAGTACCTGTTGGAGGACTTAGGTGCCATATGAATGAATAACCACAGGATTAATGGGTTGGAGAAGAAACCCTCCTCTCTCTCCAAAGTGTTGTTAGCCAGTGATGAAATTATACAATCAGGTTATGTTTGAGTCAGCCAAAATAGTAGTGATATGAAAATAGAGACTGTATGCGGATATTAATATGAACAGAGTATTTATAGGGCTTTTTATACTTAAGAAATTAAGTGGCTTTCAACTGCTATTGCATGCACTTGGACCACCACTTCCAGTTCTATAAAATATGAAGGCACTTGCCTCACCTTTCAGAGTGCAAGATTTTTCTCCTGGCTGTATGTCCTCATTGCCCTCACTCCAGTCACTTGTAGATGTGACAACTTACTTCCTAGGCAACTTTATACCAAGTGAACTGAAGTAGCAGGCAGCTACTTCAACCACTGTGTGTTCAAGTAAATTTACAGGGCTACTTGAAAAGTTGGTCACTTATCCATCTGCTACTGCAGTCTTTAAAAAAAACAGTAGCCTTGTGCTAGCAAATGCTTGCTTACAAAGTTGGGAAGCAGTTCTCGAATATTCGTGATGGTGACTTAAGGCTGTGTCAGCATTGTGGATTGTTAGCTACTGGCATTCACTTGCCTCCTATGTGGCAGCAAAGCTGTGTCAAATTCTACAGGGACAGTCGCTGCCTCTCTCTTACGTATGGAGGAAGGCATTGAGTTTACTCCTGGCCAAAGGTTAGATGACTTCTGTAAGCCTTGGGTGGAGAGAAGGTTTTGAGGTGGAGACAAGATGAGGTGAAGTTTTCTTCCAGTAAGAATGTGTGTTAGGACTTGGTTTAGAATTGGACAAATATTTTTTTTTTTTAAAGGAATAGATTGTAAGTAAATGTAGTCAAATGGATTTGTCCTTGCCTGGCAGATGAGTTATTTTCCCCTCTTAAAACTGTTTTCCCTTTCTGTAATAGGTTCAACATGCACTGAAAAAATCTGAAAAGGCTTTGGATACTTTAAACAAAGCTATTAACATTGACCCCAAGAACCCACTATGCAAATTCCATAGAGCTTCTGTATTATTTGCAAATGAAAAATACAAGGTAAGGTTGTCTACGTGTACCAAATCTTAAGTTATCTTTAAATTGCTGTAGCTGGGAACAGGGATGCAGTGGAAGCTAAATGCTTACAGATGAACGCTGGGTAGCATCAGGGCTTGCAGGAAGAGCCAGGGACATTGGCCTATCTTGTAGAGGCGAACATCAAACATCTGCTTTGACAAGTGCCACCTTCAGCAAGGGAACTACGTTAAATTTTTTGATTGCTATAAGATCTGAGGCCAACAGGTGAAGCTTTTTATATTACTACTATCTGACCCTGGAAAAAGAACAGAAAGAAGGGGAAATTATTGCAGCTGTCACTGACATGTGGCTATGTTATCATGAGTTTATACTAAATTACTAAAAAAAGGCTCAGCAAATTGCCCCATAACCAGTGACAGCAATAAGAAGCAGCTATTTCAAAGGCTGTGTTAGTGAAAATTATGCAGCTAAGCAATTTTGGTCTCCTCTGCTGACCTGTACCCTGCTTAGGATGAGTGAAGATCTTCCTACAGTCTGTCTTCCCAGTGACTGTTGTCCTCTGGCTACTGAAGGAGTTTGACCACAGTGAAGTGATGTTTTAGCAAATAAAACATTTGGACTCTCTTCTTTATCAGGCTGAGACTTGTAAGACTAAAGTTACACTGTTCACACAAACTACTTAAAACTTAATGAAATGTTTTGATTTCCAGCACCAGTACTAAGAGAATTTTGATAGTGTGATAAATTTGGCTAGTGTTAGGTAAATAAATGTAGGTTTACATTTCCATTTATGTAGCAATCCCTAACTTGAAATTGTCTTCACATTAATAAGTTTTAGAGAGTTTTGTGCACATCCTGCACAAAATACATCAATATTCTTTTTGAGAAGCTCAGTTTACTGAAGGAAGTGCCCACTGGAAGTATGTTCTTACGCCCTGTTGGGGGCAACAGGGGCATCTGATGTTGGAGCTGTTAGATGTGTTGCAGGAGACCAGAGGCAAATAAACTTGCTCTATTTCTGTAACAATGGGGCTATAATGTGCTACAATCCTTAAATGAGAAACTAATGTAAAAGGAATTTTAGATGCTTCTCGTGAGATGGTAGTCTTGTTCTTGATGGAATATACTGTACCTAAATGCCAGTATATTTTTTTTTTTACATTAGTGCTAAGTCACAGTTTAATGATGTTTACTGATGTCTTAACTGGTTGCAGACTGCTAGTTTGTGCTTACTAAGCTCTTTTTTTTTTTCCCCTTTCAGTCTGCTTTACAAGAACTTGAAGAACTGAAACAGATTGTTCCCAAAGAGTCTCTTGTTTACTTTTTAATAGGAAAGGTAGGTAAAATGTAACTGTGATTGTAAGTTCCTAATTTTTGAGTCTTAAATAGAACCACTTGTTCACTCTTTCTACGCAGATGTGCCGTTTCCCTTGGGGCTTGTATAATAAACCTTTCATATCTACTCTCCACTGCTTTTCATAAAATATTGGTTAACTCTGACTTGGTGTGTTTGTTGTCCAACCTTTCAAGTAGCAACTTCATGTAAATGTAGCCTTTTATGCTTTTTATTTTTTAGGTTTATAAAAAACTGGGTCAAACGCATTTGGCCCTAATGAATTTCTCATGGGCAATGGACTTAGATCCCAAAGGAGCCAATAACCAGATTAAAGAGGCCATTGATAAACGTTACCTTCCGGATGATGAGGAACCAATAACTCAAGAGGAGCAAATCAGTGAATGTTACCCCTATGAATCAGGTTTGTATTTCCAACCCTTTGTCAGTCAGGGAGGTATTTCCACTTAAGTAGTAAGAAGAATCCTGGGGTTTAGTAAGTGAAACGTACTGCTCAACATCACTGCTCGGCAAGTAAGAACTCCAGAGGCTCTTCATTCAGAAGAATTCACTTGTGTTTCCTACAGTGAGCGTGAAATAAAGGATTGTGACATTTCTTTAGAATCTGTAGATGGATTAAGACAGAGATAATGACTACTGTAAATTCATACAAATCACAGTTGGCTAATAGTATCCTAGGAGAGCAAGGTGTTCCTGGAGCTGCAAATCTTCCCTCATAGAAACATCAGATCATTTCAGGGTAACTGAATGACAACTGAAATTGTCTGTAGAGGCTTTGTCAAAAGTTAAACTGGATGTTGGGTAAAAATATTTGGTTGGCTAAACGTAAAAGGTAGATTTTGATGAGAGCCATGGAAGCCATTTCATTTGAATCAAGAGAAAATAATCCACACCCATTATACTGCTTAAGAATAATCCACAAAAACGAATGGCCTGGCTTTCTTTTCTCTCTCAACTTTTTATTATGAGCTTAAATTCCATGCAGCTGGGTAGCTGTGTGAAGCAAGAGTAGTCATAAATACTGACCTCTTTGATGCAGGCTGAAATAATGGTAGAAGGTAAATACTAACAAGCAATTTAATTCTTTTTCTCCAAAGAAGAAGAAAAAGCAGGGTTTGGATTCTTATTAATAGACATATGCTATGTTCTGCAATTCTAAATCTTCAACTGAAAAGTGTCACATTTTTCCTACTGCGTATCACATTGATTTTTTTTTTTTTAATTGACTCTGTGCACAGTGTGCATTTTAATACTGGAAACATACTCTGTGCTGCACTTTCCAAAGTGTTAAGAGTTTTTTTCCTCTCCCTGCTGTTGTAGTTGGGCTAACTTAGGGTGCTGAGCATGGTTCTCTCCAGAAGATGGAGACAGAGCACTTGAACTGCTGAGCGACACCCAACCACTACAAAAAAACCAAATCCCACACCTCAAAAAAAAAAAAAAAAAAAAAAAACAAACCAACCCCAAAACAAAAAAAACCCCAACCAAAACAAAATCCCAAAACCTACACACAAAAAACCCGACCCCCCGCCCCCAGCAACTTAATCAGTCCCACAAACATAAACAAAACCGTGTTAGGCTGTGTGTAAGCAATGCAGTTTCCCCGGCTCTGTAGATAAAATATAGAAGAGTGTCATGGTCTCAGCTGAATAATTCTTTTAAGATATGTGAGACAAGCTAAAGTAAACTAAGGTAGTACTGGGGATGGGGAGAAATTGTTTTTAATACACTGGCTAGCGTAAGCCATTTTGTGCATTAAATTGCCTGGCATGGGACTGGCTGTGGCTGTTGTACAGAAACCTATAAAGTGTTTGCTTTAAAACAATAAAAGGCATCTGTGTTTGTCCACACGAAACAACTTGGGTATTTGGGAATTTACAATGAATTAATCTGCTAAATTGTGCTATGGAAAGCAGACTCAAGTTGTGTTCCTGTGTGTGAAGAACAACTAGATATTTACCTTTGTTCTAATTTTTAACAAGTGTAGAAGTTAAATATTCAAGGGTACCCTCTCTGAATGTACACATTTGTCTCGTGTGCAGCCTGCTCTGTTATTGAAATGGCGGTGGGAACGTAGTGTTCCTGGGAGCTAGGCTAGCCATCGCCCGAGCTGAGCAGCGTTCTTTGTCACGGAAGCGGGGAGCCAGGAGAAGCTGCCCAGCACTGCTAACTGACTATTATTTGACTGTAAATTGAGTGGTCACAATGCACTAATGCAGTGGGTAACTAGTGTGAGTATTTTAGGCAGCTGGTGTGTTTTGAAGGAGTGGGAAGGGTAAACTGCTCCTAAGGCAAGTTTGGAACCCTCTGTACCAATCCCTACCTACCAAGGTGTCGGAGCTCAGATCTCTAACAAGATGACTAAGGCAGCACACTTCATTAATAGTTCTTCATGTTAATTCCTTCCTAAATGCATTTATTTAGACTTCATTAAGCTGGCAGGGGTCAGTGTATTAGGAGGAGAAAGAAAAGCTGTGTGGCTTTAGAGCGCATGTAGAGGGGAAGCCCAAACCCATTGCTGCTGGAGTTGATTGTGGGCGAATCTTTGTAGTGAAGGAGCCTGGGAGTGTTTGACTACTCTGTGTTTCTCTTTCCTTTCAAGTCGGCACAGATGAATCCCAAGAGAGCAGCATGACGGATGCAGATGACACACAGCTCCACGCAGTTGAGAGTGATGAATTTTAACCTCCAAAAGCCTGTATCTGAGCTTGAGTGTGACTGGTACTGTTGTGTTCTCCCCTTCCTTCGCATCCTGGGTCTTCACATCACTGAGCCAGCATTGTCATTATTCTCACTGACACCATGAGTACACCACTTGGACTTACACTGTACGCAGAGTTAATGGCAGTGCAATATTCAGCTGCTACTGAGTCTGACTGGTTGGCTCTTACATGTTTATGAGAGTGACTGAGGAGGAAATGCTATTTTTGGACTCCCCTTTGCTGGAAAAATATCATGGAAGAAAGACTTGTGGTTTGCTGTAACAAAGCCAGTAGATGTGGGGATAGTACTAATGAAGCAGTGTCTTGTTCTTTTTCCAGAAATGTGTCTTAGTTTGGTTCTTTCTTGGTGAGCAGAGTGCTGAACCTCATTTCCAAGTTCAAGGACAGTGTTGACAAATGCAGGCTGTTAAGACTTTTGCATATTATAGTGTAACTTAAATGCCAGGGAATGTAAATGACCTTAAAGCTGCAGCGTCTCCAGTGAACAAACAATACACGTGCTCAGGACTGGGAGTGTGTCAGACTACGTAAAACATCCCATTGTCCCTACTTAGAGCGCAAACTTGCAGGAGTGGAAACGTAGCAGGAGAATCACGTTGCTGAATCAAAGCTTTCATGAAACGCTTTCATGTTCTAACCAGGAATTAATTTATTCACCTAGTTTCAGAAAGGTCAGTGTTTACTTTGTACTTCAAAGTCAGCAACACCTTACTTCGTTTTTCATACATCCCTTGACTTGTTCTTCCCCTTTTAAGAATAAAAATTAATAAAGGGCAAAAATCAAGAGAGAAATGTAGAAACAACGGTAATGTGAAAACCTCACACCCTTGATCCAGAGTGACTGCATGTTTCTAAGCAGATAGATTGGGAAGACCGTGGAAGCCTTAATACAATCGGAACCTTACAGTCAAATGCGTCAAATAATTGTCTAAGATCAGTATCTTTTTTTTTTTAAAACTGTTCTGTAAAGTGTGGTCCAAGCAGGATGCAAAAATGTGGAATTTCTTGTCTTTTTCCTTTTTTTTTTTTTTTTTTTTTTAAAGTTCCTCTTTAAGATTCTCACTCTAGGAACACTTTCCTGTTCTAGAGGCTGCTTCTGTGAGAAGAAAGCTATGCCACGTTAACAAGTGCAAAATTACCTTCCTCTGTAGCAGCAACTGATGCCCTTTATGCAGTGATGATAAAGAAAGTGTATGATATAACAGTTTTAAAGAGCAATTTATGCATAATAAATTGGGAATGATATAAATTTCATAGCAAAATATTTGTTGTGATCAGTCTTAATTTTTTTATGTATTGGTTTTTAGGGTTCTTTCAGTTACCTTTAGAACTTAATTTTTTATTTTTTTTTTTTAAATTCTGTCCTTGTCTTATGCTTCTTCTGTCACAGCTCCTTGCTGGTCCCGAGCCCCATGGACACCTTTATCATACAAAAAATAATCAGCAAGTGCTGAGCAAAAAATATAATTCTCTAGGTTTTGGGGTGGGGTTTGTTGTGGGTGGGTGGTTTGGTTTTTTTTTGGAGGTAGGAGGCTAAGCAGTGAAAAATAGGCTTAAAGATCCCTAATAGCTTGAAAAGGAATTTCTAAAATCTGAGGAATGATAATATATTAAAGGAGCTTTGTGCCTCTGCCACATTCTTCCCATCAGCTTGTATCTGGAAGGTTGCTGAACTGACCGCATGATGCGTTTCAGCTGGCTTGAGCGTACTGAACCTCGCATGGCTTTTTGTGGCGATAGACATTCTGGGGCAATTCCCCTTTCCTGACAAGTCCTCCCCGAGGTTCAGCTTTCCCCAGAGCTGATCTGCATCTGTGGTGCTCGGGAGTTACCCGTGTTGGTCCTGACACAGTTTTCCCATCCAGCTGCAGCTTCCCAGTGCATCCCTGCACCTCTGCACCACATCTAGAGGCAGTACTGGTGAGACCACCGCTAATTAACTTTTGGTCCCCAACATATTTTTGAAGCAAAAAGCAGGAGTATGCAGGTGCCACTCTCAAGAGTTTTTCCATAACAAATGCTGTTGTTTAACTGGGACTGGAGAGATGGGAAATTAGGTGGGTATTTTCACTTTTATTTTGTTCTCTAAAAATTGTTCACAATTTTTAAGTAAAATTTTCACCACCATGGAAAGAGCTTTTAATTCAGCTGGGATGATAAAGGATATTCATGCTACCTGGGAGGGTTTAGTACTTGCAACTGTCCCTTGCTTTATGTGTACATCATACCTTCAAGTGATTTTTTTCTTTTTTCCCCAAGAATCTCAAGTAATATTTAGACCACGCTGCTATTTTACCTTCTAAATAGATAATGCAGAATTAGTATTTAATCAATAAAGTTGTGCTCCCTCTGAAGAGGGGCAGGGAGGAAGATGGCGAGCATGAAGGCACTCTGGCAGCTGGGTTAGAGCGCGTGTGTTCACTGAACGGAATTAGGGAGCTGTCATTTTCTTACAACAAAACTATGGAAAAATGCAAAGTGTGGGTGTGGTGTGTACTATTTGCATTGAAACAATGTATTTTGTCTTTCTCCTTTTTTTTTTCTTCTTGCTTTTCCTGACTTTTTATTTCAAAAATTGTACAGTCTTAGGAGGAAAAAAAAAGTCTTTTCTGTTAATATATTTGCGATTCATTAAAGGATGTGGAAAATCCAAATAAACTACTTTTAAAAGCAGGCTTATCCCCAGGTCCTTTGGGTCAGCGTTGGGATCCATCCTTCCAGAGGTGGGCAAGCGTGGCAGAGCTGGAGGGAGGTTTAAGGACGCTCCTTGGGGTACGTGGGGGCCATTTTCTGTCCGGTGGGGTCACCCAAGAATCTGTCACAGGCTGCGAGTGTATCTTCTGGGCTGGAATTTTAGGTGATGTGTGTTGGGGGCACGCAGCGAGGTTTCCAAAAATGTTTCTGTTTATCATTGACTTGCATCCTGCAGCTCAACAGGAGACTCGATAAACTCCCAGGTATGGAGCAGACTTTTCTTTTTCGTATTTGTATTTTTTATTCTGCCTTCCATAGCAGCTCGTACCATTGTTTGTGGCTGCAACTCTTGTCAGCTCAGCAGAGAAATGATTACAGACCTCGCTAGACTTTCAGACCTGAAGGAAAAATTTCCCAGGAAGGCTGAGGCTCACAGCTGCGTAGAATTCCTCTTGCTGTGTATGCGGTCATCTTGGATTAAAGCTTTTAGGGCTCATTTTTGTCTGCTATATTAACCTAATCCAGAATTTTTTTTGATAGCCAAGTTTGGCTGTAAAAGTGACACTGAACTTAACCCTTTCCTACACCTAGCTACCTCCCCCCTTTTTTTCCCCATCTATCTTTTAATCTTGGACTTTTATGCTTGTGCATACAAATGCAATCCCATAGTTAAATTCTCTGTAGCTGACTTCCCGCCCTGCTTTACGCGTGGCAGTGAGTGCCAAGTTATTCTTCCTGTGTCTCGGTTGCAGTTTCTCCGTGTCGGCTCAAATCCGGGTGACTTAGGCTGTACGCTTCCTAGCGGTGAAACGCAGCTTTGTTAATGGTAAGCTGAGCTTTAGATGTCTCCGGAGAAAGGCAAAGTATTAATGAAATTTGACTTGTAAGCTGCAATACTTCCTTCTGTGTCTGAATCACAGCAATGCAGCAAACAGGAGGAGTTAGGATCTCAGGATTTCCAGCTTGGGGGTGGTTTTGGTCTTTATGAACACCTACAGCTTCTTACTGGTGTGTCACATTTCATTCAGTGGTTCGTCAGCATCATCTGCCTGTTTTCTGTCCCTGTGTCAAAGTTAGTGACTTTACGTGAGCAAGACCTGGTCCAGGAGACGGCACTGGTTTATGTTTTTAAAATGGAGCAGAAAAACAGGGTTCCTAAGGCAGGAAGCCCTGTATGCCTCATCCTCAGAGAAGTGGGGTTTAAAATTATGTTAACGCAGAGAATAAGACTTCGTCTGCTTCTTTTGCCTATCTGCTTTTTGAATCAGTATTTGTGGAGCACCTGATTTCTCAGTTTGGGTCCAGCTGCTATATAAACCCTGGGAGACGTTCCTTGCTTTGAAATCCTGCAGCAGCAAGCAGCCAGGGGAGCAGGGACAGGATGGGACCCAGTCCCTTCCCTGGGGTCGCAGCACCAGACCCGGACAGCAAACGCTTCTCCAGTCTCTGTGTCCTCGCATCCAGCTGGGCAGGGTCATGGAGCAAAGCCACAAACCGGGAATGCTGGACCTGGAATGGCCCACGGAGGAGGAAATGAGAGATGAGGGTGGAGGAGACTGAGGTGCCGCTGCAGCGGCTGCAACAGAGGAGATGTGAGACTGAGAAATGGGAGCGGGCACAGCGAGGTGACATGTGGGACCTGGGCTGGGTGACCATCCCCTCTCCAGAGCCAACTGTCACATTCACCCAGGATTGGGCCAGTTTGGGACTTTTCTGGGTTTCTCAGGGCTGCAGCAGGAGTAATGCTCATCAGGGCCACCCCCTGTGCCTCTGCAGCCTTGTGGCTCTAGCTGCATTTCTGGCCCATCCGTTGGGGGCTGGGGGTCCTCCCCAACCCCCTGTGATGCTCTGACCTGTTCTCCTCTGGGACCTGCTCTCCTGGCCCAAACCATTTTATTTGGCCTTAATGCATAGGAAGAATTTTGAATATCCTAATGGTACCACTAAGGGAAGTATCAGAACCTCCTCCCAGATCAGGGAAAAAAAGAAAATCACTTCAAAGGTCAATTCTATCAAAAATACTCCAGAAAACCATATCCAGAAAGGAGCCCCAAGTTCCTTTCTGACAATCTTTACATTCAGATATTTTATCAGTTAAAAATCTCCTCCTGATCCAAAATCCAGCAGTTCACGTGTGTGGAATAACAGAAATCCTTTGTTGTCAGGACATTTGGAAAGCGAGCTTAAGATGACGAGGATTAGTTTGCTACTTTCTGCCTCTCTTAATTTCTCGTGTGTCCCAACAGATTTAGGAAAGGCACTTTGTCGGGCCTTTCTCTCTCAAGACCCATTGCCCTAGGTGAGCAGCACATCTACCGTACTTGCTTTTAAAGACTTTGTTAAGGCAACGTGCTGTGTCGCTGGCAATCGTCTGCAGAATACAGCCTTATTCTGGATTTTCCTGGATAACCAGAAAAAAACAGCTTGGTTGTAACTACCGTATGAAATTCACCTTCCCTGGGGAAGGGGAGGCAGAGGACGGTGTCTGTATGGGAGACGGTGAATGCAGCTGCTCTGTGTAGGGCATCTATGAGCTTTACTTTAAAAATAGAGGAGTTTGGCTGCTACATTGAGTAGGGCCAGAAGGTTCTCACTGTGTCCTCCCTGTACCAGAAGTGGTGGTGAAAAATTCATTTTGGCCCTAAAGCTGAAAATACCTGCTGAAGAGGAAAAGACTGTATCTAATAACGCGTGCGTGGTAATCCTCCGGCAGAGAAGGAAGCCTCCTGCCTCTCCGCGCTGGATGAGTTACCAACGCTCGGCAAATCCCTGGAAAAGCCTTTGGGCGTAGCGGTGTCTCTCCCTCTATCGGCATCGGCCAGCGGATGGACCCACCTGGACTTTGGGGAGGCGCAGGGGCGAGGACTCACTGCTAAAACCCAACGCCGCTTGGCTTGCCCAAGGAGCCAGGAATGGGAATGTCCCTCTCTGATCCATGCAGCAGACCCCACCGGGGACTCCTGGGGTCCTTGGGGCGTTGAGGATCAGGATGTCGTCTGTGGCATCGACGGATCTGGAACATCTCGAACAGCCTCTCCAGAGGAGGGAACAGCGACTCGTTGCACAGAAAGGCCATCGGCGAAAAGCAAAGGACTGTGTCTCATTCTCGGCCTGCGGGACGTGGAGTCGTGACTTTTGTGTGAATGAAACCCAGCCTGTCACGGGGATGAAAGCTAAAAGGCGACAACAAAAAAGCAACAGTGGAAGCAACCGAAGGCGAGTGCGGCCGTGGCGTCTCCCCTCCGGAGCAGGGGGGAGGAGAAGCCCTGGAAGGGGTTTCCTCGCCTGGGGCAGGAGGTGACGCTGAAGAGGACCCCGAGTTCAGCCCCGTGTGGCCATGGAGCCCCAGCACGGCTCGGCGGGGGTGTCACCCGTGGGGCGGGAGCCCTCATCACCCGTGGGCCACAGGCCCAGTGTCACATACGGACGCGGGCCCTGTGTCACCCGTGGGATACGGGGCTGGTGCCCCCCGCCCGGCGGGTGTGTATCGGTACCCGCGGGACGTGAGCCCCGTGTCACCCGCGGGTCACGAGTGGCCTGCAGCCTGCGGGACGCCCCGCGTCCCTCGTGGGTCGCGATCCGGTGCCACCTGCGGGGCAGCCGTGCCCCACGGCCCGCCGGACACCCCTCCTCCCCCCCGCGCCGCCGCCCCCC
>VXBL01000979.1:70609-162417 GCA_013400195.1 Aramus guarauna | reverse complement strand
GTTCCCGAACCGGGGTGGGGACGGGGCACACGCGAAGTTTTAAAAGTCAACAGAAAAAAAAAAAAAAAAAAATTAAATTGCATAACCTCAATCTTGCAAAACGCGTGGAGGGGAGCGGCTGCTCCGTCCCCAAATCCGCCTGGAAAATATTAACGTAGCGGTCCCCGGTAATCCCGGCGCCCCGGTGGGCTCCCGGCGCTGTCACCGGTTCTGCGTGCGGCAGCCGTGGATGTGTCACGGAGCCTTTCCCCTTCTCGGGGGTATACAATAGCGTAATTTTTCATGTGGGTTTGAGCCGCTAAGCCATTTTCCTGTATTTACTTTCCGGCAGCTTATTTTGATTTTATTTTTTATTTTTCGAACCGGCCCTGCCGAGCCAGAATTAATTTTCTCAAAACAAGCTGGAAGAGCACGGCTATCCTGAAAGGCTTCCCGTGATCGGTACGTGTGTTTACTTCCATCACAGGATTAGCATCTTCCAGTGCTTGATTACAGAGAAATTTGCCTCCTTTTGGGTGTAAATGAGGGTCGCGTAAAAGGAAAAATACAGCGGCCGAATTACTGGAAAATAGCCTTATTTTCTACAAAATAACCCAGACTGTCCTTACAAACTGAGGTGTCATCTCTCCGCTCATTAAATTTGTGTACGGGTGGATCAAAATGCGGGCACTACATAGATTATATTGCCTGTTATGTAAAATGCACTTGAATGACAAACTGTAGTTTTCCATGAAACCGGTCAGGATATGGGAGGAACTGCAGGGTTGGTGGTGGTTGTTTTTTTTTTTTTTTATTTGTTTTGACTGACCATTATATTTTGAACTGGTTTGGGCCATGTCTGTGTTCGTGGTTACATCATGTCATGTGTTGTGTACAGTGTGATTTTTTATTTATTTATTTATTGAATTTTTTTTTTTTTGTCCCTCTAAAAATAAGGCAAGGTAAAATCTCATTTCTCAGGACAGTAGGAGAGTACTTCAGCCGTGGTACGGTCCTGCTGACGACGGGGGTATAAAACACGGGGGGGCAGTTAAGGTGTTACATGTACGTGTGACTAAACCTCCACATTAGTTATGAATCCAGGGATCTGTTTGTATATAAACGTTTTCTCTTTAAAACCGTATTTGTCCTTTTTATAGCCTTTGTTTTCATGGAGGAACCTCTGATGGTCTTTCCCTGCTTTAGCGTAGTCCTCTTGAATTTTCATTATGGCACGGGTACCAACGCCGTTCAATCTGAATCTGTTATTTCTTTAACTGAGAAACCAGCAGCCTTTTAGCTCAGCGAAGGGCCAGATGAAGCAGAGCCGACCCGGGGCAGTAAAGGCGAAGCCAGGGAAAGCCCCAGCCGACCGATGGACCAGGAGCCCGGGGCAGCTCGGTTTTTTCCTTCCCGCGGTGTCCGCTGTCGGCCACCGTCAGAGACAAGATATGGGCGGCATGTTTTTTTGGCGCGGGAGAGATGGGGATGGTTGTTTTCTGTAGCCACACTGCCAAGGTAGCACAGCTGCGTGGGGCTTAATGGATTGATAGGCTGCAGGAGCAGTTAATTGTGGAACTCGGTTGTGATACTGTTATAGCTGATTTGTAATGATTTAGCAATGGGGATGACTTGTGTTCCCTCTTCAGAGGTGATAAAGCAGCAGATGACCAGGCAGATGTGGGTGGGTGTTTCTCTTGTGCTCCCCCCCCCCCCCCCCCCTTTTTTTTTTTTTTTTTTTTTTTTTTTTTTTTTTAATGCTGTATTTGAGTCTCATTTGCTCTCAGAGATCATCCGGTAACTGGAGAACTGGTGAAATTCTGACATCATGCAAGCCAGGAGTGAAAACCGAGCAGTTCTTTGACCAAAGTCACTTCCTTTTGCCCTGTTTATAACTGTGTTTTTGTGAAGGCAACTGCCATTATCTAATGAACACTGAACAAAGACCGTCTCTGGAGTTTCGGCACTCCACCCTTTTTCTGCTCAGGCACCGGGTGGTGCGCGTCCTTAGGAACCTCAAAAGACTTTTCCAGGGAGGGTAAGACTTAATGTATAGCGAAGTAAAGATAAGGCCTGAGGACTTCTTAGCTCCTACCAAGGCAGGGAAGGGGTAAAGCTTTGGGAGGGGGAAGAAAGGGCGAGCAGCACACATCTTGATTTGTGCGCCTGCCCCCACTCCCCTTTCCGTGTAATTTCCCTTTCTGGGAAATCACTTTTTTCTGGAACTATTTTTTGAGAGTGGGTCAATGGTATGTCTGCCCAAGCCCATTTAAAAGCACTGGATGTTGCATTTTTTTTTGGTGGGTTTTTTTTTTTTTGGACTGTGTGGGAAACAGGTGGGCCAACTTATGCCTAAATGGAAATTTAATTCAGTGGAAGTGTCTCAGGTTGATCACATACTGATTAGACCAAATAATAAGTAAACTCTGCACACGTGCCTCTGTTCAAAGTGTTTACAGTTTCATTAAAAAGAGCCTCTTCGCGTTTGGGCAGTCAGAACAGCAGGTGATCTGAGAAGCACCGTTTCCGTTGCTGCATTTTATAAATACCATGTCCCTGCTCGTAACTTCCAGGAATACAATGGCTATCTGGAATGAAAAGCAGCAAAGATTTCAGCGAGAATCCTTCCCAGCCTTGGAAATAGCAGTTTAGCTGTGCCTTCAAGGATGCAGTTTTGTGTAACAGATCGTTTAAAGTGGAATAAAGGCTTTCTGTTTCTTCTCAGCTGGGCAAGGAGTTGTCATACTCAAATCAGCAAGAGTCCTGGTGGTGCAGGACTTGAGTAAACATAATTCCATTAAACCCTGCGCGTGTCCTCCTGGGCCTGAGTGCAGACCCGTGTTTTTTGGAAGAGGATAGCTTGGATAAGTTGCTGTTCAGGTTTCAAAGAAAGTCAGAAAATAAGTCTGCATCCCCCCGGTGAACCGCTGTTAGCAGGCGACTGCCAAAGCATAACTCAGTTTAGAGGATGAGACAAATGGCAAAATGGGATATGCTAATGGCTGTGAAGACTTAATTCTGGAGGACAGAGTTCTGACAGCGCGGTATCTGAATTTAATGACAAAGCTGTGCTGTTCGTCTAATGAAACGAGGGGAAAGGATAACAAAATCGCATCTGAAGAGAGGAAATGGGAGTAGCTGTCGTCCTGAACAGGCCGCATCTTTATCTGTGCCTTAGTTAAGCTCTTGCTGCAAACTTAGTTTTTGCAGATTTGGTGGAAATACAAATGTTTTAAAAAACCTAGCTATTTAAAAAAAAGTTTAATGGAAATAGATACTTCTGTATCTGGAGCTGCTTCGGGCCTCAGAGACTCAGAAGATGGACCTTAAAGATTTCTCATTTTCAGCTCTCTTGAATGTTAGGAGTCCTCTCTTTGAAATCTTTGTAACTTCCTGTTGAGGTCTGCAGCGACAGAGGATATGGTGGGAAAGGTTACCATGAAGTTGCCTTGGACTAAATGAGAAACTGCAACAGTTCAGGCTGTAATTAGGGCCCGTAAAAAGGAACCTGTGATGTGTGATTGAACATCACCCTCTATTAAACGAGTATCTCTGTTCTGGAGTTCATGTCATCTTGTTTTTAGTTGCTGCCATGGCAGTCTTTGTGGATTGTTCGCTCTCCTCTGAGATCCGAGGAGCAATAAAAGCTGAGATCTGCAGTTAGCTGAGCATTCGCGTCCTGGAGAACTGTGTTATGAACTCCATTCAAAATAAGGTGTTTCAACTCGGCTGGAGATGAGTCTTACCAGATTGGGCAGGGATCTAGAGATTGGAGATGCTTAATTCTGCTCCTCTCTATTCTGTTTTTTCCTCTCGAGGACATGGCCAGTTAATGTACGGTACTCTTAAAAGACTTTTTATACTGACAGTCTATGCCTTGTTCTAAAATATGAAGTATTAAGGTGGTGCCTTATTTTATAGGGCGGAGGAGGGGCTAAAAGTTTTGGTAACAATCACATGCTTTTGAGCAAAGGTTGGTATGACCGCACCTAGTGAATGAAAATGTGTCTTTAAAATTAAAAGGCAATTCTGTGTTTTGTTTAACTTGCTCCCTGAGTCCCGAGTTCAGGTTTTCATATTTCCTGGGCAACTTGCCCAGATTATGCGAAAGAAAAACAAAATCTCTCTGATACTGGATGGGGGGAGACCCAGATTTCACAATTAAAAGCGTTTTCCTTTTTTTCTTTTGTTTCTGACAGGCTGCTTCTTTCTGAAAATGTCCCATTATTGTTTTTTAAACCACATTTCTTGTTATTTGCCTGTAAACAGTAACTTTGCTCTGAAGAGTAACTTAACAGCAATGGGTATTTTTATCTTCATTTTTCCAAGTGAAGGCATCCTTGCTTGTAATTATTCAACTTTCCAGACTTTTGATTGAGATGATGACAGTTAGTCTTGTTTGTGGCTTTTGTTTTTCTTTCTGACATCATACTGATAAGACCTTCTCTACCTCAGATTATGCAATTGATTTGGTTTGTTTATATCCAGTGAGAATTCACAGGCATAAGAAAAATTGTTCTTGAAGGAGGAAGCCTTACATTACTGTTTAGAGTTGACCGAAGACTCTACCACTTGTGCGGACCAGCAAGTAGAAACAGCAGCTTTTATTTTCATCCTGAGGGCTTCTGGGTGGAAAAAAAGGCTAGAAAAGTGGAGCTTAGTAGTATCTTTATTTGTTCCAATACATAAGTACCATTCCCTGGCATGTTCTTAACATGAAAATTCTTATTTGTCCATGAGAGATTAGGTGTGAGTCTGTAGTGCTAATATGTGTGGAAGGTACTCGTGTACTTGTATTGTAAAAATCTGTGGTTCTTATGTATGTTCTTAACCTTTTTTTTAATAATATAAAAAAAAAAAAAAAGCCTGTTTCCCAAATGTAAGTCATTATAAGCACACAGTCTGCCAAACCACACGTGCTAGTGGGCTTATCAATAAGTTTATCGTCCTGTACTTGCCGTTCACGTTTCCTTAATTAAAGCTTTGAGAGTTACTTCTCATGTAAATCTCTTTCTAAATTGGTAAACATCTGTCTTACAACTATAAAATGTTGAAAGGTGATAACAAAAGGCATGTAGAGGATGTGTTAAGTATAATAGGTATAACTTCTGGTAGATGTACATTTTTGATGTGGAAAATATTTCTACGGATCAGGATGTTAGCTTGTGTGGTGAGTACCTGCATTTTAAGTTGCTCTGACTGCTGAGGTTAGAAGTATAGATGATGTCGTTCAGTTGCAAAATGAAGCGTATAGGGATTTTATTTTAGCAAGTTTGGGGGTTTTCTTGTGTTTTGGTTGTTTGGGTTTTTTTTTTCTCTAGAAGATATTTGTAACCACACGAATTCAAGAGTTGGCTGCACTCTTGATTTGTAGTGGGGGAGGAGAGGGGAAGTGGGAATTGGTATAACATTCACTTCCTTCAGGGTGGCTTTGCCTTTACTGCTTCTAATGCAACAGCACCTTTGTGTACGTACATATCCCCTTCGAAACCCACGTGTTGGGTAGGACGGAGCTTTGGAGGTGAAGGACTTTGCGGGTGGTTGTGTAGTGAGTTGGGGGGAGGCTTGCATCTAACGCAGAGGTTTTGTCCTTTGCGTGTGTGTTCAACTTAAGTCTTTGCATGACCACCTATAACCTGCTCTGTCTTCATTTCTTGTGCAAGTTGTAGGAAGAAGAGAATGCGCCCAGGTGGGTTTGCACGAGTGCTTTGTAGGAAGAGATCTGGGGAAATAAGAAGGCCTCGCAGCAAGTATAAAGAGCAGTCCCAGTGTGGTTTGGCACGTGATGAAACTGGACAGTATGTGCAGGAATTTGGATAGAACGTCAAGGCTTTAAACTGTAATTTAGGGAATATAAATATGCAAGGTAGATGTGTGTGTCACCGAGAGGTTCTGGGAGGACTGAAGGCAGAGGTAGTGTAGCCAGGTGGGTGCAGGGCTCGGTGGCCCAAGGGTGGCCATGGGGGGACTCGTGTCTGCAAGAAGACCTGCTGGTGGGAGAGCGTGGAGAGCCCTTTGGGAGAGAAACTGGAATGAGTCTTTAGATGGGTGTGCAAAGGAGAGGCTATTGATACCTACCTCTGATTATCTTCTCATGAACCTCACTCGAAGCAGAGGTGCTCAGTTTTTCCCTCCGAAACTCTTGTCACAAAGATTTCAGAAAGCAGAAAACTTCCCGTGTTAATTTTGGGCTTATTTTCTGAGGTGTTGCACAAAATCATGTGCTCAGATACCCAGTTCTCCTTTCAAGGTCTGCTTGTAAAATTGGGTTTTAACAGCAGATGGTCTTGAATAAGTCAGCACGCTGAAGGGTTGTTTCCAGGGGTGTTGTGACCAATAGCTGCTCGGGGCGTAGCGTGGCTGGGCGCATTCCTCATGCCTCTTCTCTGTCCCATCGTTGCCTTGATCCTATTCCTGCTCTTCCCTCTGCTCCATGTTTAAAAAGCAGCAGGAGTTTGAATGTTGGTGTAGTTGATGTGGAGTTGCGGGTGAGACCACCAGACAAGGCCTGGTGACTTTCCTCCCTCGGTGGACTCATGGGTACTCGGGAAGCGGGAAAGATGGGCGAGTTACCCTGTTTTTACCTGCTTACTGGAGCCTTTCATCTTCCTCTGTTAATTAATGCTAACTGCTCTGGCAGTGCTCTAGTTTTAAAGTGAAAATCAAGAATGTGCTTGTGGAATTTGAGTATTATTTTAAGCCACGCTGCAAATGCCATGTTGCCCTTCCAGAAGAAGCTCCGTTTGGATCTTCCCAAGTGAAGTCCAGCACAAGGTGTCGTGCTGTGGCTGTTGAAGGCACGACTGGAGCTTCTACTGCAGCACATATGCTGCGATGGTGGTAATCCAGTTATTTTGAGAGTTTTCTACCAGCAGGACTTCTGCAGGAGGAGAAGGCTCTTGGTCACGTCAGCTCAAGTGCTGGGAGTTGTAGACCCTTGGTGGAGAAACACGAAAAGAAAAGAGACACCCATGGGTGCTCACATCAATCTACTGATATTGATGGGTGATAGCAGTTTGGGTAGAATTTGCCTGCCTGGTTTGAGTCTCAGAGGCAGACAAAAGATTCAGGATCATTCTTGGAGTTACTGACAGAACTCTGGGTGCTCTGAAAGTTCCTCAGACTGTGTATGTGTGAATGACCTTTCCTTTCCTTTATTCCTCCTTCCTGTGGTCACCTCAGAGATGCTTTACCACCTTCCTCCCTCTATTTCCCTGTTAGGAAGAAATTACTGATACTGTAATGCACTTTAACAACAAGCAAAACTTATAAACAGAAGGTGGGAACATGCTGACAAACGTCTGTAATGTTTTTTCCAAGGATTGTTTGTAAGAGTGGAGATCTAATTCAGTGTTAGAAAACTCAGTGCTGTCTAGCATGCAGATAGTTTATACGGACTTAAATAAAATAAAACAAAGTACACCCAATAACTTTTGGAGGTCATCTTTAAGCTACTAGAACAAAGCCTTATTCTTAAGGGAGGCTTTCTGAGCTTCCAGAGTACTTTAAGTGCTGTCCACCCAACTAAAAGTGAAGCCAGGGAGGGTTCCAGTAGCTTAGTAGGAGGATTTTCTTTTTAAAGTGAGTTTGCTAACCCGGAGGAAAAGGCAGTATGAAAGTTTTGCTTCCGTTTTCTACTTCTGTTAATTTAACTGAAGTTGGTGACCTACAAATTTGCTCTAAAATACTCTTCAGCTTAGGTAAACTTCTAAATGGCTGCAGTGTAGTGCAAATATGTTCATAAGGAACCATTGCATTCAGCACCAAATGCAGGTTTTTCTGCTTTTTTTGCAGTATGGGTATTTTCAGAGCTGCTCTCGGTATCTTGCAACACTGTGGTGGTAATTGTGGTGAAGAGCACAATTCCTTTGGAAGACAGACCAGCACATTTCTGCAGAGCGCCCGTTAGGAATAGTCGTTCCAAGTGTACGTCTCTGTAGTGAAGGTCTTGGTAGGAGACTGGAGCGGGGGAAGTCCTCTATGCTGAGCGTCTTCTTCCCTCCTCTCCCAAGGGCGTCTCAGCTACAAATGGAAAGTTCCCTGCAAGTTCCCTTTTTTGCTTTCCTGACTGAGTAGTCATGTTCAGTCTTTATTTACAGACCCAAATGGTGACTAAAAGCCATTTTCAGTGAGTGTGTAGTAAATTTTTAGGCATGCGGTATCCTTTTTTCAGTAAGGACAAGGTATAGTTGATTACAAAATGTTCCAGGTCCTGTCAACAGGGCCCTTCTGAAGTCTGAACCCACCTCTAGAGTCTCTGGCCTTCTGTTACCATAGCTTCATTTATTTTTTTTTTTAATCAGTTCCTCTGTGAGCGTATCCTTTCTTCCTCTGTCACCTAACTGGGTTTGGCGAGAGGTTAGTTAGCGAGACTGCCTCTGAATTGTAGACCCAGTGAGGGACCTGCCAGTTGGCCAACAGATGTGCTCGCTGGAAACCAGAGCAAATAACTGAGCTTGTCTTGTGGGCCTTCCTTCCATAGGGTTTGGGTTTGTTTCTCTAACTCATCTCTGACTGTTCAGCAACATTTAGTTTTTAGTACGTAGTGGTTTTTGGCCATAATGTCTGTCTGTGGCCCCTGTTACGGGGAAGCACCTGGTGTGACGCTGTGGTGCAGCTGAATGAGGCTAAAACCAAAACTGGCTGTTAAATTTTGCTCATTCAACATATTCAAACTTTAGATAGTCCTCACTTTTCCTGTAAAGTGGCATATTAATTTGATCATTGGGGTGCATTAACAAACAGCTACAACAAGCTTATGCAAATTTATGTGAAATTAGAGGATTGGCATATCAGGCAAGAGATCAAGGCAACTTCTTACTATTAAATTGACATTGAAATAGCTTATGAAGGTGCTAGATAAATTTTGCAAAGGGAGAATAAAGTAACTGTTGCATTGGTAGCAGAGGCTGTGCTGTGGGTTATGTGAATGCAGTTAAAAAAAAAAAATGATGATGATATTAAAAAACATACTTTGTGTTAAAGAAAGTAGGTAAGTGACCAGAAACATGAAGGTGCTGGAGGGGGAAAGGTTGCAGTATACGTGAATGAAAGGTCTTTGGTTATTTCTCTTAGCCTGTTTCACCTTGTTGAGTTAAACCATAGTTTGCTGATACAGTTGGAGGATAGAACTGCTCTGTCATGGTGTGCATGGGTTAATCTTTATCCATGCTCTTGAAAGAGAAATGGGAATTGCTAACACTGGAAATCACCTGGCTTATTTGGAAATATACTTCTGGGAAAGTAGGTTTCATATACACCAGGGAAAGCACTTTTTTCTAATCCAAGGTTTTCAGGGAAGCAGTGGGGTTGCCAGTGGGTGTGGGGTGGTGGGTTTCTTCAGCCACGGGGAGTTTAAGCATACGGAGATTTGTTCCCCTCAAGCCCTGTCTCTCTTAGATGTTACAGTTCTAACTTGTAATTTTTAATGCACCTGAGCTGGCAGCTGAAGCAGTGAAAACTGGTTTATAGATGTAGCTCAAGGATTTTATAGATGAAGTTGGTGAGCTGGTGGCATTGAGGAATGGGTGTAACCAGGGCCAGACCTTTCGTGAAGGCCTGGAAGGATGCTGGTGTGCTCGGTGGAGGTACTGAAGGACAAGGGTAGTAGTTGCAAGCAGGCAGTAGCTCTGGGAGATACTGAGGACTGGCTTGCGTGTTGCAGCTCTTTGTAGCTGCCTGGTGCCTCGATGGTTCCGCTCAGCACGAGGCTGGTGGTCACGGAGGGAGGATGCTGTGCTGAACATGGAGCTTACGTGGCTTTGCCAAGTGTTGAGTCAATAAGTCTTGCTGTTGTTGTCCGTCTTGTTTTCTGTAAGTGCTATGCCTAACTTTCTCTTTTTCCCTTCCCTTCTGTAGGCTGCCCTCAGGAGAGGCAGTGGGAGGCAGTGGAGCTGGCCTCGGCACCAGGAGAGGCTGGACTTCCCGTCTCTCTGTGCTGAATGGCTGCGATGGCGCCCGCTCTCACTGACGCAGCAGCTGAAGCTCACCACATCCGATTCAAGCTGGCTCCCCCGTCCTCCACCTTGTCGCCTGGCAGTGCCGAGAGCAACGGCAACGCCAACAACATCCTCCTGGCTGCCAACGGCACCAAAAGGAAAGCCGTTGCTCCGGAGGATCCCAGTTTAGATTTCCGAAACAACCCTACGAAGGAAGAGCTGGGCAAGCTGCAGCCGCTAGTGGCCTCTTATCTCTGCTCGGATGTAACATCTGTTTCTTCAAAAGAGCCTCTGAAGCTGCAAGGAGTCTTCAACAAGCAGACAGTCCTTAAATCTCACTCTCTCTTATCTCAGTCCTTCTTGAAAACAAGTGATCTGTTGGGGAGGCAACCAGTGTTGGAATTCACTTTGGAGAATCTAAAAACAATGAGTACTAATAGCCAGCCACCTCTCCCACAAGCGCCTGTAAATGGCTTGGCCAAGAAATTGGCCAAAAGTACCAATTCAGACCATGAAAACTCTAGTTCTCTGAATGGTGGGAAGTGTGCTCCTCCTGCTGCTGCCCTCCAGGGTGTTGACTATAATGCAGGAGGTTCTGAATTGGGGGACTTGAAGACCGGGTTGACCAATTGCACTCTTCCACATAGAAGCCTTGATGCAGAGCACACAACTCCATTTAGCAATAATAGCACTGCAAACAAATCTTCTCTGAATTCCACGGAGCAACAGCGGGTGCTTGAGGGTGGCAGCGGAGAGACTAGGTTGCCCGGTGTTGCTAGTCACTCTGACTTTGGGAGCAGTAAGTTGGAGGAGCAGAAACCTTCTCTGCTGGCTGGTCACCACGGTGCTCTCGACTCTGAGATGAGGACGAGGGCATTGCTGCGACGGCAGGCAGACATTGAGAACCGTGCCCGCAGGCTGCAGAAACGCTTGCAGGTGGTGCAGGCAAAGCAGGTGGAGAGACACATCCAACAGCAGTTGGGTGGCTTCTTGGAGAAAACTCTGAGTAAGCTTCCAACTTTGGACCCCCTGAGGCATCGGAGCCAGCTGATGTTGACCAGAAAAGCAGAAGCAGCCTTGAGGAAAGCTGCAAGTGAGACAGTTACTTCAGAAGGCCTAAGCAGCTTCTTGAAGAGCGATTCAATATCAGAAGAACTGGAGAGATTCACGGCCAGTGGTATGGCCAACTTGAGATCCAGCGAACAAGCGTTTGACTCGGATGTCACTGACAGCAGCTCGGGAGGAGAGTCTGACGTTGAAGAAGAGGAACTGACCAAAGCAGACCCAGAACAACCCCACGTACCGCTGTAAGTAGCAGTCATGCTTTGCTTACCTCTGGTGGGGGAAGAGCCAGGTGGAAGGTGGCACGTGCAAAATCTGGTGTTCGTAGGAGCGCTTTTCTCTTTTAATGGGCTTAGATCAAAGAAGTAATTGTTAAAACTAGTGTGGTGTGATTTGCAGCACGCTTCCTAGTTCAGTCAGCAGACGCAACATCGACGATGTGGTGGTGGTTGGTGTTCTTATGGAGCAGCAAGTCCTGGAAATACTGGCTGGCTGGAGCGGTGCAAGCGTGCTGCAGATACAAACCTGAAATACTATAAAGGGTTCTCTCCATGATGTGTTGGACCTGTCCCCTGAAATGAAATGTTTGTCTCTTTTACAATGGGAATCTTTGCTGTAAACCAGTTATGTAAAGTAAGGCCAGTCTGAATCTTTGTAGCTGACAGCATGCTTGTGACTGGGCAGTTATTTATTTTATTTTGTTAAATGATCTGCCGGGGGGGGGAATAAATAAAAAAAACCCAACAAACCTCTGAAGGGATTTGGTCCAAGTGCAGTGGAAGTGTGAAGGGAGTGTGTTCTCTTTTTGCATCTCTGGGAAATATTGTTGGGAATTTTCTTCTTGTCTGTGAATTGCATTAAATGATGACAATAGCCTCATAATTATGGTGTTAACTGGGTGCTGTTTGCATAAGTGTTAGGTGTCAGCTTGTGTGTGGAGGAGGAGGATCCTCGACAAGGGAAAAGGTCTTGAGACAGGTCAAGGAAGAAGGGAAATTTTGCTTCCAAACCCAAGAATTTTCCCTAGGAGTGCATATCGTGGTATTTTGAACAAATCTCTTAAAAAGCCATATTCTGTGTTTAGTCCGTGTAAAATCTTGCTTGCATCAGTAGTTGATCTCTTCCACCCTGATGGACCTATTGAACTTAAACCTCAGTCTGTGAAGTATAGCTACGGTCGACAAAAAGCTTCCTGCAGCAGTCGCAGGGGTCCTGTGGAGCGTGGACGGCTTTCCCATCGAGGCTGGAAATAGTCACCAGGACTTTTTGCATATCTCTGCTATTCTGGGTTTGTTCAGGTCTCTGTGGAGAAATAACTGTGACTGTATTTTGATACCTGTCGTCCAAAGTAATGTTAATGGTTCTTGTTAACAGTGGAGTACTGCATGACACAAATTTCACTGAACTGGGTAGGTGGATGTGAACAGTGTGTGTACTTGGTAACTTCAGCATCCTCTAAAACCACACTCATATGGATGAGTGCTGATAAACAGATGTTACAGCTCTTGAATATTAAATTCCAGCGAAATGTCACATCGTGTTTTGGGATGTTAGCATAGGATGAATTTCTGTATGTGAAGTCTTAAATGTGGCAGGAGTTCGGCTTCCTCCCAGCACAGAGCTAGCAGCTGAGCATGTGATCCCCGCTGGCTGGACATAAGGGCGTTATTGTGCTGCTAGAAAAGAGAGTTTAATAACTTTATTCCTGTTTTATAATGTCCACAAAGTTGCTGTTGGGATTAGTAGTAAAATTGCATGTATAAGTATTGTAGTAGTTATTAGAGGAGACATTTGATTAAAATTCTGTCCAAAGTGATATTAAATTTCCCTTATTGTGGGTTTCGTAGATTCACGTGTTGTCTAGCAAAGTGAAATTTCTTTGCCACTCATCTTAATCCCAAGAGGAAGTGCGGTATTCAGAGACGTGATGCGTGAAATTCTTTGCTGACTTTTCTGCCCTTTGTGTTAGTCATGCCTTTACATTCCCCAACCTCCCGAGTACTCTTAAAAAGCTGAAGATTTTAAAGCTAATAAAAAGAACAATCCTTCTATTGTCTATAGGTTTAGAAGCCAGTGCGTATACATGCTGGCATCTAGGCCAGGCCCACCAAACCTAGTTTAAAGTTTATGCCTGTGGATATTTAGTAATTAGTCTTGCCAGCATTGACAGCCCCGTTGGTGTGAGGGCTTTGACATTGGGTCTCACGAGCTCTGGCATTGCTGAAGTTGAGGCCGAATGTACATTTGTGCTTGTTAGCGAAACTCCTGAAGTCAACCTTAAGAGCTGGTACAAGCATCTGAGTACTTCTAAATACCATTCTGTGCAAAGTAGTGCTGAGAGACAGGAAGGGGAGGAGCTGATTTTTCCACTGGGAAGCCGCCTTGGGCCAGCTTATCGTACAGAACCATTGTTTTACGTTTGTGTGAGCACAGAAGGGCGAAGGCTTTTTGCAGAGTTGCTCAAGTATGGCTGGATTTTGCAGCTTGCTGAATTTGCTTATTATCAAGGTGAAAGTCTTCCTTCTTATTTTAATTTTGATAGTAAGATGGAATATCTTACTGCGTGTAAAAGCTTGTCTCCCACAGTCAGCGTCCCTTGGTTATGCATTGCTCCTGGGTGCCCCTGCCTTCCCCAAGAAAGTGCTTGCTTGCTTCTAGATCTTTAGTGAGAGTTATGCTACAAACAATGTGATTTGTAGCTTGCTTGCAGTAAGCGGCTGTGTTGCTGACTGCCTCTGGGATTCAAGTATAAGCATGCAAAAGAAACAAAGATGTGTTTACATCATGCTTAGATAAGAGCTGACCTTTGAGTTTTTCTGGCATGGTGGCATTCCAGAATCGGTATCTGGTCAAGGACAAACTTCGAAGCATTTGTACTGTTCTGGCCCACCTGATCTTGGTTGTAGAGCAGCGTCTCCCTGAGGAGTTGCATCTTTCCAGTAGTGTTAGAGATCTATCAGAACTTGGTAGGTCCTTTTAAAGCACTGGTAGACCTGCTGCCCAGGAAGGTGCTGTCATTCAGGTGCAGAACCAGGCCATCGTGTAATGCATAAACAAAGCAGGGAGGTATTCGTTACACCTCTGTTGGGAAGCCCCGCCAGCTATGGGCTTGGCTTAACAAGGCGCTCTTGATTCTTACGCAGCTGATGGAGAAGGATGGAGCATGCAGACAGGGTTGGTTCACGCTGCGTTCTGAGGTTTATGTGGATCAAGGACCACCACATTGCATTTCATTTGCTCTCAGATTAGTAACATACAGCTCTTTGCTTCACAGCTAAGATCCTCTTACGTGTCGCTTCAAAAGTGTGTGCTGTGGCAGAGTTGGAGCTAGAGAAGCTTTGCCTCTGCTTGGTGGCGACAGAGGCAGGTTGGAGCCTCCCTGGTAGAGTTGTACTGAACTTTGGGTGTGACTGTGGGCAGCAGCCGTCTCTGACTGCAAAACCTGTGCTACTTTGAAAGAGCCCAAATGCTGCTGTCATCGTGGCAGGATCAGGAACTGCTGTTTGCGAAAGGTTGCTCGAAGCAGGGCGTGCAAATTCCTCCCCGGGCTGGAGGGCTGCTGGCTGGGCTCTGGTTTATGTGGCCGAGTGATGGTTTAGCAGGTAATCAAAGTCCTGGTGTTTCTGTGGCTCTGTACTAATAATACAAGTAGGAAATATTTCATGTGGCTTGTGCACCTTTATAGTAGTTGCTTTTCTCAGGCTGGTTGGTTTCTTTGGTTCTTGCATTTTGCCTGTAGACTAGTTTCACCAGAACTTGTCAATTGTTTTTGTCTGATTAGTTACCTGTATCAAGCAGGGACATAGTCGTTAGCTGGTGAGTGCAATGTGATTTAGTCTCTGCAATCCTGAGCTTCAGTATGTGCACCATGGAAAAAAAAATATGAAAAGGTAGTGAAAACAAGTATTTGATTGGAACTTCTGTTCACTTTTTTTTATCTGGAAAGTCACTGTTTTGATGGCAGTTACGTCAAGCTGCTGAAAGTGAACTGAACTTCCTAGTGACTAACTTCTCACACCGCCTTTTACAGACAGTACCTACAGTGTGTTCAGTTGTGGTTGTTACGATGCCTATGGCCATGATGCCCAAGCACACTTTAATTATCCTCGTTTACTGGTGGGAAATCCGAGCACCTTCTGCACTTCAGTGTTGCAGTGAATCATTTCACAGCCTTGGAGCCCGTGTTTGACTCCTCCCTGGCTGTGTCACATCGGGCTGCCTGGATTTCAGAATTGCTGGACTTGAAGTTGTAATAAAGATTTCTCACTAATACATGCTTTTGTCAGCACTAATTTCAGTGTCACGCGTTGAAAAAGGATGTCTGTGGCCCTTGCATCAGTGGTTCTTCGAGGGTTAGTTGCAGTTGGTGCCTCAGTTGGCTGAGAAATAGGATTTAGAAATTCTGATTTTTCTCATTTCTCAAATCTGTGACTTCATGGAGCTGTAATTCAGATGGCAAATCCCACGCTGTGGGGACTGAGGAAGCTTTTCCTACTGGTCCCAAACCCATTTCACTAACTCTCATTTATGCAGAGCAATCTTAAAAGTTTGTCTCTACTCTTTATGGCTTTTTCAGTTACCTGCTTGGCTTTTTGTGGTGTTTTTCTTGTTCTTGACTTCTAGCTGTGATTGCAGGTACCAACTACAGCACAGCGCCTGACCTTCTAGTTCTCAGCTATTTATGAAAACGTGTATACCTCATACCTGAATGGCTTGTCATCCACGTGCTGCTCAGCAGCAATATGTTGGTCGAGATGTCCCTCAAGTGTCTTTCATTTGGGAAGAAAGAAAAAGAGCAAATCCTGAACATGTTCTTGCTTTGCATTTGAAAGCAGCATAGCAGAGAACAGTTCATTGTTCAAAAATGCTTAATCAGGTATCCAGAGTAAGTAGGACACTCTGCAAGTCCCTCTTCTTTTTAAGAAAAGAGGACAAATGAGAACGCTGCTTGAGCGGGATCTTAATAAAAAATGAGTCGGTTATTTCTCCAAGAAACATTGGTTGTAGTACACCTTTTATAGATACAGTGGATGACTACTAAGTGGTTTCTGACTCTTATTCGAGCTTTGATCCTAATGCAGACCTTCTTGGAGTATGGAAGGGCAGTGAGGTGTTCTCGGTGCCATCCACAGAGCTCTGTTAAAGCAGCGTTGTTGGCTTTCATCCTAGAGGGAGTTTGATGCATTGGTTTAAATTTATCTTTCTAGGCTAAAGTCAGTTGCTTCGGGGGGAGCAGAAGGGAACCAGCCCTTGGTGTTGGGTTGCGTGTGCGAAGAATAATGGTGGGGTCGGGTGCTGTGGCGCAGGAAAGCGGTCGAGTTTGGCGTGTGGGGCGTTGAATGCAGATGAGCATCTTTCTGCATCTTTCTTGCAGATGCCTTTAGTGGTCTTGCAAGGTTTTGGGCTCTGTTCAGAGTCAGCGTTTCTCTGCCTGTTTCTTGGGCTGTGGGGCTGCACTGGCATATGAGACACAGTACGGAGGGCTGGAAATGATTTGGTGTCTGGCACTGCCAATAAACTCCACTTTGTCTCTATAGCCCTTAACCCAGTGGGGCTCCAGTTCAGATTTTTTAGGACTTGTGGGTGATGCTTTGGGTGGGGTTGCATAAATATTTACTTTACTTTTTATTGGAAAAAGCCTGTCACAGCATCTGAAGCAGCAGAAAAAAACGTTTGTGAGTATGAACTGGCATTAAAACCTTAAGGTGGTAACTGTCTGCTTTCCTACAATCTCATGTGAACTTGAAGTGTTATTAGCAAGGGAAAGGGGCCCCACTTAGAGCTGATCTCTAATATCGAGGTCTAATATACCGAGGTGGGGGATGGGAAAAAGACTTTTGTATTACATTACACCAGCATCTATAAGCAGCTACAGTTAGAGCTGCATTTTTATCCTTCCTGATACTGGCACAAGACAAAAAGTGACTATATGGCTAAGATTAAAACTGAAGCAATGACAAATGTGGGCTTCCTAAAAGAGATTGTAAAGGTGCACTTCGGATGTGCTTTTCTTCCTGAAAGCTTTTGGTTTTTGCTCTGCAGTACCATGGGTTTTCCCCCCCCTCCTTTGTTCTCTCCTCCAGCAGATATGTTCTGGTTGCACTAGCTTAGCAGCAGCGCTGCGCTAGACTCCCAGCTGGGGGAAAATGTTTTCCTTGCTAAACTGGCACTACCCCAAGAGATTTTTCCATGGAGGGTGTTTTGGGCACACCCTGGATATGGTGCGTTGTGCAAGTGTCTTGTTTCAAAGGCTTGGAGAGCTGGCTGGCTTTGCTGGGCCATCCTTGGATAAAATGCTTCAGGTAGAAGAGAACGTAAAAAATTGACTTAGTTTTTACTTGCTGGATTTCTGAATGAAAGTCAGGACTTAAAAATACAAATAGGTGAAGGCCTATGTATTGACTAGTAATTCAGCTGGGAAGTGGAAAGAGGAACTTGAATTGCAGCTGAGTCTGTTGCAGTTGCCCTTCATGTCTGGAGCCAGATGGGAGCTGGAGATGTTCGATTCTCTGTGGCACTCGGAGTTCTCTCCCTTGTCCTCTGGTTGTTGCTCTCTGCATTTGAAAGCCTTGCTGATGTGCTGGTTGTTGATGTAATGAAATGGTTTGCTTGAGTAACACCCAGCTCTTTTTCTTTTTCTTTTTTTTTTTCTTTTTCTTTTTTTCCTCCTGCCCCAGCCTCCTCTGTGATAAGGAATTACTCTCAGGAATGCCTGCTCCAGCAGTGACCTCAGCGCTGAACAAGCTATTTATGGGAAGGGTACCTGGCACGGGCATGCCAAGTTAAGGCTTTGGTTAATGGAGCCTGGGCTTTCTGCGTAGATCGTGCTTTTTCGTTAAATTGCATCATGTCAGCAGTGACGGGGGTGATACTTTGCTAAAAGAAAATATATAAAAGGGGACAGTCAGAGACTTGTGTTGTTAAGAGCTTAAATTCACTGGTTTTGTTATGAGGATGGAGAGTCTCAAAATTTTTGCTGCAAATTGGTCGAGTTGAAGGTTGCCTGCCCCCTCCCACAGCCATCCCCCGACTGCGTGTTGCTCCAGCGGTTGTCCGTGGCTGGTTGTCATACCCAGTAGGGAGGTCATCGTGGTGATGTATTTAAAGCTCTTCTGTTAGTTGTAAGCGGTCAGGTTAGTGAAGGTGAACAACTTGGCAGATGGCTGTTTTCTCCCTGGTGCTCATGTGCAACCATGATGTCTTAACTGCAAAACGAGATGTTCCCTGTGATAGTGGTGGCAGAGTTCGGCTGGCACATCTCGTGACTTCTGCTTCTGAAGCGGAATAATTTGTGCTGTCTTACAAATGAGCGTAAGCATGCTCCTTCCAAAAGTGTTTAATTCTCAAAGATATTTAGCCTATTTTAAAGAGACATGGCTCCCTTTATCTGTTAAATGCATGCATCCTTACTGTGTAAAACACATCATTTGAGTTGTCTCTCGCTCATGTGGTGGAAAGTGGCAAGCGGTGAAAGAAAGGGGTAAGTTCTGACACAGATCTCGCTGCGCTTTCAGGGGTCTCCTTGCAGCACTGCACAGCACTGAGTTTGTCAGATAGTTTTGAGTGTCATTTCACTTCCTAAAAAGTGCCTCCCGATGGGGTGGATTTGTGAAATGTGACTTCACTTGGCCACTTGCTTAATAAAATATTCAGTAACTTGAAGCAATTAAAAAAATTACCCACCCCACCCCCCAATGTTGACTTTTTTTTTTTAATTAGGCTCTAAACATTTGGTCATCAAATTACCAAAAGAGGGAGATAAGGAGAATCGGGGTACTCCTCATGCAGCAGAGCTTTAGGCTTTTGTATTTGTGACATTTTAGCAGTTTCCATAGTAACACATAACGATGTTGTAAGAAATGTCGCAGGGATTTTATTTATATAAGGGAGGACTTTAAAATACTAATGGAAGGCAGTGTGAATCGGAGGGAAGTCCAATTGTATTTTCTGTTGGGAGCAGAAAAATTGATGCTAGGTAGAGGAACATGATTTTAGCGTATTGTCTGGAGTGAACAGCCGTCTGTAGATTGAACTTGTCTTGGCCAGCAAACAGAAAATAAAGAGAACTTCAGTAATCTTGGGAATGTTTGCCACAGAGTCTTTCCTCTCTGATACTACAGATAAAGCTTTGGAAATATTCTGCTGTCACTTGTTCTCCAGGTCTAGGTAAAAAATATTTTATCTCAGAAGTACTTTTTGTCCCAGCCCGTGTGTAGTTGGAGCTCATGTCTTGTCTGTCTTCTGTGATATTGGGTTAGATGTTTGGAGCCTTTATCCTGTGTGTGTGTGCACTGGGGGGGGGTCTCTGTAAGCTTAGTTGGGTTAAAAATTGGATGTCTCCACTTAGAAGCCTTTGTAGCAGAGTAGCTCTACAGCTTTACAGGCAATCTGCATTTAGTGAAGTCTGTGGCAGCTCCTGCTTCATGGCCGCTATGGAGCTTCTGCTGTTTTGGGCTGGTGACGTTCCATTGCGTTATCAAATCCAATCCACTCTTGAGTAAGAAACAAAGGGGGTTTATGTAGATGCAGTAGGCAAAAATGACAAAAATGGTTTCTGGGTGAAAAAGGGTTTAGAGAGGGACGTTTGTGTGCAGATATTTAAATGGGTGTATGTTTGAGTTGTGGGTCAGCAGCCGCACGCCCAGCTCCGTATTTCCGCCCAGTTCGATGAACAGAGGCAGTGGAGGGCAGCAAGAGGCAATGCGGTTCAGATGACTTTGCAATTAAATCACTTGTAGGAACCTGGCAAGAAATTCCTACTTTCTAGATTAGCTTAAACATCAGTGTACGAATGTCTCACTTCCGTGTATGTTATCTGTGGCTTTCTGTTATCAAGTTAGATATTTAATCTTCCTATTATTAAGTTAGGTATTAAGTCTTCTGAGCTTCTGGCCTTGCCCCAGTAGCTGCCGTGAGCTGGTCCCTGCGATGGTTAGTCTCTCTGGAGGTTATAAACTGTTCTTTGCTGGGCTCTGTACGGCCACTTTCTGATTTTTCTCTGTTGTAATTGCAAAGCTCGGGCGTAGCGACAGCCGGTTCTGCCCTGCCCTTGTCTTCTGTCTGCATCAGAAGCTGACTAGTAGTTAATGTGTTTCTGCTGCCCGTTTACCTTTGGAGAGGACACCTCCTTGTAATGCAGCAGCATTCGCTCCTGGTTTGTTCCTGCGCCTCTGGATGTTGCAACCGCTGCTGCTGCTTTTCCTCCATGTACTTGCAGAGCAATCTGGTGGGATGAGAGTTTTACTTGTAGGAGCTATATGTGCCTGTGGAAATCAGCTCTCACTATGTTACACAGAGGAAAGATAGGTTGCAGGAACAGATATCAAATCATAAATAAACCCAGTGCTTTGCACCCCATCTTTTTATATATATATATATATATATTTGCATCTGCATTCTAGATGGCAAAGGCACTGTGTGCTGCTGTCACCCACAGTGACTGGCCTTAAAAGTGTTCGAGGTGGTGAATGTGCTCAGAGGTGAGTGCGGCGGTCGCTGGTGGCCTGTGCGTGCCTTGTGTACTTCTCCTGCACCCTCCAAGGAAGGTATGGCCCAGTAGCTCTGCAGCTGGGGCACGATGCTGGCTGTTCACCTGCAGGCTCTCTGCCCATCGCCATTCCTTCAGGTCCTGGCCTGGGTGCTGTGGATGTCAGCACAGAGGAAAACGGGAGTACCCCTCCGTGTCCGCATGTGGAGCGGGGCAGCGGGCTGATCCAGAGGTGAGGCTGAGCAAGAGACAGGCAGCTTTTGACGGTGCTTTGGTGCTCGGTGATCTTGGCTTGGCACGGCTTTGGCAGCTTCTGACAAAATTTAGCTCCTGCGGTCCCAATTCCCGATTCTGTGTGGTTTGATGTGAGGAGGTAATGGCTCTCCACGTTCCTAGGGGCTTTTTTCTCTGCTGGAGGCTCACATCCCAGTGGCCACAGGGAGACTATTTCTGTTGAGCAGCCATTACCATTCCTAGGCTGGGGCAGCAGCATGAATAAAAGTTACACCAGCTAAATCTGCCTATTTTTGTGTGAATTGAGCCCTTTTCCATGTGACTTCTGCTATTCCAGTGCTGGCTATTTCAAAAAAAATGAGACAATTAGCCTTCTGTGGATCTGCATTTTGAATGCAGAACACTTGCAGGGCTCTTGCTCCATGTATGCAACATTTTGTGGTATTGGCTTTTTAGTGTCTCGGACGAAAAGAATAAAATTATTCTCTCCCTGCTCCTTCCACGTTGTAGGTAGCTCTCTTGCCATTTGCAGGAATTTCTGAAAGTCAGAGGGAAGATGCTGTTTATACTGAGACAGCAGAAAATAATTTGAAGAAACAACCACATTAGGAAATCTTTCAAGGCATTAACCACTTTTTCCATGTCAAGGCAGATTAAATGGATACAGATTAATTTTCAAGTATTTTTCATCCTAATATACACACCTGAGTGTCATCTAATGACTTCTCAAAGGTTCATAGTTCACATATTGGTCAAAGCCTTACCGTTTTAAATAAAATAAATCTGTTTGAGGAGTAGCCAGCCACTTAAAGAAAATTCTTTCAGGGTGATGATTCACACTGTGCCTAAAGACAGCTTTCCATATTCAGCCCTTGCTCACTCCCCCTGCCATCTCCCTCTCCCTGCCCCAGGAAATGGGCAAGAAGCCCAAAAAAAACTTAACTCTTGGTTATTTAAACCTATTTTTAATAAGTGATACTTGTAGAAAATCTTACCTGAAGGCTTTGATTGACATTGGCTTGTGTATTAGATCCTAAACTGGCTTACGAAGTGTGTAACTTCAGGGGTTTTGGGTTTTGGTTTTGCTTTTCTTTTTTTCAGCTCCTTTTCTGTGAACTTGAGCTGTTCTTTGAGTTCTTACTAACAGGCTGAAATGACATCTGTCTCCAGTTACAGCGGTTCGGTACTTGTTCACTCTTCTGTGTGAATCTTTGACTTGTCAGATGTGCCCTAGTGCCCCTCCTCTCACTCCTGCATTAATTCTGCTCTTATATAAATGTCCATATCTTTTTAATGTAAGGAGTTCTAGTTATTTTTGTAGCTCGTTCCTCTGTGTGCTGGTGTTGAGGTAGTTTTTATTTTCAAAATAGTATCCTCTGTAGAGAAAGCTTTCGTAACCCATCCTAGTTGTCATGGCACAGATCTGCCTTTTTCCCCCGTCTGCGCGCTGTTACCAGGCGTGCTTTGGTTATGTTCAGCTCCTGAAACCAGATGCCTCCTCGGGCTGGGTACAGGTAAGCCCTAATCAGATTAGCTGCTCTGCAACTTGAGTTGCATGTTTTACCTATGTTTTCTTGAGCAAGTGAATTTGTGTGCTAGGACAAGGCACTTTTCTATGATAAAGGAAAAGTTACTTGATTATATATAAAGTCTTTTGGCAGCTTTATGAAGAACTAGTGAAAATGATCAGCTGTGTTTACTTGAATTCTGTATGTGCGTGTGAGTTTTTCCCTGTGTGTATATGAATTTCTTTCCCTCTCCCTCGTGGGCAGTAGTTGCACGTTTGCCATCTCCTCCGCTTTATATCCTCCAGTAATTTCTGCAACAGAGCTTCTTCTGGACCAAGGTTTGCCCAGCGCTCGGGTCGGCGGTTGGGGTGCACAGTAGCTCCACTTGTCTTGCACCCTCTTTCCTCTTCCTTCATGTTTTCCATCCTTCCCACAACGTACAAGGATGGTATCTGAAAACTTCTTGGTGCTCAGCGATGCAGTTACTAGAGAGGATAAGATGTGCAGAAAATTTTTGTGGTGGTTGGTTTTTTTTTTGTTTTTTTTTTCTTCCTTCTTCATTGTTGTCATGTCCATGAAGGCTTTAGTTGTAAATTCCCAGGAGCCTTTAGTTTTGGTGCTCAGAGCAAGCGATGACTGACTGCAAGACTCCAGCACTGGGGAGGTAGCCTCCACAGTCTCTTGTAGCAGTAACGAAGTGGTCCCCACTAATGAGAGGCTGTTGTAGCTGAGTGTCACTCAGTGAATCTGCCGTAGGAATCCTCTCTTATTGTCTTGCTCTGATGTTGCGGCATTCGTCAAAATTTCTTTCATCTAGTTCTTGTCTGCTTGTTAACAACCATCCGCATCCAGAGCACTTGGCTACCTTAAATGTTTGCCTTTATATAATTGAAACTTTTCCCCCCTCCTTTTGGAGCTTTCTAGTAGGATTATTTTTTTTTTCCTCCTCTCTGATGTAGGTGTTTGAATTTCTCAACTAGTGAAACTAGTACATAAAGTAATCTTTCTGTTCTGGGTCTTGCTGTAGTAGTCTTACTGGAAAAATGTTTGTTTTCACTTAAATTTATTAGGCCTGGGAGAAAACTGTGTAATCTTCCTTCTAGTTTGAGAGACTGAACCCAAAATTTTGAAGAATCCTTAGCTGGTGAAGCCCATAATTTTTTTTTAATTTTATTTTTGCTCTGGTCCTATAGAGATTTACTGGAGTTTTAAAGCGAGTTGGATGCTTACTGCCCAGCGATTGGGGATTTTGGTCAGATGAGAAATACCGGGATGTGTGTGTGCCTGTCCTCACTGCCCTTGAGAACTGCTGACCTGGCACAAATGGGAGTATTAATTGAAGTAATGGAGCTCTCGGGTGTTTCACTTCATTTCTGAGAGTAACTTGTCCAAAAGCATCTTGCTTTATTTGTTTAGCTGATGCTTGGCAAGATAAAGGAGATTCTGAGAATTTGTGATTATCTGCTTAATGGTGGCTTATGCTGTTGTCTCTTACAATGCGGTGGAGCAAATAGGTAGCACCCCTCCTCCTTCTCTCTGCTGCGAAGAACAGCAGCTGCCTGACTTCCTCAAGGATTAATCGTCCACATCGTACCTCGGATCAGTTTTTGACACACATTAGGGCAGAGAGCTGTGCAAAAGAGTGTCCTCTCTTGCTTCACAGAAATGTCTTGGAGAATGTAAAAAAAGCATGCAAAAATCTGTCTTAGATACGCCCCTTTTTTAATTATTGCAATGGCCTGTTAGCTTAGTGCTGGCTAGTATCACTGTTAAAGTTCTGGCATTTATTACAGGGATTGTACGATAATTTCAGAGGGACATTTTCCCTTTGTTCCAAGACCTATCTTGGTTTTTTGGTTGAAGCATCCCATCCTCTCCAGTACTTGTTGTGAACTTCCTCGCCCTTTGAGTGAGATGACAGTACTGAAGGACAATGGCTGCGTTATGGTTCTGGTTCTTATCCCAGCTTGTTCCAGCTACGCTAATGAAAAAAGTTTGTCCTATCTCTTTCAAAGCCGGGAATCCTCTAGGTCTGGGGAAGTGAAAATGCGTAATAGTTTGGCTGTTGAGCCTGCCTGGCCCTTTGGACCCTTTGAGGCTATGTAGTAATCGACTTGCAGTGATGGCTCTTTGTTTCTGATACAATTACTTTTGTGTTGGCTTTTGTTGTGAAATGCTTGGCTTCAGAATTTTTGAATGCGTTTGAAAATGTACCATGTGTTTTACACTTTCTTCTGACATGTGCAAATAACGTTGACATGAGTCAGAAGAAGAATTTTGTCCTGAAGTGGCAAAGTCTCAGGTTCAGCCCAGTGTAACTTGCTGGGATGGAGAACAGTCCTGTTCGCAGTGCGATCGTGCATCAGACTGTGGGTTGCTGAATCCGCAGTCAGCCTGACAACACTGCAGCAGATTTTGGAAATCTCAGTAGATTGAGAATCTGTTTTCTGTTCTTTGCCTTGTGTGAACCTTTTAAAATTTTATCAAGCATTAAGGTCTGTAAGATGACGTAGTACTACAAGCTATTTTCATTTGCTGCCTTTGCTCATGGATTGCTTGACTGAAAGTTGCCACAGATATTTTTTTTTTCTTGGCTCTTGTCCTGACTTCTAGACATGTGAATGTGACATGCTTTGCTTTTGCTCGTAAATAAAAAAAATCTAGTGTTCACTTCTGTGGAAAAGCCTAACTCCTGGAAGGTAGCGATGAAGGTAAGTAATGCTCCGTTCCCTCCCCTTCTCTCTCCCCCAAAAGAATCAGAAAACGCTCCTGAAGTAAGCATATCTTCTACAAAAACCTCCTGATGAGATTGCTCTCGTGATTTTCTGAGAAATTGAGGAGGGTTGGGGTAATGATGGAAGCTTGGCCTCTTGTATGAGATGTTTCAATGCTGCCAATCAAAACATCTTCTAAAAATATCCCATCTTCTAGAAGAATCTATTCTTGCAAATTGGAGCCAGATATTAAATAACATACTGTTGATTGCAAAGGATCCAAATTAAAGAAGCAGACCAAAATTCATCTCCCTTTTCTCCCTTTCCAAGTCTTTATTAAATTGCCAAATATTTGTTTCAGGCTTCACACAGGATGCGAATAAAATTAGCCTGAGCATGAGGTCCTTCCAAAATGTGGTACTTGGACTGCAGGAGAGTTTGCTCAGAAGGTGGAAACTGGCTTGCTTTTCTCTACAGAGACTTTTTTCTGTCGCATGCCTGGTCTCTTGGCATGAAGTAAACATTATCTAGTCCTTTTGAAAAGTCCTGAAGTAGAGAGTGTATCTTGGCTGAACCTGATTGAGAGGACTGGGGAAAATCTATCCAAGAAAAATAAATTTCTGGTGGAGCAGCCAGGGCTGTGTGTGACATGAACCACTTTCGGAGGGATAGGGGTGGTACAAATAGAGTGGTTTGATTTGGCTCTGGGAAATACGGGTGGAATGGGAGGATGCAGTTAAGATATAATCATCTCTCTTAGTTAAAATAATTCTGTTCTTGGTGTTTTCTCACCAGTTCTTGTTCCTGCATTATCTCCTTCTACCCTGTACCCTGTATTTTCTAATCTTCTGTAAAAGAGCATCTCCCTTCTCTCCCGCTCTGTAGACGTGGAGCCAGGCATGCGCCAAGCCTGGTGACCGGGATCGTTGCTTGTGTTGCGATACAGGCGCCTGCCCACGGGGGACCACATCGCCCAAAGCTGCGCCAGAGAAATGGATCTCTGGTGATGGGTTCCTGAGGCTGTAAAAACTTGATGGGGTTATTAGTTTGCAGAGGTACAGTTCACAGGGCTTTGGTTAGGGAGGGAGAAGAGCCGAAAAACATGCCGGCAGTGACAAGGGGACTTTTCTGGGCTGTCATCTGTCCTCTCGCAGGTGGTGCGGTGTTGGGGTCATTTCGAGCGTCTCTGCGGTTGCCTCTTCTCCCATCCAGCCCCTGGCTCCCAGTGTTGTGATTTAGGGACTCCCCTGTTTGCATTAACAACAAGGAGCAGCGGCGTAGCAGAGGCAAACCTGCCACGTCTGCTTGTTACAAACCCGCATTGTCCTTGACAAGGAAAGAGCCTTCCAGTAATTCACCTTGCCAGCAAGAAAGAGGATTTTTTTTTTATTTTTTTTTAAAAGAGCAGCTGAGTTGTTTGAAATCAGTGCAATGTTTAGTGACACCAAAGGAGAATATACTTTTGTGGACAGGAAATGCTGCTTAATTGCTCAAGACCGCAGTTTATTCCTTCAGTCTATGAAATTTTAGTCTATGTGAAAACCAGAAATGTGGCTGTGAACTCATTATTTTGATTTCTTGCTGCCTCAACAAGTAGAAAGCATCTTGCACTTGCAGAATGAAATGATGAATCTTTCTATATCTAAATGAGATAATTAATACTGCATTCTGTGTCACTTTTTTATGAAGAATCAGAAGCATTCTGCTCTTTTGCAGGATTGTGTTAATCATTAGCAGCTTAATGAGTTGAAGTACTGTGGCCACATAAAGATGTGTAAAGAGGCCAACAAAAAGCTGATACCCGCTGAAGGACAATTCAGGTAGCACTGGGATGAGAAACAGGCAGC
Source organism: Aramus guarauna (assembly GCA_013400195.1). Classification (NCBI taxonomy): domain Eukaryota; kingdom Metazoa; phylum Chordata; class Aves; order Gruiformes; family Aramidae; genus Aramus; species Aramus guarauna. Next base: position 135,648 of record VXBL01000979.1, on the reverse strand, counting down.
AGAAACCCCGAGTCACAGAAATAAATGCGATTGCCAGTACATTTACCAGTAGCTGGTACAGTAGCTGAATCCGACTGTTCTAAAGTAAAAATGGTCTTGTTTTTTCTTGCACGTGCTGATGTACAATCCTTTGTTTAACTGTTTGTGTTTTTTAAGCTATAGGGAATTGTGAGTAACTCGTATGGATTTATAGTGAGTAGTGAAAGCCTTGAAAAATGGCTGAGCATTTTGGAATGTGTGCGTGGTACGCAAGAAACTTTTTTTAAAAGAAATCTCTGTGTTTACTTATATCCCGGCAGTTTGTTTTTGAGACCCTTGCTCTGATCTCTTTATTTTCAGATGCAGTCAAGTTCATTGGCTGTGAGGAGGAGATCTGAAGTCTCCTTTTTGATGTAATCAAAATATAATTTTATTAAAGCAGATTTTAGGAAGAGCAGGAAGTGAGGTACAGGTTAATAGGTAAAAGCAAGCACATTTTGAGATTTTGAATATGAAATCTTCAAGTGCCTGATAAGTTGCTCATAGTACAGCCAAGTCACCAGAAAATGCCACCTGCTTTGTTTCTTCAAATCCAAAATTCAGTCTTGCTCTTTCTCTACATGTCAGTGATTTTTTTTGCACAGAAGAAGTTAGGCTGGACTGCATAACTGTTCTTGTCACCAATTTTTCGTACTTTAAAACAAAATATAAAAACTAAGTAGGAGGATCTGCTCTTTGTGGTAGGTTTCACTTACATTGGTTAGAGGTTGTTAAACCTCACGATTCAAAATTTAAAATATCTCTTCTAAAACTTGTTGTAACTTTATGTGGGTAACAGTATGCAAAATAGTTAAACATGGCTAAACTGTTGGTTCCTTTGGTAGCCTCCTGGAGGAGAGTTCAGTAGTCTTTCCTGACATTTTGGGTATTCCTCACTTGTAACTTGCAGTTTTCAGAAATTCATTGAGGTTTCTTTTGTCATTTCACCACTTTTCTGACAAGTGCTGCCATCAGAAAGGATATAAATCATGAATTCTTTGCTGCCCTGTGAAGGTCAAAGTCTGGATCCCCGTATATCGGTCTGGACTGGTGGGTCTGAGGGGGAGGGCTTTTCTCAAAATCAGTAACTGCTTGCTGCTGCTGCTTAGTTCCCATGGACCTTGCTCCTCCCCTCCTCCTTTTTTTTCCCCTCCAAACTGGAGACTATGAAGTATATGGTATTGCACTTTGAAATAGAAGAGGGTCTGTTGCCTGTGTGTCCTGTGTGTCTCAAGTTGCAGTTGTAACAAGCATGCCTATTGCCTGAGCTCCTCAAGGATGAGGCTTTTGCAGTCTCTTAGCAGGAATAGTTGGCATAGTTTACTTGCGGAGATTTCTTTTGAAGTAAAATAAGTATAGATAATTCTTGACCAAAGCCCAAGTGGGCTTTGTAGTGTTTTATTTTTTTCCTTAGAGAAATAAGGGGAAAGCGCTACTCTGGGAGGTAGACTTTAGCCATGAAATGACGCTAAAAATACTCTTGTAATTCTTCCCTGGCAAACAGGGAGCATCTATGCTATCTGTATAACTATTTACATTGGGTTAAGAAAGAGCAGGCCACCATTTGGACCAAAAAGAAGCAAGCATGGTGGCATGTGGCGCCTTGACCACGGAGTTGTCATCTTCCTTGGCCTCATGAAACTCTGAGGTTTGTTGGGTCACCGTGCCCACCTCCGCTGTACTCGGCACAAGCTTTTCTAGTCTGAACAGGTGTCTCCCTGAAAATACGTGCCAGTATTTTCTGTCTGCTGGTAAAGAACAGTATTCCTTTGTTGCTGTTTGGAGAGAGAAGGGAAGCCAGCCAAGTTCAGTGCTGCTTCATGGCAGAACATATCTCACTGCTTTGAAGTTGTATACTTTTTAAAATAAGATCACCTAGACTGTAGCTCTGAAATTCTTTATTGCAGTCACTGAAATATGTTCCAGTTAGTAACACATTCTTCTACTAAAATTTCTTCAGCTAAAGTTCTGCCCATTTTTGCCTCTGTTTTCTGTTACTGCTTGGATGGTTGAAAAAGAACTGTTTTTTTCGCATCCTTTTGGGTGATGTATAGCAAGCCCCAAAATTCACCTAGCCAGTTTGCCTGGTGGTCTCAGATGCCACTTCTGCCAAATACCTGTGCTCTAACTCTGGGTAAAAAGACACTTAAAGACTGGACATGTCTCTGATTCCTAGGAGAATCGAAGAGAAGTCGAGAGACAAAGATCTTGATGTAAAGAAATGTTGCCTGTCAAAATTAGGGTTAGTAAAACGATTGTATGGGTGGTATTTTCTGGAGGGCGTTCAGCTGTAGTTGGTGATTTACCCATTCCTTTGCCTGGGAATCTCTGAATCTGGGTGCAGTTGGCAGTTGAGAGAGACTGGGGTGTTTCTGCACGTGGGAGTTTGTGGGAGGAGGGTGTCAGTGGCCATTGAGTGGTTTTGTGAATTTTTTTAGTACGGGTCCTGGGAGACAGAGTTCTCGGGAGGTGGAACAACACATTGTCTCCCTTTATAGCAGCTGAGTTTCCACTGGGGCTTTTACTTACGTATCCTCTCCCTAGAATTAGACTCCAGTCTAACTTTGCTCCTGGAGAATAAGGAACAGCACCTCGGAGACAGATAGTGAAGGCCCACGATGATTTGACCACCCTTCTGATGTCAAACCCCCATGTAGCAGAGTACGTGGGTTTCCCTTTGCACTCTCAGATTATGTTCTTTCATTTGCAATCTTGCTGTCCAGATTCTCAGGCTGCTTGACCACTGAAAGAACTCTGGTACACTTAGGAAATTCTTGCCAGGTTTTAGCTTGTTTTCTGAGTGTCCTTCCTTTGCGGTAGCAATAGCTTTCTCGTGTGCTGCAGAACAGCGCGGCTGAGTGTACCAAAAGACACTTCTTTGAGCCTGTCTTCAAATAAAAGCCCTTGGAAGAGAGAAGGGGGTTAACATGCTGTTTGATCAGATGTTGGCTTCCTTCCCGACCTTGGGGCTGGGACCCTTTGGAGCCCTATTGCATAAGAACAACAGAGCAGGGAAGATTTAAACCAGGAGTGAGCCCGTCCTGGTGCTGCTCTGATCCTCTGGTGGTCGCGCTGCAGGGCGAACTTCAAATAGCTGACGCTCGTTTCTGAGAATGTCATGAACTCCGTGGTTTGTGTTCTTTTAGGAAAACCTCTCAAGTGAGTCTTAAATCATGTGTATATGGCTAATTTAAAACACCCCTTAAACTTGTAGAATATCCTTTCTATGTGGAGAGCGTGCTCATGCATACAGTGTGAATTTGTCTTCTGCAGGAAGTTGGAAGCACGTGATTTGGACGCTGCCGTTGGGAAGATGATTTCTTACGGCTGAAAGTGCTTGTGATCATGCTTGAAATTGCTTTTATTTCCTGCTCGTGTCTTGCCAAATATCCTAAAGCTATATGTTCACCTTCTTTCCCCAGCAGCATTGGGTAGAGCCAGTCCCCTACTCCTGTTCCAGTTACTCCGAAAGAAAAGCAGAAAAGCTTTCATGGATACTTTTTAATTTCCTTATTAGACAGTTGAGAATCCATATGGGAGAGAGACATCATGATATCTGCATTCTTACTGCGTGGGGCAGATTTTACTTCACAGCTCTACCCCTCTTAAATGCTGAAGAGTCTGTAGTGAAGCTGTTTTGTAGAGAATTATGCTTAAATAGTATCATGAGCACTCGGATGCTCAGACCATGAAGTCTGTCTTGCATAGTGAGGTGTGTGTGAAAATGGATAGAAGCTGTTAGTTCTTCACTAGTACACACCCTTTCCTCCTTTTCAGGCAAAATAGTATTAATATCTCACTATCTCTTGCCACTGTGGTTTATGGCCTCAGCAACTGCTTATGTTTGCGGTGATTGCAAATACGTGATCATCATCTTGTTCTCATTAGGTTAAGGATGGCTCCCTCTGTCAGTAGAAAAGGCTTGAATCATGAACTTGGGATTCAAACATGTGAAACACTTGTGGTGAGATAAATTAGAATATAAGTTGCAGCCTGCCAGCTGCTCGATGTGCGTGTTCTTGCCCTGCTGCCACTTTTCATGGAGGGATAAGGCCTTTACGTTGCTTTAGGATAGGAGAGTGCAAGAGGCAGGTTCTGTACGTCACCTAACGCGGGTCACGCTCTGCCTTGCTTCATCTCTGCTGAGCCTCTCGAGGGTGTGAGCTCCCCTGCTCCTCTGAGCAGCCGAGAGGCTCTGGTCCGCGCAGGGGAATTTCAGAGGCTGAAAGTTGGCACGGGGACGTGCAGATATTGCTGCTGTTTCTAATGTCAAATATAATCCTTCTCTTGAACAGATCAATAAATAAAACCATTGGGCAATTGCACGCAGATGCCTCTTGTCCTCCTGGCACAGATAAATAAATCCTAATGGTGGATTTCGGCCTCTGTTATTCCGAGAAAACTGCTCAGCTTCTGCTCGAGAGATGCCGCTGCTGTTGCAGTGCCTGCGGCGCACCCTTCGTGCTGCTTGCATGGCCCTAGCAAGGGCTGAAACTGCTCCAGGCTGCTTTGCTGGGCATTGTCTTGGCAATTAGCTTATTTGAGAACTGGGAGTATGTTACAAAGGTTCTGTAATCAGCAAAATACTTGTCACATAAAAACTGGGCTTGTATTTTCTGTGTTACAATATTTTAAGTTGAAACTTAAGGGTCTATTGTTATTTTAGATACACAGAAGTTCCAGCAGAGCTAGCATATCACTTATTTTTAAATATGCATTATTATATACATATATTTGAGATGATAGAAAAGTGTGGGGGAGGCAATTGATTAATGTCCTTCTGTGTTGAAACAGGTAGTTCAAATTAAGGCAGGCTCTAATTGATGGAGTTTAGTAAGAAGAAACTTCTTTAAGGTCATGTTTTTCTATTCCAGATTTTCTTTTGACTGGCATTACAAACATGTTCCAGGATTTGCTTGTCTCATTTAGCATGCCACTCCTTGTGTTCGCTCTCAGACCGAGGTTAGTTCTGGATTTGAGCATGTCGTACGTTACTTGGAGAGCTGTAGGTGCCAGGCGTGTTGCAGGGTGTGCTTAGCTTGCCAGTCTGCAGCGGATACCGGCACTCCAGCCGGACCTGCCCACGCATCCCTGCCTTGTCCCGTGCTGCCTGCGCTGCTGGTCCCGGCACGGCTGCTCAGACGCTGCCCACCTGCAGTCCCGGCCTCTCCAAGGGCCCCAGCAGTGAGGAGTGGAGTCTTGCTCATCCCAGACTGCTGCCTTGCTTCTCCAGCTGGTCATCATTAGTCAGCAAATGTTGTTTTTGGTTTGTTTTTTTTTTCTTTTTTCTTTCGTGCTCCCCTCTGTGCAGCGAGTTGGTCTGAGCTCCACTGCTCGCAGCGGGAATTTTCCCAGCAAGGCTGTGGTTGCAGTTAAGACTCGGCTCTGCCCTGCTGTGGCCGATAAGGATGGAGTAAACGGAGAGGGGCCCACTAACGTGGGGCAAAGTGATTGCCGTACTGCACCTTTTGTTAAAGGAGCTCCTTTCCTACTTTTATTTTAAAAGAAAAAGGTGGGGTGAGGCAGAATTCACTTCCTATATTGGAGCAAAACTACTGATCCCCTCCCGCCCCAACTCACAGTCCCCTCCTACCTCTTGCATTCATGTCAGAAGCAACCCATTCATTTCGGCTGACGAACACCTCCCTCCTGATACTTTCTGCCTTCTCTATCAGAACCCTGGGACAGTACGGTTTGGGTATTCCCCTCCACCAAATGCCCAGGAAAACAGGAGTGCCGAAGCGTTGCTGCGTGAGCGGCCTCAGCCCGGCGTCCCGTTTGCAGGATGCTCTCGAGTCTGAGTGCCAGGCACTGGGAGCAGCAGTCCAGTACCTGGAGACCTTACACATCACAGCAACAAGGACAACATTTACAGCTCCAGCCAGGCTGGTTTTGATTAAGAGTAAGAAAAATGTGAAGTCCTAGGAGTTCTGTAAAGGCTTTTGATATGTGAGTACTCAGTGATGTACTACAAGATCCGGAGGAAAATAAACTTTTGATTAAAGAATAAACTCTGTTTCAGAAACTGCCTGCGCAATACTTGGAGGCTTTTTCAGGTACAAGGAGCGAGACCTGGGCTTGGGCATGCTGTTGAAGAAAGCCGCCTTGCTGTGGCTTTCCATCGAGCTGCCATGCTTTTTGTCTAAGCTTGTAAGCTGCTTTGAGTGTTTCTTGTCTGAACCTCATTTTGGAACTTACTATTCATAAATATTAATATAAATGTTTAATGTTTATATGTAATATTTTGGTTAAACGTATCAGAGCTTTTCTTTCACTGAAGTTTTCATGGAAGGAGTGTGCTGTCTCACTGTGGAGGTCAGAAAAACTTTATGGGCCGTGAAGTTGAAACTGTTCAAGCTCTGCAGCTATCCTATGACTAAAGTTAAGCTGCTTTTTTGCTGGTTTCAAGGATAATCTCCTGTCATGCAGGAGTAGGTTTTGATATTATTTCATTTAGGTTTAGGGTTGGAACTTGGCTGTGTGGATTTCTGTACCATGCCTGCAAAAAGCAGACATTCGTGTAGCTGCGTTCTGACAAGCAGAAAGACAAATTCAGAGTGATCTGCCCTGGAAAGGATCCAAACGTTTTAATTTGTGTGTATGCAATTCTAGTATCTCTACTAGAGCCAAGTCTGCTCTCCTTAGACTTGATGATAATGCTTAGCACATGTAGTGTTTTCATCTTGAAAGCACTACACAAACATTAACTAACCTAGCAGTTAAGCTTCAAACTTCCTTTTCGCTAACGTTTGCTGAGGTTTGAAGGCAGGCGGCTGTCTGCGCTGCTCTGTGCAGGCTCTATAGTGTTCTATATGTCGGCTGGGGGCACGTCACAGGATGGGCTGGCGAAGGGGCTAAAAATAGCTGCTGATGGTTCCTCTGGGTGGTGGAGGAAAACTCAGATTGCTTCTGAACGTGAATTGCTGTACTGATCTGACCAGAAACCCAGTGACCACAGAGCAGCTACTGCTTCGAGCAGAGCACCGGATTGATTCTTCTGGCAAGAGTCGTTACATTTTCATAATTGGGCCGATGTAACTGATGTTGTTTCTAGTAAAATGACGAGGCAGCAATGAGCTCTTCCTTCCACTTGCTCCGCTTGGGGACTGAATCTGACTCCTTTTCTGGTATAATACCATGAAGCTGGCCTACCTTTGTTGCAGTACCACTGGTAATGACTTAATCTCAGTCAGCCCGAGGACTGAATTTGCTAAGGAAAATAGTTGAAGTAAAGACAATTACGCTGTAAGTACTTGTGTCAGGACCTCTGGAGGCCACACGGCTACTTCATGCGTGGGGGAATTGGAAAGCTTAGAGGTGCTTTCATTCCCAGGGATGACAGGACACGTTACAGGGTGCTAAGTCCTTGAGAACCCTTCCTGGCTCACTCGGCATTGCGGTGAAGCTTTGAAAACCTTTATCTTTGTGCTTTTGCTAGTGGGTCTTTGTTGCTTCCTTTAGTTCACTTAGTAGAACAGGTGGCCTTATTCTTCAGCATCTTGTCAGATTTCCTCTTAAGCCTTATTTTAGAGAGTTGAAAGAGGAAGAGGGCATAGGGTGCTTTTTGAAGCTGTATTCACTGAGGACTGTGTTCCCACCAGCCTTGTGAAGTCTAGAATCGTTACTCCAGGATTCTTGGCTGTTTTGAAGCAATTATGGTTTCTCGATCTTGAAGTGGGGGACATTGTCCTACAAAATAAGAATATAACTAGGAGAATCACTTCAACATGGAGAGAAGGATCGGGTCACAGGTTTTATTCACTGCCCCGGGATTTATCCACTTTGTCTCAAGACACACACAGGTTTTGCAGGAGTTCATGAAGGCTTTGGAAAATGAAAATAAACATGGTCAGCACTCTTCATCTTTGAATAGTAGGTGGTTGAACAGAATTGCTGCATAATGAATTTTGACATTTATTAACCCCCTCCCTCCCCCCACCTTTGTCCCACTTTCTGTACCTTTGAGTAAAGCCTGACCCAAAGTGCCTGGTGAGCGGACGTAGAGATGCTATACTGCTGCAATGAGATAATGTGCTTTTTTTCTGGTTTTATGTATGTTTTCTGTAATAACAGTTGAAAATGGGTGCAGCCTGTTCTTTTCCTGCTATATGAAATCAATAGAGAGGCTTAATTTTTCTTTTTTAAAAATGTTCTGTTATTACTAAATACATTTTAAAAGGCTATTGGTTTTGTCAACAGTCAGAGCAGCAGAAAGGGAGGCAGATGCTTGTGATAGATTGTTCTTCTGTGTGTGCTTGAAGAACTGAACACTGATTTTTGTAGGATGAGTCCAGCAGAGTCCAGCTGGGTCACCTCTGTCACACCGTGCATCTGTTTCCATTAACTGCAGGACAATCTGAGTAATCGGATTCTCCAGTGAATTGGAGCTGAGACACTTTCAGTTGTTTGCTCTTTTCTTGGTATATGATTCATTTAGTTTTGTCTGGGACTTTGGGAGGATGACTGTAGCTGTGGTGAAGCACTGGCATTACTTATTAGGAGTAGCTGCAAGAATAGGTGCTGCTTCCAAGTCTGTTCCACCTCCCTGTTTTCTAATTACGTATTTGAATTTCTCCCTGCTCGGATCACCTGTAATAAATCAGACACCCACAGGTTACATGACCCCGGTCTCTGCCTCTTCTGTGAAGAGACTGATAAGGTCTTTAAATGATGTTTCCAGTACGATTTACAGCAATCGGCTGCTGGAGGATTGCTTTTAAGGACTAGCTACATCTGAGCTCAGTTGTATTTCAAGTCTAACCCAGCCCAAACGTTTTAGGTGTCTGTAGGACATAAACCCTGTAGCTGTCCAGGTAACACGCTGCCATCACTAAATAACTAGTGACTTCCCAGACATAATTAGTTTCTTTATTGTCCTCTAAATAATTAATGTGTGAAGTAGGTGTAAGCTCCACCCAGATCACATCCCCTTCCAGCCGGATTTCCAGCTTAGAGAGGTAGGTGTGCCTTCTGACTGTGCCTGAGCATCCGTTGCTCAAAGCGTGGGTGCTGGTAGCAGTGTGGGTGCTGGTAGCAGCACGGGTGCTGGCCGGCACAGCGCTGTGCTCTGTTGGGGGCTGGTTTGTCAGACCACGGTATCCACTCCTGCCCTCCACCAGGCTTCTTCAAAGGTGGCATGCGTTGGATCTGATGTCAGTGCTTGCTGCTGGATCCGTCTGAGTAACTCTTATTTTCTATATGTGCCTTTGTACAACCTGTAGTAATCAAAATTTGTTGAAGCTGCAGTTCTTGATCCTTGTCCAGCCACCTTTCAAATTCTGATTTCATTGATGTGCATAGCAGTGGGCAGGTGAGAGGGCATCTCAACACTCTCTGCACCTTTGGGGTGAGAATTTAATTGGAAACTAGAATGAAATCCTTGGATTAAAGCCTCCACAATGGAGCTGATTCCATGAAGTGATCCAAACACTTGGCTCTGTCTCTCAAAACCTCCACGCCAAAGCTAGCAACGGCTGAATGTTTTAATACTCTTAGTACTTGCTGGGTACTAATGGTTGGGATGCATTGCTGGGAGTGAAAATATTTTCTGTTTGAATGCTCCCTGGATGAGTGCACTGTGTGTGGACAATGGCTCTTCATCTTCCAGCGGCTGGTCTTAAAAGAGCAGGACAAGACTGAGGTGGATAGAGCAGTGCAATGTGTTGGGCAACGGGACAAAAAAGCTGCTGGAAGGAGGCAAAATGATACTAAGAACTGGCAGGAAAAGAAGGAAAAGAAAGCTTAGAGAAACGGTGTCAAGATTTTGGTTTTTTTTTTTTTTTCTGTAGCCTTAGATTATAAGGCCAGGTGAGATCATTTATGTAAGAAGAGATTATCATGGAGGATGTATGATTCAGCTGAGTAAATTCCTGTTTGCTTGAGCTAGAGTGGATTTTCAAAAACACTTCACTGCTGGCTTGAATGTGCTTAGTTTGATCTTGTAGCCATCAGTTCTTGTTTCCTCCCTCGCCTGTTGGGTTGGGAAGCTGTGTAGCAAATGTAAGTGCTTGTGGATGGATCTTGTTGCCTCTTGCCATCTGAAGAGAGCTCAGATTTGAATAGGAGATGTGATGGCTTTTTAGTCTGTTGTCATTGTGACTTTACATTTGCTTATTATTTTTTCTTTTTAACAAGACTTCATAATGGTGGTCAAATTCCACCAATCTATTTACTGAATGACCAGAAAGTCCTTTAAAGCTGCTTTTTCCTCCATCCCCCTTAAAAAAAAAAAAAAAAAAAAATCCCAGTCCTGTATTTCTGGCCTATATTCTTTTGTGTCTGCTAAATATGGTCAGAAGTGTTAAGTGTGTTTTCATGCTTTCATTTGCTGTCAGTACAAGTAAGCCATCTTGCTATCAATGATGCATCTTACTACTTTTTGTTCCTTCAGTCAAGGTTTATTTAGATTTTTGTTTGTACAAAAACTGCTTGACGTGCCTCCTGCTCTTAGTCTTCCCTCTCAGTTGCTCGTCATCAAGGATGTGGTTTGTCTGCTCAGAGTGTGTGACAACCGTGCTGATGGCTTGGCCAAGAAGCTGTGGAACACCAAAGATTTTTTTCAAAAAGAGTTACCTTTAAACAATTAAACACTAAAAAGGAAAGAATATTTTAAAAAATAAAAATAGGAAGCTTTAGACTTGAAAAAACCAAACATTTACAGAAGATGTTGTTGCAGTTCTGACATGCTTGGTTCAGCAATGAGAGGAATGTATTTGGATTATGTCAGAAGACGAGATTAAGCACCGAGGCCTCCCTTTTTCTGACAGATAGCTAAATGTGCCAGCGTAATAATTTCCTTTAATGCACACAGGTGATAGTTGTCTTGTAAAGTTTGCACAAAGGTTTTATTGATGCCAGCAGGAGTTCTGCTGAAGGTTGAGGGTAGTGTGCCCTAAATTCATGCTGTCCTTTAGACTGTAATTACAAATGCGCTTTGGCTCCGTTCCCAGGAAGACGTTGACACCTCTGAATTTGAGTTTCTGGGAGGTGAACGGCGTCTTGTGCTCAGAGATGCGATTTCCATGTACAGGGCCCCTGCCCAAAGTTAAACTCACTTTCCACTTCACATTTACTGTTGTCAACTTTGGAGCAGGGGGCTGTGAAACCGAACTGAGATTTCATTGAGGAATTCCTTGGACACTTCTTTCTTGGCTTAGGTGTTCTTGTCCCCTTCCTCTTCCTCGTCTTCTTTCGCCGTGCCATCTGTCGTTTGCTTTCTCATTTCTCTGACCTGGTTATGAAATACGTTTGCACAGCCCCTTTATGCAATTGTTGCGGAGGAGTGTTTGAGTTGTGACCAGACTTATTTCCTCTTTGATTTTTGTCAGGCCCAAGGCTACCCATGGGCTTCAGTGGGTATCTCTGGTCTCATTTTAAATTTGCGTGGTGTTAGTTTCACACTGGAGCTGCGTAGAGAAATTTCCGGTAGTGGCGAGGCAGGATGGCGGCAGCAACGTGAGCCTTGGAGGCTGGGATTTGGCTGCCCAAGTCCTGCAGGAGGTGGGGTTGGGTTTGGGTTGCAGCCCTTGCTTGCCGGAGTTCAACTTTCACAAAGAACTTTATTTGCGAAGCGTTTGGACAGTGATTTCATTGTCCCAGAGATGGTTGGCGTGAAGGGGAGCATTGAGGCTCTGTCACGAGCCCAGGTTCCCGAGCCCACACCTGTCGGTGGGCGGCAGCAGCCAGTCGCCCCGCCATCGGGGTTCTCGCCTTTCTCACGTTGAAGGATTAAGGCTCGGATCGGCTGGCAGCTGGTCTCAAACTCTGCGGAAGCCCAACAGCAGACTCTGGAAATGGTGAGATTACTTTTAGCACACGACACACCATTGCAGTAGCAACCAGCGTGGATGTGTCTCCTTTCTTGCTCTTCATCGTGTATTCCAGAAAAACCCCGGTAAATTGCCACAGTCCCCCAAATATTTCCGTACTAAGTGCTTGTGGTAAAGTAGGAGCTTAATATGCTTAGTGTGCCCCAGTGCAGAACCTCATGTCCCACCTAGCAACTCATTAACAGGGAGGGAGTGTTTTTGAGTTTGGGATATTTTCTTGCCTTGTATAGATAGTTGGGGGGGGGGTATTAAGGGTTGGATGGTGCCATACGCATAGGGAAAAATGCAGTATGGTTGTATTTGTTCTGGAAAGGGTATTACATTGTCAATGCTTTTCTGCTGGGAGATAGCAAAGGAAAAACCAGGGAGAAGGGAGGAGGACGCAGAGCAGTGCTGATAAGGCGGCTCCCTCTCAATTTCCTGCCTGCGCAGTGGGGAAGAGATCTGTCCTGCCCGTGATGGATCTGAGGTTAAGGATCTCCGTTCACACATCTGTGTGCATTTGCTTCCAAATAACTTGTTGTTTCATTTATTTTTCCCATAATTGACTGTTACGTAGGCAGAGGTGGCTGTGAAGGGACGGCCGGATTTTGAAAACTTACTGGACTTCCATGCCCCCACAGTGTAGGGGCTTTCTCGGTATGTAGGAAATTTTGCTACTTCTTTGAAGCTGATTATTGTCCAGTCTCCAGTGCACAAGCTGGCAAGAGCATGGTGAAATTGGAGCTTTGGGGGAAGGAGGGATTTAAGAAAAAACAAACCCAACAAAAACCAAAAAACCAACCCCCCCAAACAAAACCCTTTGTAGGTTGCTGTAGATCAGATTGTGTGTTTTCTTTTGTAGATCAGGCATGCTAATAAACATATTCAAGATTACTAAAGGGAAGGAATAGCTATAGCTTTTCAGTTTCTTTTTTTTTTTTTTTCTTTCTTGAAACATTGAGGAAAGAAAATGGAGCACAAGGGGACAAAAAGAATTGCTGAACAAAGCGTGTCCTTTCCTCAGCTTTAGGAAATAGCAAAAGCTCTCTGGGAAGAACCTGAGCTGCAGGGAGGGAACGCAAAAGCGTCTGGGAGCATGTAACCAGTCATGACATACGAACGGCTGTGCATTCCTGCTCCCCACATTTGCATAGGAGATGCCTCGTGTAGCTGAACTAATAAAAAGCCCAAACAATAGCTCCTGCCTACGAGTTACTACGAGTGGATTGTTAACCTGCTGCTGACCTCTTCCCTTTTTCTTTAATCTCAAAAAAAGGAGAGAAAAAAAAAAAAAAAGCTCCATATAATCACTTCTGAATTCGGAGTGTGGATATAAGGTGCGTATTTTGCTCCAGAGGAGGCACGCTTGCCTGTAAGCTCCAGCCCTTGCAGTTGGAGATGGTGGCCGTGTGATTAGCGATGACACAAGGTGAAAAACCTCCCTTTGTTCTGCTTTTCTTGCCCACCTCCGCTCCGCTGGGGAGGGTGAGCTGTCTTGAACCGAGGAGCTTTTTTGGCATGTGTTTAATTAATTAAAAGAAGGAAGGTAGTAAATTGATGGTTACAGTGGAATTTCTTCTGTGATACTAAATCCATTCCAGTCTAAAGCAGTGTTCTGCGTGGGACAATAAATACACCATAGATAACAGCTGCTCTTGAAGGTGAGCCAGAACTCCTCTGGCCATGTGATAGATGAGAAAAAGATGTCAAGTAACACATCCAGGATCAACAGGCAAATCTGCGATGGAGCAGAGAATTAGCAGATTCAGGACTGGAGTCCCAGCTTTGAGCCTCGTAACCATAAGACTTTCTTCCTCCCCGTCACTGCTCTGCCGTGTTGCAGAAGACGGATGTCGGTCGGGATTCTGTAGTGGTACCTCTGTAGCGTCCTACTCCCTAAGGGAAGGTTTTCTGTGTGATACAGCGAATAAGTTGAACTATTAGAGTCCCGCATGGTTCACCATGGATATACAGGCGTATACACTGCCGTCAACTTCTTGCCCTTCTTGTTCCTTGTTTGTTCTTCACTTTTCTTCCTGTCACATGTGGATTTCCTTCTTGGAGCCTAGCTGGAGTTAATTCCGTATCTCTGCTCTCAGTGATAGTTCACGTCTTCCATAAATTTTGTGGGCTGATGCATTTTGGCTCTGTAGTAGAAATGTGGCTGCACAGTTGTGACTTTATGCAGTTGGACACTCTGCGTTATCCAGAGTTTATCGTCTGAAGCATGACTTAGAGACCTAATAACCATTTGGTAACAGGAAAAAAAGGGATTTTTTTTTTTTTTTTGAGATGTAAACAGGTCATGAATTTGAGGGAGTGACACCGAAGGAGTTTGGATCAAAATCGCACATCAGCAAGAGGTTTGTACTTTAAGCTGTGCACCATAAACGGGATGATTGCATGTGGTCCGGATATCTGGGGTAAAGCAGAGCACAGCAAGAGTTGTGAGGGAGATGGTAACAAAAATATATATGGTCTTGAGTGGGACATGCTGGGATATTTATGTCTTACCAGAAGAACTGGAGAGAAACCCAGGAGTTGATTCTCCAGCCTGTTAACTTTTAAACTAGTGTTTGAAGCACTCAGAAATCCCCTGTTTCATTTCTATGCCCTTCTGAGCACTCCAGTGTGGAAGCAAGTTAAAGGTTTGTGTGTATGTACTTGAAACAAAAGCTGTGTTTTGTGTGAAACTTCTGTTATATACTAAGCTAAAACCTCTGTGGGTTTGTTTTTTGTTTTTGGGAGGAGGGGGTTTGGTAGTGTTGTCTTACAAAAAGCTGCAAGGAGGCTGGGAGAAATGTAGGAGTGTTCTGTTTTGCGTGGAGTTTGGGACGTGCTGGTGGCCTGTTTTGCTCTGGCTACACAACCTGTATGTGGTCTGAATGGAAGGGTGGGGGGAAATTATGTTTTAGTCGTTGACCTGAAGCTTGTATCCTGGAATTCCCTTGTCTGAAGCACTGGACTGAAACTAAGTGGATTTTCTGAACGTTGAGAGGCAGGTTTGGGGAGAGAACAGGCAGCCCCTAAGTGTCACATCTGCTTAAGCCTGTACTGATGTCCACCTCGCCCCTCAGTGACACTTGGAGTGAAGAAACTCATGCAGCCAGTTTTTTCTCACCTTTGCACAATGGTTGATTCCGTGTTGAAGATGTACGTGTGCTAAAAATGATTGTTGCAGAAACACTGCAGTTGAGAATTTATTATTTTTATGAGAATCTTTGGGTTTGAGAACTTGCTTCCTTACCCTTCACGTCTGATGCAAGCAAGGGGATGCCCACAAACTTTTCCCTTCATCTAAAGGAAAACTTGCACCTGAAATCTGGTGCAACTCTGGGATGATCAAGCAAAATAGAGACCTTGTGTAAACTGTTTATTCTCCGTTCCCACGTGGCTTTTAGCTGGATGTTACTAGTGAAGCTAATATCACGGCCATCTAAATTGCAACCTGGTTAGAGCAACCCGCTTACCTGTTTTGTTGCTGAGCTGCTCAAACCACGTACATCCGAACTGGCCCAGCGTGGCCACCTGTATTTGGCACATCCTGACTGCTCCTTTCCCGGGGTGGACACTGCGCTCGTAGCCGCTGCTGGAACCGCACGCAGCCGCTGCGGGAGCTTGGCCAGCGAGCTGCGACAGCGAGGAGCCCTTGAGAACGGGGCACCGCAGAATGACCGCAGGTTTCTCCTCTGCACGCTCTCACGGCAATTCGGGGGCCTCAGACAGCGATTTGCAGTTTGGACGGTTCGCAGAGGAATTCCAGTCTTCGTTAGCATCGCTAGCTCTGAGCCCTGCAGAAAAGCTCTGCAGACTTACTCAGATCCCGCTTCCTTCCCCCTCTAAGGCATGCACGCTCTCTCGGGGTTTGAATTACCCCATACTCTTTTCAGGAAAATAAATAGGGTATCTGTAAGTTTAAACATTAAGGCCTTTGTCAGCCCACAGCGAGTAGCTGAGGCCTCCTGTGGATAAAACTATGTTTGGGGGGAGGTCCTTGTTTTACAGCGCATTGAGTTCTGTTGAAGGATGGAGGCTTGACAGCATTGAGACTGAAGTCCTCTGTCCAGGGGACAGGTGGAGCTCCGGCAACAAGCCTGTTCCCCCTTTCCCCTCCCAGCCACTTGTGCCGAGTGCGTTTTGTCCTCGTACCAAAGGACAGTACATGCAGCCGGGGTGCAGGGGAGGATGTTGACCGGCATGACTCCATTTGCAGCCCTCGGATGGTTTGCCAAAGGGGAGCGTTCGGGCCTTTCTGTCTCAGTCATTTCCTAGCAGATTTTGTTTTTCAGCCGAAGTGCGTGCCACCTCTCGCCTCTGCCACGCCGTGCTGCTCGCCAGGGGTGTATAGGACAGCCCTCAGCACCTCTGCAGCCTCACGGAGGCAGGTCTCATCCTGCGCTCAGGTCTCTGTTCAGTGAACTACTCCTTCCTTCTGCTGTCCTGAACAGCTTTGCCGGCCAAAATCAAAGTTTCTCCAGCACAGAGTATGTACGTTATTGGTTAGGTGCATGTACTGCCCACACGACCTGCTCTCCCGAACTCGCCAGCTCCCACTGAAGCTGGTGATGAGTCCGTTTTAGAGTTGCTTACACAGAAAAGATGGATCACAGCTCAGCAGTGACACTTCTTCCCGTGGTGCAGTACTGCATCGCCTGGTGTGTGATGCACAAAACAGCTACAAGGCGCTGCCTGTCTTTGGTCTGGCTCGAAGCAGGTTTTTGTACTAGTTAAATCAGCAATTTGTTCTTGCAGAAATTGCTGGGTTTTAATTGCTGCTGGCAAGCGTGTTCAGAAGATAGTAAGGGCTGAGACAGTGATTCTTAAACTGTGCTCTGTGGGACCATGCAGAGGGACTTGCAGATTCATTAAATAAGCTTTTTGAAGGAAAACTTGATAAAGGAGCCAGGAATGCCCAAGAAATTCATGGGTGTTGACAGACGTCCGCTGGTGCGAAAACCGTGGCAAGTACTAGCAGAGGGAAGTGACATGATGTGTGGGTTTGTTGCATGCAGATGAGATGAGAAGTTCCCTGAAAACCCTTCATTAGTGACAGTCATTAGTGGCCAGAGTTGCTCTTCTGGAAGGTTCTTCGACCTGGTCAGAGCTCGGGCCTTTCTTGGAAAGCAGAGATGCTCTTTTGTATCTCCCATTCGATGTTTGAATCCTGTCTTTCTTCAGTCCTTTGTATGCTGGAGCATCTGTTATAAAAGGGGTTTCACGCGGCCGAACAATGCAGATTGTGCCTTTCTTCTCCTAATGGAAGTAAAACTGGATTTTTCACTGCCTCCGCATATGCTGTGTTCTGACCATCCTCGGCTACCCCTCCAGGACAGCTCTGCAAAAAGCTCCTTCCCGCTTGTGCCCCCAGTTTATCTACCCCAAACCCAGCAGCTACCCCTGCATCTTGATGGGGATCCTGGTCTCAGATTTGATCCAGTGCTGTGAAATCTTTCTGCGTCCTTGGCTGTGGAACACAATTGCTAATTCCTTCATTCGTGCCCTCTGATCTTCTGTCTCTAGCGCTGCTTGTCCACCGTTAAGCAGCCAGAAGCAGCCGCCCTTCTTGCCACCCATGCCACCCCACTGCTCCCGTGGCCACTTCGTTCCGTGTTTGTCTATGGCTCCAGGTAAAACTGAACGTGATTCACATTAGTCTCCTGTAGTTCTCCCTCTCTTCCCTTTTCCTTCTGGACTTTTTTGTACTCCTGTACTGTGTAGTAGTCCTTTAGCCAGGATTATTTTAGCCCGTTTCTTAGATAAAGGGCTTGGAGGCAGAAATGTATTATTTCTGTGTTAACTGGAAGGGCTCTTTGGGCTGAGAGAGGAAACTTCCCTTGGATCGATGCCAGAAATAGCAGGTCTGCCCCTTCCCTTGACTAAATGACCTTCAGATTTAATATTGATGTGTAGCTTTATCCTTGCTCTATTTTAGACTAAAGAGGCGATCTTTGTCTGCTGGGGGACCGCGTTAGGGCATGCCTGTGTAGGTACGTGTATTGCTGCAGACTCCTCCGTGCGGTGAGCTGCAGAGGAGCAGAGCACTGTGACTACAGAGGGGGTATCTGCAGCTCTATTCGGTGGGTGTTCTCTTTTCCTAAAAGGCCTGGTGCTTCTGTTACTTTGAGCAGGGATGACCTCCCTGTGCTTCGAGCCAAAAAAACCCCCATCTTTTCATTTTTCCTGCAGCTCTGAAGCAACTCAGATTGAAGGCTTGGAAATCAGGGCAAGCCCGCGAGTGAGCGGGCATGAGATGGGATTGCACGCAGGCAGAGTGCTCCCGCAGCACAGCTCTCGGGGGGAGCAGAGTGCTTCTTGCTTCTCTCCTGGCAGGCAGGGAGCTCAGGGAGCCTTGGGACCACACCTGATGGGTGCCTTCCTGCCCCTGCGGCTGTTCTGCATCGACACTGCCTCTGTTTGCTGATTCAATACCCCCTAAAATCCATTAGTTCACCCTTGCTCCTGCCCACCCCAGTCCATTTCAGCTGTATTTGGCATCGATGATAGCTACTGCTTCAGCTGAAAAACCTTCTTGGCTTCTACCTATATTGTCCCAATGTCATCTACATGATCCAAAAAATGTGTTTTTTCTTGATTTCTACCTCTGTGTGAGCTTAAAAACCCACTTGCTCTAATGGGTGGTGAGGAAGACTGAAAAAAAAACCAAAACCAAAACAACTTTGTTAAGAGGCAGCTTTTGTGAAAAGGGTTTAGGGCTTTTGTGCTTCAGGTGCAGAGCAGAGCTTAATTTTGTGATGCTCAGAGCTGTCTTTGTGACCACAAACTTTGTGTTGGAATTCTGCATTTTGAGACGTGTGATTGCAGAGCGCTCTCCTTTCCCTCCCAGGACATTAAAGAGCAGATAAAGAGGGTGAGGTCATCTCAGTAGTGCAGAAATTTCCCAGGCCTGGAGAAGAAACCTGCCTCAGTGTAATCACTTACCCTGAAGTTTCATTTTGATCTTGGGCTGCAAAACCTGTGGAGTTAAACAAAAACAGCCCCCCTCCCTATGATCCATGACAAAACACCCTTTGACCTCGGGTCTTAATGGCTGCATAATAAAAAGTGAAGAGACCGAAGCAGCATTTTCATTCCTGGAAAGACTGAAGTATCCAGTGCTATTCACCCATTCTGTCTGTCCGTACTTGGTGCAGTGGATGGGGGAGAAGAGAGAGACTGTATCTCCCACGAACTAAACCAAGAGGAAAATGAAAGCATGTTTTATTTGTTGGACTGCTCACTTCAATCCTGCTTGGATTGATGGGGATCAGAAGTTGCTTAGTTAAAAACAATTTGGGCAGATGTCTGCATCCTATGTTAGTCCACAGTGAGTCCTTAGGTAGGTACTGAAGGAGTGGTCCTCTCCTCTTGCAAGGAGACCTGGGGTGTGGAGGTCCAAGGAGCTCTCCAAGATTAAATGTTGTTTTTCTTAGATGTCATGAGATAGTTTTGCTGGTGCTGCCTGAGCAGAAAGCTTTGCAACCCTGAGGTGCTGTAGTTGCACTTGTTTAGATCAAGTTGAGGGCAGCACTATCAGGAAACTGCCTTTGCCAGTGCTGTTCTCTTTATGGTGTGAGCTGGAAGGTTTTAACATCCTGGAGAATAATTCCATAAATCCTGCCTTAAGTAAACTCTTCTGATCAATGATAAGCATGTCCCAAGTAAGTCCTGTTCTGACACAGTGTTGTATTAATGCTGTTCACCAACTGGAGCTCTGAGCTGCTGTCCTCGCGCTGGCAGTAATTTAACATAGTTTCTGTATTATGGAATATTGATTTACTGCGGAGCATAAAAATGTGCAGTACTCAGCAGAAGGGCCTCACCAATTGTTATGCTCCGGGAACACTGCTGCTCAGGAATGTGAAATAAATTTTCCCTTTTAACAATAGATCCTGATTTGCATAGTCTCTATTCTTGTTTCCCCAGGGATTGTGCCACTAATGGTCTATAGTGAGCGCTCCCCCACTTTGACACCAAACTACTCTATTTGCACACATACAAAGGGCTTTGCTGTTGAACAAGTGTAATAACTTTTCAAACGGTTTACTCTGTGCTGTAATTGTCTCCTCTCTGTTGTGCACTTACTTTTGTTTGAAGAATTTAAGACACTGAACACCCCCATCCTTCTCTTCTTTGATGTTTTAACTGCATTAATCTCAGAGAAGCTTGGTTTACAGTGATCCAAAAAGTCAAATCATCCCGTGCTACCAAGTGTGAGGTGGTATCTTGTTGCTGGTTGAAGGAGCCCAGGAGCTGGGAAGTTGCTTGTTTGTTCAAGCATACCTTCTTGGAAAACGTTCACTGCTGCTGCAAGCCCTGGCTGCCCCAGCCCATGAGGTGTTTTTTGACTGAGGGTGTCCAGCAGCTTTTATTTATTTTACAGTGTTTCCTGGAGAGGATGCTGGTTTTCTACAGGGATGTGTTGGAGGATGCTTGGCTTGTGGTCTTTGCCAGTATATCCGCCTGCTTGTGCTTCTCTGGTGCTTTGGCAGCAAGCAGAGTTTTAGGATGGAGTTGCAATGTGTGCAATTTGTCAAGTATTTCAGGATCTCTTACTTTAAAGAAATTCAAGAAAATGCCTTGTTGTAGTTGTTGCTGGTTGTGCTCATGCTGCGTTAGTGAAGATGGTAAAACCAGCCTCGCTTACCAAGTACTGTATCCTCCTCTTAGTGAACAGGAGCTGCTGGTCCCTCGCTGCTGAGTTTGCCAAAGAAAGGTTGTAAATCTCTTAATGAAATCCCACCTTTAATGTGAAGAGAAAAAAATGAAGAGCAAAATTTCCATTGGCTTAGTGCTTCTGCACTTTCTGCTTTCTAATGGAAGAAGTATAACTTCTAATAAAAATACGAGTGTAAAAAAGGTATTGATTGTACTGTCCTGTGCAACCCAGAGCTGTTAGGATGCTGTTGTAAGCAAAATTATAATCTTGATAAAAGGCTTTACTCACTAAAAAGGCGGATGTGCTCCTGGAAGAAGTTGGTTGTGAGCTTGAGCAATCCTATTTTAGACGTTTTGGGGGGGAAAAGGTGGGCAACTTGGTAATTAGTTTGTGTTGTTGAGAATGGCAGAGCTTTAAGGGAAAGCTTCCCAATGAACTGAAAGTGTGTCACGGTTGGAGCAAGCTTTATTCAGTTACAAACACCTTTCGTGCACGGTGTAGTCAGACCTCCTCGTTCCTGGATTTAGCTGCAGTGGTAACACACTGCCTTGCGTTTCTCGGTACGATGATGATCAGGCAAATTCCGCGCATCGGCAGTATGAGCTGTTCTGCTGGCTGCTGTGCCTGTGTGGTTACTTGTGGAGAACTATATTGAAAAAGTGGTCCAATAAATTTTCTTACAAACGTGGTATTTTTCAGCTGGCTGCTCTGCTGCGCATCTGGAGAGTTGGTTTTTGCTGGCGTTAACAGCCAGCTCTTTGTGTCCACGCTCTTCTGATCCCACCTCATGTCCCCAGCCTGCTCCTCTACCTTCCCCACATCTTGCTCTGTAGTTTGTGGGTGACGAAACAGGATTCACACATGGGCCAAAATACTTGCATTGGCGTAGCTGAAGGAATAAAATCAGAATTTTAGGCTATTGACACAGAACAATTGTTGCTGCTAAGGGCTGAAGAGCAGCTAAAGCTTGGAATGGCTGTTTTTCAGACAGCTGAAAAAATGCTCAGGGCGTTGCATAAATGTCATAGCGTAAAGATCTGGGGCACTTGGATTTGAAATATCACAAAAGTTCAAACCTAGCCCTGGCAACCAGCGTGAAGAATTTCAGCAAAGATTTTAAAGCATTCAGGAAACGAAGAAAGAAAAAAAACCTAAAACCTAAACTCTAGTTCTGAGTCTGAGCAGAGCCTTCTGCTGGGTTGTGCTATTTTGCTTCTGACCGACTGACGTGCTGCCAAATCTATGCCTTGGTCATGAACTCAACAGAAAGTGAAATCATAAGGGTGTGACGGTCGTTTTGTTGAAATCTCTTTATAGCTAATGGGTACATCACAGAGCCTTTACGATTAGGAGTCTTTCTGAGCTTCATGGAAAATTAGGACTTTTTTCGTTGTCATCTTTTAAACAGGTGACACCTCGAGATAACTGAAGAAGTCAGGCAAGCCTGGGGGGTAGCGATATGGCAGCAGAGGAGAGCCAGAGCTTCACGGGAACCGGTGAAGTGAGCTGGTTGGGAGCGGAGGGCTGAGCTATGTCTGTGTACGCAGGCTGGCTTGGGGAGTTGAGCACTTTGGGAAGACCCTCTCCGTGGTAGTCTGGGAATGAATGAGGTGGAGGTGCTAAGAGGAACACTAGTAAGGTGGCGCAAAGGTTATGAAAAACAATAATGAAACTAAAACCCCAAACCAAGAAAAGCTTAGAGTGCTCTCCAGCACCGGAGTGGTGGTTTCTAGTCTACGTGTTTCCCCCTCACGCTTCCACGTCCCTACAGATTCACCCAGTAATGGAAAGAGGCCACCAAGGCAGAGAGCGCGGGTTTTCCGTCTGCACGGTGCTTACAGGAGACTCCTGCTGACGGTCAGCACGGAGCTGTTGGTGGCCTCTGCCATGACCGCCTTGCCCGGTAAGAGCAAGAAGCGGCTGCAGCTCCCGCTGGAGGTCAGCTGAGGCAGAGGAAGGCAAATTCTGGAAAATGGTGGGAAGGTGCCATTTAGTGGCACAGTCCAAACTGCTGCGGGTTCAGCTGTGCAAGGGTTTTCCTGCGGGGCAGGGCTGAGTGGAGATGGGAAGCTCTGCCGGGAAAGCGTTAAATACATCACCCCTCACCGCTCGCGGCCTGTCGTCTGAGTGAGTGGCTGCCGTGCCCTTGTTTGGAAGGTGTCCTCTTTGTGTCACCATGTTGTATGTAAGTCATGCTGTCGGGCTGGCACGGGGGACAGGAGTGTATTTCTGTCCCCTGGGATGCGTTCTGATGCCCGCTGGCACGGAGCTGAGCCTGGCCGTGGTTTGGTTCCTGTTGGCTTGGCCGTAGGTGAGATGGGAACGCAGGGAAGCGCAGTGGAGCTGCCGTTGTGCGGGCAGAACGTGTCGGCATCACGTGCAGGCCCTGCTGGGGAGCTGCTCTCTGAAACACCACAGATCCTTTTGCTGATGGCCTTAACGAGTATCTTAGGGTCACCATCCAAATGGAGGACGTTTCTTGCATCCTTCAATTCTTAAAACCAAAACCTATTAAGGGATTCGCTCAACCGTTTTGAGAGATCATTCTCCCGTTTCCAGGCTTTGGTGAAAGCTGCCGCGTGCTCTCTGGAGGTTCATGGGTTTCCATTGGGATTGTGGATGGGGCTGAGGAAGGGCCGGCGCAGACAAGGCGAGTGACTCGGTATTACCGACACGTCGTGAGTCACCACTGCAGGATCCAAACCCGGGAGATGGTGTTACACATCGGGATGAAATGTTGTATCATCAGCGCTTGAGCCTTGTGCGATGCCTGGGGCCACGTGGCGTTTCACCTTCGGATGATAGTGTTCTTGAACTGCTCTGGTTTCGGCTGTTAACTCCATTTCTGCAGCACAGCTGGACCCTGAATGTGGCACAGGGGTGTGCAAGAAGTTACAAGTTGCCCCAGGTGATGTGAGTGGTGTTTCACCAGCCAGCAGTGTTGCTCTGAGCTAAAAATGGGAGGTAAATAAAATGAAGATTTTCAGTTTCCTAGTGAGAAATGGAGTACAGTTTGTTTGCTGTGTATCTCCATAGAATTTTCTGGCTTGCTCCCTGCCTGCTTGCAGGGATTCCTCTTACATGGCATATATTCTTCTTCAAAGTTCCACATTTAAGGGAATAAGGACAGTTCAGTAGGGTGGCTTGGTTTTTTACTTCCTTTTCTGAGGATGCTTTCTGAAACCATTTGCACTTCAGAAGTATAAGTCTCATTAAGATAAGCCTGATACCGAGGTATGTAGATGGTGATGATGTGATTCAACCAAATAAATAATCCCCTGGCATTTTATTTCAGGGGAAAACTTCTTTCTCAAAGAGTGGATTCATGTATATTTTTTGTTATGCAGCTTCTACAGTAGTTACAATTGTCCTGAATCGCAGTAAATCTGTTAGGAGGCAGGAAGGGCTGGGAAGGTGGTTTGGCAGCTTTGGGTTTTTCTGTGCAAGGAGCAGGGTGGGGGGCGGGTGCTCCCTGCCCCCCTGCCTTGGCAGTTGTTCCACTTTTTGCTATTTTTAATTTTCCTCTTTTGTTTCCCAATTGTAGGTCTGTTTGTGGATTGAGTTTTGTACCTGTCCAGGGTTTTTCTTGGATCCTTGGGCTGCACTTACCTTCCTCTAGGAAGGGATTTGGGGATATTTTGGGAAAGAAACTACCATGAGAGCGCGGTCTGGGGCAAAGGCTTTGGCTGCAGCAGCAAGCGAGGAGAATGCAAGAAATGAACTCCAGTTTGGAGCATCGCCTTGGGTCGAGGGGCTGCTGGGACCCGCAGCTCCATACCGGGGTTGAGCCGCGGGCTCAGACACTGTTTCTGCAACTGGTTGTTAGAAATTTGGATTCTGCTGTGCGCAGTTGTCACAGGCTGTGCGGTCTTGTCCTGCCATAATTTCTGTGCAGGAGCTCAGACATCTTTTAATGGCTGGCCTGGGCCAATTATTTTTCTTCTTTTTTTTTTTTTTTTCTTTCTTCTTCTTTTTAATAGAAGTGAACTAGAGATGCCAAAACAAACCTTTCATATCCTGATCCTAGTGATGGTTGCTCTGCAGACAAAGCATTTCATGCTGTGGCCGGTGGTGAGGTTTGGATGGTTCCTCATCATCAAAAAGGAGGGCAGTTGTGATCTGCTCTATTTGAATGCAAATCATGCGCAGCCCCTCAGCTGCTGGCGGCCGGCCGGTGCTGCCCTCTCTCCTGGGCAGAAGCCTGGCACCCTTGCTTAGCCCTGCTCAGCAGCAAAACGCCTTAGGATTTGTGCTCACAATTTTCCCCCGAGCAGTGGGGGTTTTCAGTGAGGGAACAGTGGAAATAACACTTTACTCCCAGCCTCTAGCGGTCTTCGGTTTTTCTGAATACAGGGATGAATGAACCGAGTTGAGGTTTGAGCTAGATTTAGATGAGTGCCGAGCACATGCTGTGAATAGAAGAGCCCTTCAGAAGCTGATGTTTCTGTCCACAGGGTGGGGGCGGCTGTTCAGCTGAACAAATTGTTCACTTTGGCTTCTTCGCAGGCAGAAATGTTATGATCAGCTAATGAGATTGTTCTTGAGCGCTCGTGGGGTTTTCTCTTCCTCCCTTGGAGTTGTCATGCAAGCGTATTTGGCAGAGTTTAACTCTTACTCCACCCGTAAACTGGGTTTTGCACTGGTCTAAAAAAAAAAAAAAGTATGAAAGCTTGGTGGTCTGAGGAGTGAACTTGAATATATGGGGACAGGAGCAAACTGGAAAACAGCAGCTGAATTGGGTGTAAATCTCTTTCTTTAGTGAGGCACGATTAAAGATCACGAGAGCAATTGAAAAATTTGTATTTGTGTAGTGCTTGGGGGATGACACTTAGGTTGTGCTGTTTGGGTTTTTTTAAATTCTTTTTTTTATCAGAATTGTATATGTGAGCAGAGCACATGGCTTTTTTATTTGGGCAAGTCATGGGTTTCCAGGGTGCATAAGCATTGGTAATGCTGTCGCTAGTGCGGACTCTACCAGCAAGTGTCCCAGTATTTCACTTTATTTGGCATTTGAGCCCCTCAAAAGATGAGCAGAGAAAGGGGATGGGAAACTTCTTATAACCTGATTTTAATGCAGGTGAACCAACAGGAGTTGATTTAACCATGAGATTTCTCTTGGCATCTCACTATTGTTGAGGAGCAGGCATCGCACCAGTATGGACATGAAGCATTGCGTTGCATTCACGCTACTAAGCTTTGCCCTGGGGCTGCTGCCTTGTGGTAGGTAATGCAAGGAAAGCACGCAGAATTAATATGGACAATTCACCCTTTAATAGAGTTGACAGCTGAATGTCATAAACTGTCATATTTGAAACCGCTTTTGTGGTCTGTTGGCAAGTTTTATCTCTGCTGAAGATCCCAGGTAGAAATGGAAGTTTAGCTCCGGTGTGTCCTGGTTTTGTTCGCTGTAGCTGGCAGCAAGATCCCTCTTCTAGTTCGGAACAGCGGATTGCATCGAGTGCTGGTACTTGGGCAGCTCTCAGGAAGGCAGGAAGCACATCTCTGAGCATTTGGGCAGTGGTGGGATGTGGAGTTGAGTACAGAGCTGGAAAGAAGACAACACCTTGTGCAGAGATTTTGGAGCAGAATCAAAATTTGGGATAGGACTGTGGCTTCCTGCAGTTGCAAATTGGCTGGTGCAATCTGAGATGTGTGTGTAACTGATGATGAGATCTCGCACATGCATTTCTTCTTGGTTCCTTGGGGAGAGGACAAGTGTGTGAAGGGCCAAAAGCAGGTGGTTATCTATCCACAGCCAACCAACTGGGATGTTAGGAGCAGTTCATGGCAAACTAGTAGCACCCAGCCTGCTTTTTTGACAAACCCCCTGACAGATCTGAAGCCTGGTAGACCCACGAGGGATGAACATGGACAGCAGCTCTGGAACAATGCCGGGTTTTCAGTGTGGGCCATGCCTGTGGTGTGAAAGGATGTGGTGTACTGGGGTGGGACTGTAGCAGGTCATCGTGGAGGGTGGGATGGGACAACCCAAGAAAAGGAGAATTTGGCTGTACAGCACAAGAGTGAATCAGGACGGAGACCTCCATGGAGAGCCAGCTCCACGGCACGTTGTTTTACATTTCTCGCTCTCTTCCTTCTCCCTCAGATAGTGAAACGTTGACCCAGCTGTGTCTTGGCCAGGTGTTAGAGGCTAAATCCTTCTCCCCGCAGCATGGTGTATGCAGGATTGTCAAAGTGGAGCCCCAATTGTGGGTCATCTGGCAAGCATCTCCTGATTCCCAGTACTGAGGTCTCATTTGGTGGACAGATACTTACTTGTCTTAATCAAGAAATGCCCCATACTGTACCTCTAGGTCTGTCCTAATGCTGCGGTGAGGTTCCTACGTGAAGGCAGCTAACACCTTTGCAGCTTGCCTCTGGCAGGCAGGGGAGCCTGAGGCGGTGTCTTTTTTTGGGGAAAGTCTCGAAATCTGGAGTTCTGAACCAGACTTGCTCTTTGGCACCTTTCTCCATTGAAAGCTGTGTGAGAATGGGGAAAAGAGTAAATACAGAGTGGCCTCTGCATTGGTAGGTGACTGCATTTTGGGGGACAGAGAGGCCCTGGGTACATGCCAGTAAATGGTGGAGGAGTGGAACCATATGGAAAGTGCCTGGAAAGCTGCAGTTTACCGCGTTGTGTTGCGGCATTAATCTGTATCTGCGCTGGAAGGGAAAGGCCAACAGTGTCACAGCCGAGGACTTTCAGATCCACCGCGTGCCCTGGGGTGTGCGGGCTCCTCTGCCCCGCGCGCAGGCAGGGTGGCTGTGGTGCAGCAGAGCCGGCCGCGCCGTGCAGCTCACCGCGGGCTCGTGCTTTGTTGCCAAAAATTTTCTGGTTCACAGTGGATCTCTCCCGTTGCTATTTCCCCACGCAGGCTGCTTGGCTGTGTGAAATTTTCCAGTGTTTCTGTGTGTCCCATTTCTCTCTCTTCCTGGCGTCGACTCTTCCAGTGTGACCTGTTGTTCCTCATTTAACATCAAGATGATTTGGGTTTGCTGAAGTGCTCTGGGTGGCAGAAACAATCTCACTGCAGAGGCTGGTGACTGTTTCTCATTCATTACTGCTGACTCCTAGAAGTGATTCTGATTCGTAGTTCCCCTCCAGCCTGTAACTTTCCAATCTGAAATCCTTTAACTTCATTTTTCTGTACTGCTCTGTGTCATTATCAGGATGGTTTAGCAGCAGCTGGTGGATCTGCTCTGTTCACTTTCCAGCTGGGCCTTTAGTAAGTTAGCCTCCTGGTGAAAAGTAATTCTGCTAATCTCCCATTCCCTCAGTTTGTTGGTGCTGTCTCTGTCTGCCCCGTCGGCATTCAGCTACACGGACTCAGCAGAAAGCAAGATGGACTGATGGCCAGGAAGGGCTTCTCACCACGGGTCGTGTGATGGAGGGAGGCAACGCAGCTTCTCTGAGGTCCAGAAGCAGCAAAACAAACGTGTGTCTCGAAAGACTTGCTGGTACAAAACGAGCCAGCAGCAGGGAAGTCCCATGGGCCTGAATTTCCTCTTAAGGCAATACCTAAAACCTGCTTGCAGGAGGAGGGCAGGGCGTGCCATTCCTTGGAAGTGGAAAGATCCCTGTGCATCTTCACCCAGAAGTGCTTTGTGGACAGCTTTGACTTGATTTTTTTATACATAGGCTTGATTGAAGCATGTATCGTAGGTGGAGGTTGTGTTAGGGAGGGCTTAGCCGTATGGAGTGTAAAATGAGAGCACGCACCCCTTTTTGAAACGGCCGAAGCCACGGTCGGTGGTGCGGTGCCCAAGGACAGCAGCACCTTCCCTGCCCCTTGGCCGCTCGCTGTCGCCTTTCTGTCCTGTTGGCTCTTCTGCCTCTGAAACGGGGACGCTGCTGCCTGGCAGGAGCACCTGGCTGGAGCATTTTGTTTTCTGGAGTTGACTTTGC
Source organism: Aramus guarauna (assembly GCA_013400195.1). NCBI lineage: Eukaryota > Metazoa > Chordata > Aves > Gruiformes > Aramidae > Aramus > Aramus guarauna. The sequence continues at coordinate 107,258 of VXBL01000979.1, read as the reverse complement.
CATTTAGGATAACTGATTTTAACCCAAAATTGCCTGCTTTTTTATCTTGGGCACCTTCCGGGCACATGCAAGTTCCTTCCACGCGAGGAGACGTAAGGCTGCTAATTCTGCACGCACGCGCTGTTTACGATAAGCACCATCTGCTGAAGTTTGCAGGACGCTGTCCTTGTCGGTCAAGCAGAGTGCCACACGCAGGCGAGGGGCGGCTCTCGATCCCGTCTCGTCGTCTGCTGAGGCCGCTCTCCTGCGCACACCGGTGCCTGCGGAAGGGGATTGAGTCTGCCAGGGAAATTGTGGGGTTTTGTTTTGTTTTGTTTTTTTAAAGGATCAGGGTCCTAAATAATTAATTTTCTATGCTGTTCCATGAGCTTACCCTCCTGTCCCAGCTGGAGGGGCTGTCCTCTGCCATCCTGCGTAGCCTATTTTGTGCAAGCGCTTGCAATCGCACGGAGCACACCCGTGCAGCAGCACGATGAACGGTTTCCCTTGGAGGATGCAGGATTTAACTGCTTTGCTGCTGCTCGCATCCCTCCCCGCGCCAGCTTTGCCTCTCAAAGCACAAGACCGCTCTCAAGACGAGCTGTGCAGCCAGCTTGCAGCAACACCGCTCTCAGCAGCCATCTGGCCGTCTCTTCAGTCTCCTTCAGCCTAATCCAAAACCTGTTTTGGGCAAGTGCAATAAATTCTTTTATTAATTATCATGTTAAAGTTGCTAATGTTTAGAGAGAAAGGAAGTGGGTTTCTCCCCCCCCCCAGAGCAGGGTGTCTGGTTGATGTTTCAGGTGATGCAGCGACTTGAGATGCTGTGTTTTGTGTGTGGCTGCTGCTTTCTAGCGCTAGTAGAGAAAATAATCGTTCTTGCGGAATACTTGTATAGAGATTAAAGCTAAAGAAGCTACACAGCTTGTTATCCAAAAGCAGATCTACATGAGGAAAGCACATATATGTTGCTGGCAGCACACTGCAGCAAAGGGTGTAATTGAACAGGCTCTGAAAAAGGCTTAATTCTAAATATAGAGGGCCACACTACGCTCAATACTGTTTTGGAAAGTGTGGCTGAGCCATCATTATGTGTCTTCCCCTCCTCCACCTATGCCGCAGGGTGTCAGAGGATGAAGTAGACGGTACTGTGTTTCACTTTCTTGGTTTATTTTTGGTTTAAATCCAGTGGGTTTTTCTTGGGTAGGATGTGTCCTGATTTTAAGGTGAAGAGCAGGTCTGCTGCTGCTTGCTCTGCCCTGTCGCTTAGGAATCTAAATGGGTGTAAAGTGGTTTTTATGCTTAATTTCTGTGTAATCTGAGCAAAAAGAATGAGATGTATATAATGGAGCAGGCCAGTATTGTTCCAGCAGGCATAGATGTTCTATAACATTGCAGACAGGCAAAGGAGCTGGCAGTTTGGAGATGCTCTCGGCAGCTTTTGGTGTTTCTAAAACCAGTTCCCAATTCTACGTGGATCCCCAGAGAGCAAAGTGAAGCCTGCTGAGGTCTGGCTTAGAGCCCTAAACTTTCTAGGGGTCTGGACAGTCTGTTGCATCTACAGATGCTGAAGGTGCCATAAAAGCAGACACAGCCACTGCAGAGGTCTTTCCTGGTTTTGAGCTATAAAAGATGATGAACTCTTCTGCAGTAAATTTGTTCTTAGCTTCTGAAATGAGGGTATGGTAGGATTTCACTGAAGCTTGGCTGGCAGAGAAGTAACGTGTTCTGGAAAGTTTTGTGGGAAGCTACGACATGAAAACGCTGTCAGTCTTGAGGGTGCTAGTCGGAGCAACGGCGCTTTCCCAGCGATGCTCAGAGAAAGGTCTCTGTGAGATAAGGGGATGTGCTTCCCAAACACCGCGCTCCCACCCTCCGGCATCATGGAGGGGATTTTGTGCCGTTTAGGCTCAGACTGTAGATCCTATATGGGGAGGAGGGACCGTAAAGCTTGCAGGGCATTATCCTTCTCGGAACAGAGTAAGGCATGACTGGGCCGGAGGTGGGGATTAGAGCTGTGCGATCGGGTGATGCTGGGGTGGTGTTGGCAACTGCTCAGCCCATTGTAAACCAGATTAACCCTGTGGCCGCTCTGCCCGGCTGGTGGGGTAGGTCAGACCTTTCCCCAGCCCTGGTGCTCAGCTGCCTTGGCCGCCTTTTGTCTCAGGCTCTGCTGACGGTACCCTCTGTGTAACTGCTGGAGGATTAAGATCTGACCTTGCTGTGGCAGCCATCTACAATAAATAGTAAAATTTCCACCAAATATAAGGTCAGCGTTGATCAAAATAGAGCAGGCAGTTTTACACAGGGAAATATTCCAGAGAGAAGGACTTAAGCTTCTAAAAGTGCTTTGAAAATGGTCTTGGAGAGGGCTAGGAGGATGGTAGGCAGGGAATACAGTTGCCCATTTTGGTGGAATCTGGCCTCATCTAAATTGGCACTGAAGTGATGTTGCCCACACAGCCAGGAGGTCAGGCAAGAATGTGGAGAAGGTGTCTTGTTCTAAATTTGTGGGTTTTGTTTGCAGTTCGAAGGAACCAACTCTTCCTTTTCAGGGTATTTCTATTAGTTGATTTGAAACTTATAATAACCCTAGTGCTTTTTTGTTTGTTTTTTTGTTTTTCCAGGCAATTGCATTTCATAACAGTACACCTAAATAAGGGCAGATGCATAGGAGAGGTGTAGATTTATTTTTATTTTTTTCCCCTAAGAACATAATTGCTATTGCTGACCATCTCTGCAGCTTGGGGTGCTTCAGTGGTAAATCTCATTTACCACGTGCTGGTTTCAGATTTGAAACGGGTTAATCTCAGCAGAAGACTTCTACTTAGATTTTGAAAGAAAAATCTGGACATTGCTGTGGCTCCCCTGCCCCATGTGCTCTCACTGGGTTCAAAAATGCTGCAGAAGGAGAGGGAGATGTGCAAAAGGAATTATTTTGTGATTAATCTTAATTGCCAAACATCCAGATGTGGCAAAGGCTTTGTGCAGTGGCACTGGATTTGTGCCTGCGCTTTCTGCCGATGCTTTGTTTCTGCACCATGTTGTGGTTTTCTTCCTTTCTGGATAGTCTTACTATTTATTCAGGGCAATGAGGATGCTTAGGGTGTATTTTCATAATATTATGACTTCCAGTGTGGGAGGCTGGAGCCATGGATTTATATGTACCTTACCGTCTTTGTGTTCCTTTCTGCCCTGGAGTGTGGTAGTAGAGAGTAGGGGTGTTTTTGTAACAGTTGGCCGTAAAATGCAATGGTGTGGTCCATGCGCTAGTAAAAGCATATTTATGGTCCTTCAGAACCGTACTTTGTGTTGGCAGCAGAGATAAAGGTGGTAGGAAATCGGTCAAGAGTTGCAAAGCGTATGAGTTCCCCCCGTGCACCCACGCACGCTCACCTTCTCTCACATCACGCCTCTGAGCCCCAGAGATAAGGAGTCATCGTTCACTTGGTAATTTTGTGATGTTTTTTCCTGGCTTCTTTGTCTGCTCAGTCAAGCCATCAGATGCCGAAATCAAGTTTACTGTTGCCCGCTTTCCTTTGCAACACCTCGTTGCAGGGGAGCAGCTTGTGCAAGGCACTGTTAGCTCTGTTGCTCATCTCCAAACAGTGGTTACTCTTAAAACCGAATGATGATGTGTTGTGAAACTTGCCACTGGGTTCTAATTGTGGCCACGTGGTACACACTGGTGTTTAGACGTGTTTTGTGACTGATGACAGAGGTCTTTTTTTAAGGGGCGATGTCAAAGAAGGGAGGGCAAATGGGTTTTGTTTTCTCCAAGACTTGGAAAAGTGGGTCTGGTAGATGTGGCCAGGTAGGGCTGGAGCTGCTGGTTCAGCTAAGCGTGGAATAAAATCTTAATGCTTGCATAGGCAGGATTTCAATCACTGGGTACCCAAAGTTGTTTTAATACTGCTCTGCAGAGGCATGGCTTTCACAGCATGTCTGCAGTTGGGTCGGTAATTACTAGCAGTGGCTAGATGGTATCAGTTGTGCCATTCAGTATTTAGCTTTTGATCTATCTGTCAGTTCTGCTAGGTTTTTTGTGGACTGTGTAATTAAAATCACACTCAAAATAATCCCCCCCCTCCCCTCTCTGTTTTTCCAGGAGGCGAAGGGCAGAGTGGAGATGGGCAGCAGACCGTGCAGCCATCGTCAGTCGCTGGAATTGGCTCCAAGCCCACGTCTCGGACCTGGAATACCGAATCCGGCAGCAAACGGACATTTACAAGCAGATTAGAGCCAACAAGGTGAGGACCAGGGGTGCACTTGGATGCGTGTGACTTTGCTTTGTCTGCCTCCAAATGGCACGCTCTTCTGATGCAGTGGAGAGTGCGTATGCAAAGGCTGATGCTTTTTTTCCCCCTGCATCACTCAGAAAGCATACTGCACAGTTGTGACTAATTGTAATGCTATTTGGCATGGGCCAAGTATAATTCTTTTCCCTGGTACAATATGGTAACGTGAAGAGAGCAACACCTTCCTTTAAAGTCAGTCTTTGGGTAGTGGACAAAACAGTTGCTTTTGCATGTATGTTGCTGTTCCCCATTGTCTGAGCCTTTCTCTTTCCTTACTTAATTTTTTTTTTAAGAACTTTCCCATTCTTTCTTTTTGGGAGTAGCTGAAGATGGGGGGTAAGGAACAACTTAACAAGAGACTTACTGGGGAAGGGAGGGGACCGTGGAGGAAGTTAGCTTCAGATGCTATCACATAACACAGGCTGTATTGTTAGAAAAAAAAAAAAAAAGACTGTTTCTAGGTGCTGACCTTTCTCTGTGGAGGAATTATTTTTTTCAGACTTGCTTTCAGATGGTGGGAGAACGGGGGAGAGCAAAGAAGGGATGAGGAAGGAATTGTTATCGAGACTTGTTCAGGCATGCACGTCTAAATGTCAGGCCTTGGAGGGAGGAATGTCTGGAGTTTGTGGCAAGAAGGTGCATGGTATTGCATCAACTTACAGATCCTCAGGAATTCAGAGCCTGGCAAATGCTTTTCCCAGGATGTGTGGTGGGGAGAAAGCCCAGGCAGGGGAGGGAAGCTGGACTTTTATGCAGCTATGTAGAAAAACAGGCTAACTGAGCGAGTGAGGGCTATAAATGAGGAGGTGGAAGAGCATGGCTCGCTGGACGGAATACATTCCCGAGATTAGAGCAAAAGGCTACTGGGAAGCGGATTGTGTGTCAAATTAATGAACCAGTTTCAGAAAGAATCTTCTTCCTTCTGCCTTAAGACAGCCAATCATGCAGGATGGTTTCTGAGTATAAAAGACAAAATAGCTAAACATTTATATACTAAAAGTTAAGTAATGGAAGAAATGAGAAAGCTCATTTAATGAAGTGGAAGATTCAGTGCTTTCACCAGATGATGACAACTTGACAGACTCGTGAAATGGCCTGATAATGGCTACAAGCATCCCATATGTTTTTATCTGAGGTTGCAGTCTCTAGGTCTGAAAGGAGAATATCACGGTGTTGTGTCAGAGTTGAAAAGTACATCTGAGGTTTTGGAAAACAGGATGTCATCTTTTTTGATTTGTTCAAACAAAAGCTCCTCAACTGTGATAACCCAACACGTGAATTAAAGATTAAGCATGCCACTTGCAGCAGCAGCAGAGTTGGGATGTTGAGGATTTGGCAGCGGCTGTTCTGCCCGAACACGGGAGCGGGATTCAGACACCCCGCCTTTCTGGTATGACTTCATGGAGATCACCGCTTGCACCCAGCTGTCGTCGTCTTGGTGTCATTGAGCTCAAGGATGCCTTGTGAAATGTCTTCTGTTTTCGTCAGTGAAAAACTCAGAGTATGATTTATAAAAGCAGCTTGGGATGAATATAGGAGGCTGGAGAAACGCATGCATGTTTCAGTAATACAAGTCTCGTTGGAAGGGATTTGGCTTCAAATGGTACAAGAACAACAATTAAAGAATTTGTAGACACCTTGTTTTTTCTGTCAACATAACTCTGGCTTATTTGGCCTAAAACATAAGGAGGTTAAAATGTAGCCACTGCAGGAATTCAAAGCTGCTGCTATTCTTTTTTGTTCTTTTTTTTAATTACCTTTATATTTTAAGGTTTACATCCCAGTGTTCCCTTCAAGAAAGATACATTGCTTTGTCAGATCAAAGCAAGAGAAGGGCCAGGCGGTCGAAAATAACCTTCTGTTTTGAAGGTATGCTGCTGCCCGGGTGTCTCAGCTGTAATTGTGTTTTCAGCACATTCGGAGCAGCTCAGTCGGAGCCTGGTGAGATGCGGAGGAGAACAACAAATCCGTGAGCATGTGTTCAAAGTTAGTTGTAAAGTACTGCGTTTTCTGGCGCTTAAAAATAGCGGGCTGTTGTGCCTTTGGTTTTGTGTTGGTTTTGAAGAGCATGTACGGTTAATTTAAGAGACTGGATGTCCATGACGGTAATAAGGTGGTTTTGTTTCTTTTCACAAATGTGCCTTTTTGAGATGGGATGTGGCTTGGTGCTGGTCCCCCCCCACGCAGTCTTTGCACCTCCCTGCGTGTGGGTGGCAGATGCTCTGTGTTTGGAAGGGAAGAAATAGCGTTTTTTTTCTCTTTTTCTGTGTCTCTTAGAAGTTTCACTCTTGGAATAAGAGGTAAATTAAGATGAAGGGCTCCTGTGGGAATTTTGTGCAGTGCCATACTTGGTTGAAATACAGTGACTGTAGCTCCTTAAAGACGGGGCTGTTTTGCACATCGTCTCTGCAGACCCAGACTCAACTTGTTCCCAGACCATCCAAGACGGGTTTGCTGTGTTCCCTTCGAGCTTTCGGTCCGATCTGTGTGCAGTGTGTCCCGTGGGGAGGGCTGTGCTCTGGTCAGAGCTGCTGAGTCAAGAGAACCGCGTGATGGGAAGGGTGGGATGGGAGTCAGGAGGAGCCTCTCGCTGGAGGAATTTGCAGTTCTCTCATGAGTTTCCTGTGTCTGTAGTGGTATGTCGGGCTTAGGGCACGATAAGAGGTGCTGCCGTCCCTCTACGGGGCTGTTTAGGACTCGATCTCTTTCTGCTGTGTCTTAATGTGTGTCAGTCCTTTTCCTCACCCATTAGTCCCAGTTAGCAGAAGCTGCTGACTATTACAGGACTGTGAGACACCCAGGATCTGTCTCTATTTGAGACCTGTATGATCGACTTCTCATTAATACCATAATCTGTGATAAAAATGGGAGTAAAGGGGCAGCAAACTTTTTCTTAAATATTGGAGGGGGCCTTCCTTTTTGCTTTGGAGAGTGCTGGTAAAACGTGAGTGTTGTGTGACCTTGGAATAATTCAGCCACGTTGCTGCTTTCCTGAAAGAGAGTGGGAAATTTGATGTTGCCTCTCTAATTTCTATTATCCAGAAGTGTATAAATAACAGAGATTTAAAACTCTTAAAAGCACAGCAGAGAGCATGAGCCCAAGGATGCCGCCCAGCCTGTCTGTTGGACCGCTCGGGTTTAGGAGCTGGGCGAGGACTGGTGTGCATGGCGGGTCTGGGCAGTGCAGCTGCCGTACGAGGACACGAGAACCGAATCTGGGACTGTCATGGGGAAAGCTGCATTAGGCCTCTTCTGCTTCAACCTCACCGGTAAAAGGGCATACTTCTAAACAAAATGCAGTATCTAGAGTTAATTACTGCTCCTTCCTGAGGCATGGAGCAGCTCCCTTCATCCTCTTCCTTTAAAGTGAAGGCAGAAGTCCTTGGTGGCTGTTTCTGTTCTAATGCCCGTGTTTCCCCATCTTACTCTCTCGCTGAGCAAATGAGAAGCCCAAGTGCTTTCCAGAGTGTCAAAGCAAAGCAGTTTCCTTGTTTCTAATTTTGCATTCAGTTCCAGTTTCTCCCTTTTTCATGTCCACTGTCTCCTACACTTGTCATCTGGAGATGACTGACCATTTTGCTGAAGCATGCCTGAGGATGTTTCTGGAAACAGGGGTGAAATGTGATGGGCTGCTTTCGGAGAGGGATCTTTCAAGAGCAGAGGAAGAGCACAGCAGTATTTAATTGAGTTTAGACGTCCAGTCTATCTCATCCACTAAGCATCCTTCTGGGATGTCAGAATATTCTAGAAAATAGTCATTGTGTTTATTCTAGAAGCTGGCTACTTCCCCATTGCTGTCAGAGGCCATGTGCAGTTGTATTTAGTTTATGAACTGTTTTTAAATAAAGTATCCCTGAACTATGGGCTGCCACTATCTTTCTTGAAAGCCCCTGATCTGTTGTATTGTGTCGAGGTGTGAGATCAGCCTTACAAGGAATTCACTGGCCACGTGCCATGGCATCAGCTGTTGACAACACACAGTTATGTGTAGAACTTGACTTTGTGGACTTTGAGGGAAGCCTTGTAGCTCTCTGCTCTCTCCAGATAACGTGTCCAGGTTCCCTTCCATGCTCACTTTCTTTTCACATGTTGTGCAGCCTCCGAAATTGTTTTCAGATGACTGATCTGCCTGTTCTTAATCTGAGCAGCCCTTTCCATAGCTCCTTGTTTGACTGATCACAAACTTGTTCTGGCTTGCCTTGGTCCGGGACTATAGTCATGGCCTGTAGCTTCTACCAGCTCTCTAATCCCTTGCACATTTTGGCCTGTTTTGTTATAATATAGCTCAAGTGTGCATAATTATAATTTTATTTTACTTTGTGTTGTTCAGAGAGAAAGCACTCCTGCCTTTGGAGTAAGCTTCACTTAGAGTAAAACATAAACAGGACAACATATGTTAAGCCTGATAAAGCAGTGCTCTGCCACTGTGCTTTGTCCCACTAGGTTTATAGCAGTGGCTTTGTTTATCAGTGTTTTTCTTTCCTTATTGAATTTTGTGAATATCGTGTCTTTGAAAAAATCTGCTCAGAGTAACAAGTTTGACTGTAGATTTTTGGCACCCGCTCAAAATTGTTTGCTTGACTGTGGTGGTGAGTTCCACTTTGTACTATGAAAGCAGTCGTTTCCTGCTCTGCACTACAGCAAAATGTTCTCTTTGGTTTTGCTGGCATGCAGCTCGCTGAACCTCCTCGCGTGCGGGAGGAGGGGAAGAGGTGGGAAACGGGACAGCAGCAGCTTTTCAGCAGTTTTGCCTGAGAGGGAGCTAACTGTCTACTATTAATGGGCTGAAGGCATGTGATCTGGCTTCAGCCGCTGTCCTTCCCCCCCTCCGAGTTCAGCTTAGATGTCGGGAAAATCCAGGCAGCAGGAGATTCGGTTTGGCATCATGTCTGAAAAATGCAGTGGGAATGCAAGCCTTGCTGTGCAGCCGTGGTAGCTTCTGGGGGACAGCGGATGCGCAGTTTCCCTGCCAAGACCAAAGGACCCGCAGTTAATTCCTGTTCCCTCTCTTCCAGGGGCTGATAGTTCTTGGTGAAGCATCACCCCCTGATCCTGCAGTAGATGATGCATCCCGTCCCGTTAGTGCTGAAGTTAAGCTGGAGCCCGGGGCTGACCGGCTGGTAAGTGCCAGCAGCAGAAGTGACTGGGTCCAGATACTTCACGATCATGACTTTTGGGTAGGGAAGGTTCATCCCTTAAGCTGCAGTGGAGAGAGATGCATGAACCGCGGTTCTGGCGTGGGACTGGCCTCCTGCAGAAGCATCTCTTTGTGGGACTTCATGTGGGAATTGCTGATCTGTTGGTCTGTGTAGCTCACCCCTCCCAGGTTATTTTGGGGTTAATAAACAATAGGATTTAAACACCTTTTAGAACAGAGTTCCTCAGGGTACCTTTGTAATACTCATTAGCATTTTGTGAAGCTTAAAAATCCTAACTAATCCTTTCCCTCTAGCAAAAAAGTACCTCAAACTGAGAGCGGCACAATTAGCAAAGGCTTCTGAAGATGTGGCTATTAATATCTGCCTGAGTGTTACCCCTTGGAAAGGGAACTAATGATTTCAGTGAGATGCACTGGAAACTATGCAGAGTGCCAGGTATTTATTATTTAATGCAGAAATGTAGGCCACAGACCAAAGGCTTGATCGTACTGTTCAGCTTGGCTGTGATTACTTTGATCCTGTGGGACACGTTGACGTATTAAAATGGAGGATTTGGAAGTTGTGGTGTAGTACTAGGAGAAGGGTGGTCCCTACGTGGTTCAAACGCCTGTTACCAAGCTGCAGCGCTCCTGCGTTTCTGCCCTGATGCCGCATTTGGGGCGAAACGGAACTTCGCTGCAGTGGGAGTGCTTGAGTTTCATAGAGCAGTGTTCAGTGCAGGTGGTACAGGTAAAAAGTGTAACTAGAAGTGACCCTAAAATTGTACTTCAGGTGTTTTCTGCTATCGCTGGCAAGACTTTGTGTCAGAGTTTTCCTCATACTGAGTGAAAATCTGAAATACTGTGAAGTTTTTTATTAATGCCAGACTGCAAAGGGGTTATTACAAGGGATTGTAATAAAATGTCTCCTCTCTTGACACTGGTTTTCAGATGCGTGTTTGGAATTTAAGTCTTTAATTAGCAGATTGACTGAGCCCAAAACTCTGCCGTGTAATTGGGTGCAATGAACAGGTTTTGCTCATGACTGCAATAGTGGATGGTGCTTCAGATGAAAACAGAGCCACGCTGGAGCAGTGACGGGAGGCGGGATGACAGGGGCTGCTACAGATCGTGATTGAGTCGCAAGCATTACGCACTGTCTGGTTTTGAGCAGTGATGTCCGTCTGTCGTGTGGCTCTCCTGCTTTTCATGCTTTAACCCAAAAAGCGCTTGGAGAATAACAAACAAGCGCAGTGACAGCGTGCTCCAATTCGCTTCAGAAATAGCATGCTCCTGCACTGATGAATTGGCTGTTATTTGGGACCTAATCTGTAAATAGCAGGCTGATAACGGAGATAAATGAACGAATTTAACAGTGATAGGAAGAATATTTTCTTCCTTATCTGCTTAAATCAGGATGTTTATCTGGCACAAGTGCATTTTCAGCCTGGGAATCTGCAGATGAAAGGACTGTGTCCTACCTAACTTTGTCCCTACATACTAAAGGCATTTTCCATATGCTTACAAAATCATCATATTGTCCTTTTTCAGATTGTCTTAAACATCATCTCTCCATGTATAGAATAGAAAATGTCTATGGATTTCTGAAGTATGGAAAAGCATTGGCCAGCACCGTCTGGTTTTGCTGCTCACAGCCATCTCGCTGTTCCTGTGTTTATTCATTTCCTGCTTTGTCCTTTTTCTCATCTCTTTCACTTGGGTATAAGCTCTTCAGACTGTGACTTTATTACTGCAGCGCTGGCGCGATGGAGATCCGATCTCTCTTGCAGATCTTGGAGGTAACAGTGACACAAATAGTAGAAGCTGAGAGCAGTGAAGAACAGTATTTTTGGTCTAAAGCAGGCTGCCGGTTCCTACTTGGCACCTTCTTGTGGCTACTCCTGCAGCCGTGCTTGCCATCTTGGAGAGTAACTCCTCCTCAAACGGGACTTTTTATCCCCCTTCCACATGTGGCTGCTGGTGGACACGCACATCGCTCCATGCTGCTCGCTTCTCTGCAGCAGTGCTGGAGGTGTCGGCCACCAGAAACGCTGCCTCCAGGCACCCGGCTTCTACACCCTGCTGCTGCTGGAGGGTTTGGGCTTAATTAGACTTGCTCATAAGGGTGGGGTGTTGAGTCAGAGCCTTGATCTGCTCCAAGCCAGAGATTAGCCCAGAGACCATTCCTGTTGCGTCAGGACACTTACTGGAAGGATATCTCTTCGGCCTCTCCTGGAGAGGTGTTTATCATTTTGGCACTATTTGGGCTGCTTAAAATTAGGCTTTGGGTTTGGTTTTTTGCTTCCCCCCCCCGAGTGAGAGACAGGTTCACAATGCGGAGTAAGGGGGGGAATCCATCCCCTCTCATCCCCAGCTCCTCTTTGGATCTCATCTGCCCATGGGTGCCTCCAGCATGAACGCAGGATACGTGTCCGTGGGCATCAGCTTGATAAGTGGGATGGGGCTGATAATCCCTAGGAGGAACTAATCCTATCAACAGTGGAGGGAAGGGCTTTGCAAAGGCGGCCTGGGAATGTCCTTTGGGAACTGGAAGCTCAGTTACGTGAATAAATAATTTTGCCTGAAGATGGGAATAACATGAAGGCCTGAAGAAATAACTTGGCTGTTGATATTGGTTCATTGTTTGTATTGCTAGTCTAGTGAGGGGGGTGCACTTAAAATTTTTAATAATGAATGAGAAAAGTTATTGATGGAGTGTCTTGGTGAGGCTTTTCCCTGTGTTAGGGGTTTGTATCTAGTAATAGGTGAAGGTTTGAACCTGTTTGGTTTTGTTTGGGATTTTTTGGGAATACAGGGATGTTCCTGGTGTTAGGTCACATCTACCTGCCAGCACACCACTTCGTTACTGCCGTGAGAGCCCCTGGTAGTCTGCAGGCTCCTGGTTTCATGTGCAGCAAGCAGGTGGGCTAAAGCAGAATCNGAGTCCTAGGGATCCTAAAGAATTGAACTTCCAGACCCCAGGCATACCCAAAACACAGTGAAGAGCTCAGTCTGGAGCATCAGTGCGATCCTGGTGTGGTGAACGCTCCTCGGGATCCCAGCCCGGCTGCCCAGCCAGCCCCAGAGGAAGGCATGGCACTGGGAGGTGAGTCCAGGAGGAGCTGGTGCAGGAGCTCTGCCTCTGCTCTGGGCGCTGGAGATGTCAGTTCTTGCAGTCCTGCTCGAGCCCCATTGCTCCTGTCAGAGCCTTGTTAGGGTACACCCATCTTCAGCGTGATAAGGTGAGCCTGGGCTGTTTCTGATAAATAGACTGGGGATTGACACTTTCCAGCTGCTCCGCAGGAAGCAGAGAGGTCACCCTCTCTTCCCATCTTGAACCACCAAGCCAGAGACAGCTCTTGGAGAAGAGGTTCCTCCTTTAAGACCCTTTCTGGAGAAGAAAATAAATACCCTATTTCAAAAGAGTGTATGAGTCATGTGTACCCGCCCTCCTGAACCGGGGCTGCCTCTGGCAGAGGTGTCATGTGAAGGCTCAGCCTTGCCAAGACTCTGGAAACCAGAGGGGTTCAGCTCCTGCACCCACTTCACCTCGCCAGGGTGCCGTGTTGTGTTTGTCTAATGCTTCTGGCGCGATCCGATCTCGTTCCTGCGTCTGTGCGCTCAGACCGAGTATTGGAGACAAACCTGTCTGTCTGATCCTGTCTCTGCTCCCCCCACCCCAGGAGAAATGTCTTTTTAGCAGAAGTGTAGAAAACCCAGCAAAGTTCCTCAAACAGGCAACAGGCAGAAGTTGCCTGTGTTGTCAGAAATTGCTGTTCCCTTGGTGAGTCAGGTCTCTGCTAGTCTGGAAACCCTTAGTCCAGTACCGTCGTAGCCTGATTTGAGTTGTTCGTTGGGTTGGAGGAGTGATTGCAGGGAAGATTTTAATTGATGCAGTACTGATGCTTTTGAGATGGAGCACGTGATGAGCAGGGAGGGCTGGCTGGTTGGATATCTATATAGATAAGTCAGACCTTTTCTTTTGTCTTTTTTACTAGTACTTGAAATGCACCACCGCCCTTGCGTGCACAAAGGGGGAAACCCAGCTAGAGAGACATTGGCAGCGAGTGTAGGAAGTGCTGCGCGCAGGAAGAAATGAAGTTTAACCCCAGGGAGGAGGAGCGTGTCTGAAATCAAAAGAAGGGGCTGCAGGGATGAGACTGGGGGCGATGGGTGCCAGGGTATGAACATGCTGCACCACGTCGGCAGCTGCTGGGGTGGAGAGCGGGAATGTCACTGGCAGGAGGTGGTACAAAGCCGGTGGTGTGTCCTTGGAAGCTGCGGTGACAGTCGTCCCCCCCCCATTGAGGCCGCTCGCAGGGCAGTGGGAGATGTGCAGTGTTCAGTGCTGCGGCTGCTCACTGCGGACCGAGAGCAGAAGGGATTGGGGAGCTCTGTGTCTTTAGTTTTTACTTACTTTCCTCTGCCAAAAAGGTGTTTCCAGCTTTGTGTTTATCAGGGAGTTTTAGCTTTGTAGAGTTGGCTTGCTTAAATCCAAACCCCATGGTTTGTATGCATACTCATCTAAAATACTTTAAGTGCTATTTGGACAATGTTTGCACAGTTATTTAGTTAATGGAAATTCAGTTTTGCAAGTCTGTTCTCCTCTCCTTCTCCCATTTTCCCCCAAAGTGCTCAGACAAGAGCTTGCAGCCGTGTGGGTTAGAGCACAACATCAAACTTCAGAAGACGCCTGCAAGGTTTTCAGGTGGTTACGAACTTGTTTGCACTATTGAGACAAGATGCTAAAATCTGCTTAAAGACCTCAGCCTTTCATGCTCCTTAGTGGTTGCCTGAGGGGAATTGAAGTCCTTTGGTTCCTGCGTTGAAAGTGCTGTCCTGTGTCCGTTCTCTGCTGCTCTGGTCTCCTGGTCACGTAGTGACTTCTGAACCCTTGTTTTGAAGTCCTGTGTAGAAACCCATGGCTACGGTGCAGAATTCTTAACTAGAAACTGGGAATAAGAAAGTTGTGGCTATTTAAGAAGCCTTTTTTATTAATTTATGATCTTTCTCATCTTTTCCTAGAGTGTTTCGGGATCCCAGCCACTAGAGAACTTGGGTATTTCTGCTGCAAATACTCCTGAGTCCCATCCCACCAAGCCCTGTGGAGCACCAAGACCTGTCAATGGAGTTATTAACACGTAAGCTGCTTGCATATTGTGGGAAGAGTTTGATTTTTATGATCTTGACAAAGTCCCATTGGAAACCAGCCTGTAACGTGCTGGTTGGTAGTAACTGGGTTGGTAACGGTATAAATGGCCTCTTTTTGAAAAAAGTACGGTGGTAGATCATGCTTGGAAACGTTTTGGAGGAGTTTTTGCTTGAGGTTTTCTGCTGCATTGTTTTTCTGAAAATGGTATTAAACTGAGCTGTGTTTACATGCACAAGCCCTGCAGGCAACTATGAGCACTATGTTTCTTTATGGGTATTTTTAATACGCTTGCAAATGGTACGATTCAAAGGTACTAGTGGCCCACTTGCAATTATTTTGCGGAAGTATCTGTAACCACTGGCCCACTTTTCTGGAGATACTGAGGAAGCCAAATCCCACTGATTTTGAGAGTAAGACTTTCTAAATTCTTTGTTTCTCCTGGCCATTTTCGTTGAAAAAGTCGTTAAGTGGGTAAATGAAAACAAATGAAAGAAATTCTCCTGTGCTTCAGGATGATTTCAGAGTTGAACCACTCGAAAGCCCTTGAACACATGGTGCTTCAAAATTCTGGTTGTGGCTAGAGAAGCATTGCCAGCACCGTTGCTCTTGCGTAGTACCTTGAGGAGGGAGGGGTGCTGCACCAGTGCAGTGTGAGCGAGCATAGAAAGCACCGATAGCTGACTCTTTGCTACAGCTGAAACACTGCAGGCTGTAACAGAGCCCTTTATATGCCTGTAGCCTTTGAACTGCAGAGCCTTAGACCACAGGGCTTTAATGTTTTGCATTTTTAGAAATGAAACACTTGTAAAATACACATGAAAAGGTTCCGTAGATGAGGAGCTGTGCTGGTATTTGGTAGGTGGCATGGTGTGCTGATGCCATGGTAGGGCAGAGTTACTGCGTGTGGACGGCAAAGTCCTTTGTACATAAACCAGAAAGGTTAATGTTAACGTTGCGCCTTTCTGGTGTCACTGCTGAGAGTTATTAGAGGTGTAGTTCTCAAATATTAATCAGAATCAAGTTTACATCAAGGTTAAATATTTTTTTCTAGAAAATTCTATGTTCTCTGTCTTGTGCTCTCTGGCATTTAGACTCGTGAGAACCTGTTGTATTAAGATACCCTGAAGTGTAATTTTGAGGGAAGCTGAATTCTAGGATTAAAGGTGTTCACGGCTACAGTGGCTTTTGGTCGTGCTGTGTGTCTGGCTTTACATGCAATTCTTGGTTCAGAACTTCCAAAGATACTTTGTCAAAGGTTCAGTGGTGAAATACTGTGAAAAGTGACCAAAGCAAAAATTAGAGTTGCCTTAATAAAAGCTGTTGCCTCGTGAGACTGCAATGCTTTAAACTGAGCTTGGAGTGTCTGCTGAGGTCTGAATCGTGAACCCGGCTGGTGCTGCTGGGTAACGTGGGATGGTTGAATGAATAACGCTATCTGTCTGTCTTCTCTTCTCGGGCAGTCTTCAGCCTGGCCTGGCAGAACATGCTCAGGGAGATGGCCAGGAAGCTGAGGAGCTCTTGCATAAAAAGCAACGACTGAACATGGTTTCTTCATCTTCGGATGGAACGTGTGTAGCAGCTCGCACTCGCCCAGTACTGAGCTGTAAGAAGCGACGGCTTGTTCGACCTAGCAGCATTATGCCCCTTTCCAAAAAGGTTAGTGCTGTTTGGGTTTTTTTGATGCAGTGTATAGCTGAAGCTCCACACCAAATGGCCTGGTGAGGTACTGATGGGTTGGTGCAGTGCGCTTTTGCTCTTTGCATGAAGAGGTCTCCCTGGTTTGGGAATGTTTGTGGTTATTAAGAGGGGAAAAATAATGAGGAGGAAGAGGAGGGCACTGAGGCTTCAAAGGTTGTTGGAGAAGTAAAGGAGAAATGAAGGAGAAGCTTTTAATTAGTTGAAGACTTCTTAGCTGTCACTGAGGAGGGGAGATGCTGAACTCTGATGTGGGTTTTCTTTTCTAAGACCAACCAGCCCGAGGTGAACTTGAGGCCAGGTAGTTCAATAAGGCACAGTCTGAGCAGTCAAAAGGAGCTCTGAAAAGTCGAGTATGGGGAAACCTTAACTCTGAGCACAGGAATTAACACAGCCCCAGGAACTTGTTGCTACTTGCTCAAAGAAGACTACAGTTGTCTGACCAGGCATGTGTGGGATGTCTTGCAAAAGGCCTGCTGAGGTGATGTGTTCGCTTCCGCTGCTTCAGTTTGGAAATCATGGAATGCCATGACTCTTCTTGGTTTTGTTTTTTTATTTTATACTCCTCTCCACATAGTCTTCCCTTGCCCTTACGCAGAATTCAGTTCAGTGGAAATATAGTTTATTCCCTGTATGAGGAAAGGCAGTGCTGCATTCTTTTTAATTTCTCTTAGGGATGCCATAAATTGTCAGTTGGAGGATAGATAGTTAGAAATTGAGGGAATAAGGACCTTTTTGTGCATGCAGCTCTCGTGATTGCAGAACCGTGGATGGCAAAAATCCACTTACCTTTGAGTCAAATTGTTTTAAGTCAAACTTTACCGCAAAGGTTTGGGGGTTTTCACTCTGTGGGTGCTGGAATTTTAGAGAAGCTCAAAAAGGACATTTTTCTGAGCAAAACAGATTCTCACTCAGCTGAATTAGCTTTAACTGATACTCATTGGCAGTTTTATCTGGGGTATTTCTCCCAGAGGTAAACCTCTGCAATGACTGCTTGCAAGATCTTCAGCGATTTGGAAGTTTATGAACTATTCCGTAGGTGATGCTGACTTGTGCACTCAGTGTTTGAAGAAGTGTCTGTTAATTCTGTGTTAGTTATTGACCATATTCCTAAAATACATTTGATAACCAAAAATGGTTCAGAAGAGCAGTTCCAAAGGATGGAAGATGTGCCAGATAGCAGAGGATTTCTGTGGACTCCTCCACTTACTCAAGAGAAGGCTGAGTGATGGCCAGGTCATGGTCCAGAAATCCCCTGTCCAATTGACCACACTCTCCTGTCTAGCACAAAGTGGTTGTGGATTGTTATGATCAGAAATTACAACCAGCAGAGTTCGCTGTTTCAATAGAGATCATCCATAAGTGTGCCAAAACCAACCAAACAAAACTTTCTACTATCAGCTGCCTTGGCTGCCATTTAAAGTCATTACCAGTAGTCCAAGTCCTGGTGTGTACTGGTCAACTCCCTTGTCGCTTCAGGAGCTCCCCCTGAAGTATGGAAGTTGATGTGGTAATTCTTAATGTGGTCACCTCTACCCTAAACATGCCACAGGTCTTTCTGGTTTTTCACGTAGAATGTTTTTGGGGTTGGTTGGTTGGTTTTTTGTTGTTTGTGTTTTGTTGGGGTGGTTTTTTTTGTTTCTTTGATCTTGTAATTTTTTTGTTGTTTTCCTCTCTGGTGCACACATTTCTTGAAATATGTGCCCAAAACTGGGTGCAACCCTCCAGCTCACACGTTAGCTCCCAAGCAGAGTGGCAGGATGACCTCATGCGTCTTGCACAGCCATCCTGTTTATAAAGCCCTGTGGGGTGTTAATTCTCAGTAACAGTACGACACTGCTGATTCATGCTCATTTTCTGATCCATAACCACCACCAGATCCTCTGGGCAGAACTGCTGCTTACTTACCTCTTCCTCCTCTTTGCTGGTCACTGAAGCATCCGGTTATTGTGTTTGCCCTCAGTGAATTGTATTTGATTTATTTTAAATTGTTTCTCTTAATATGTAACCATGAGTGGGATTCTGGCTCTTCAAGGTGCTTGCAGCCCTTCCCAGTTCTAGTGTTACTTGCTACGGCTTAAGGGTATTATCTCTTCCATCATTCAAGTCATTAATGGAAATTATTGTAATAATACTAGACCGAGAACAGCCTTCTGCAGGGTCTGGTTTGATACCTACTTCCATTTTGATGAGGAATCATAGGTTGTTTTCTCTGTATGGGATTTACAACCAGTTCTGCATCTGCCTGCAGTGGTTTCATACAAATGAAGTCTGTAAAGTCTATAAATCTGTGAATTGAAAGTCTGCCCTGGTTTGGAAAACAAGGTTGAAAACCACCCTTTTCCACTGCATAAAGATGTCCCTCTAAGTGTCAGCTTGTGTCCTTTTACAAGAATAAATGAACAGGTTTTATACAAGGCATATATTGAAAAAAAAAAAAAAAAATCAGCCTTTAAGATGTTGTTTGTGAGCCGTCAAAGGGGAATGTGTGAAGAGAGAGCCCTTAGACACATTGATCTCTGATATGTTGAAATTCTCTCCCCTTTTCCAGGTCCATCGTAATATCCTGGTGCGATGTAGCTGTGATGTGAACCCTTCATGTGCTCTGTGTGGCACTCGAAGCTCAACAACTCTGGAAATCCAGTATGATGCCCCTTTGCTGGAGCGTCTCTCCCAGCTGGACTCATGTATTCATCCTGTGCTGTCATTCCCAGATGGTAAGCACAGCACCCACGGGGGTATTGTCAAACTGGATCCTAGACGGGTTATAGGGGATGCTTGGACATGCTCTGGAGCCTGCTCCTCCATCCTGGGCTTCCAGAGGAAGAGCGGATCCGTGTGGGTATGACCGAGCTCGTTCATCTGCAAGTATCTTTAGGAGCAAGAGCATTTATTGGAGCGGAGGGGTGCAGGAAAGTGGTTGCACCTGAAGTCTGCTCTGAACGTGTGTTACGGGAACCTGACCTGGTGGGGAAACTGAGCGGTGCCTGGGAGTCTGTCCTGGGACCTGGATCTTTGGCTGGGCTCTCTGCGGCTATAAACAACTTGAGAAGTATTTGCTTCTGCAGAGTTTATTCATCTGTGTAAAATTATTTGTGGATTGGTTTAAGTCACAGGAAATTTTTTTTGACCTTGTAAGGAATTGTAAATGATCTTCCATGGTTCAAAGGGTACAGTTAGAAGGGATGTTCCTGTTAAGACACTCGTTTCCCTGTTTTACTCTATCAGTGTTAATCATCATTAAGAGGAATAACTAACCAACCCTGACTGTGGGATATTCACAGATTTCGTGTGTAGGGACTTTTCCCAAGGGAAAAGAAGTGGTTTCCAGAGTCTTTTGCTTCCAAATTAAATACAAGCCTGTTCTTTCACCAAAAACTGTTGACTTGCATGAGATTGGTGTCCATCTGTTGTCCTTTTCCTCTGATCATAAAATACAGGGCCACAAATGATAGGAACTGGTACTTTCATCAGGAGAGCCAGGCAGTAAATAGATCACAGCAGTTCCTTTCCTTGCATGGCTGGTGATGGTAATGCTGGGAGGAGGGGGGGGGTGTCCTTGCTTCTCGTGAGGATGGTCCAGGTTAAGACACTGGGCTAATGTGCATGTTTGGGTTTAAATTCCAGCTTTGCACAGACTTTGTGCAACAGTAGGAAGCGCACAGAGTGTCTGGGAACAATTAATCTGGCATCTTTCACTAGCACTATATTTAAAACAGACTGAAATAGTAAATTGGTGCTATTTTTAAAAACTAAATCTCCACCCCCGAAGACATGTCTCTCTTAAGGAATGCTAAAGGATCTGAACTCTTGAAGCAGAAATTTATTTCCTGATTTCACAGCACTTGTAATCCTCTGTCTATAGTGTTAAATCTAATATCCTAGAAGCGGTGAGAAAACCTGTTGTGTACTATTTGCAGCATGGCCACCAGGCAAATTGTCTCATCCAGTATTCATTTTCCATGTCCTTCAGGTCAGTCACAGCTAGCTGACATGGTAAAAGATACATTCTGGTGGCATGAGATTAAAATCTTTGGGGTTTTTAAACTCTGTGGTGTAGAGCTTAACACATCTATACAGAAGTACCAGTTTCTCCCCCTCCCTTCCTCAGATTAACTTTGATTATTCACTAATGCTTAATGTACTTTTGCTAGGGTTGCTTTTTGGGGATGGGGATATTTTTCTGTTTAAACATAAAGCCAGGTCGTGTGTTCAGGTAGAGAAGTTGCTCTGCCTGATGTCCTCAGTTGCATCGAGGTGTTTCTCTGCCTGTGAGTATTCATCCAGGTTGCTGGTGGTGCTCCCCCAGGATTATTTTGGGGTTCACCTTGAAAGCCAGCTGGCTGGGTCGATGGGCAGAGGCTGAGGTAAGACTTTCTGGAGGAGCCTGTGAGGTTGTTAGATGGAGCCTGGCCTGTGAGCATGTGCTGACTTTCACTTTGAGCCTGTCTCTCCGGGGCTGCGCTGGTGCCAGCAGCCAGGGATCTCCGGTGCAGTTTGCCAAGGGCAAAATTGCCAGGCGCGGCAGGAAGAAAAAGATCATTTATTCTTCTGGCAAGCGGGGCGCAGGCATTGCAGCTTTTAACCCGTTGCATTTGTGCTTCGTAAGCACTTTGCCCCCTTCCTTTCAGGTTTTTTCTGTGGGTTTTTTTTTTTTCCTCTGGTTCATCTGATTTCTCGCTGGGAATTTTCAGATGATGTAATAACCTTGGTAGGAGGATGAGAGCCGGGGTGCTCAGGCTCCGTGTGGTTGCCATCTGCCGGTCCCCGGGAGGCCTGCACCGCTCGCCCGAGGAGGAGGAGTGATGGTGACACTTGCTGCGTGGACTCTGGTGCAACCGGTGCTGACAGCAGAGCAGTGGCAAACCAGCAAATAACTCATTTTTTGCTGACAGCATTTCGTCTTGCACCTTCCCTTTCCTTCGACCTGTCCTCTCCTTCCGCAGATGTGGGGGATGCTGGGACAGAGTGAATTTTGAGGAGAAAGCAAAAGATTAGCAAAGAGAAGAGACCATTTTCCCACAGTCACACCACCTCAGCACAGGGGTGCTGCAGCCTTGCTGGCAGTGTCCTTAAAGGACCAGCTTGGTCCCTCTCTGTTCTGTGGGACACGTCTCCACAAACCAGTAGTGGCAGCCAAAGAGCTTCCTTAGCAAATGGATGGGGCTAAACCATCGTCGAATGGTTTGGGTCTCCCATTTCCTTCCAGAGGGAGCCTACATTTTCCCCAGTCTTCCTTTTATCACTGATGTACCTATAAAAGCTTTTCTTTTTGCCCTTGATGTCTCTGGCCAGATTTAATTCTGTCAGGGCTTTAGCTTTCCTAACCTGATTCCTGGCTGCTCGGACACTTCTCTGCATTCCTCCCAAATTACCTGCCCTTGCTTCCACCCTCTGTAGGCTTCCTTTTTGCGTTGGAGTTTGCCCAGGAGCTCCTTGTTCATCCATGCGGGCCTCTGCGTGTTTTTGCCTGACTCCCTCTTTGTTGGGATGCATCGCTCCTGAGCTTGGAGGAGGTGACCCTGGACTATTAGCCAGCAGTCTTGGGCCCCTCTTCCCTCCAGGACTTTGTCCCACGGCATCTACCAAGCAGATCCCTGAAGAGGCCAAAATCTGGCCTCCGAAGTCCAGGGCAGTGAGCTTGCTGTGCGCTCTCCCCACTGGCCTGAGGATCTTGAACTCCACCATTTCGTGGTCAGGGCTGCCCTTGAGCTTCACATCCTCTGCTGGTTGGTGAGAGCAAGGTCCAGCGTGGCACCTCTCCTCCTTGGCTCCTCTGTCACTTGGAGGAGGAAGTTATCAACACCCTCCAGGAACCTTCTGGATTGCTTGTGCCCTGCTGTGTCGTCCCTCTAACAGATCTCGGGGTAGTTGAAGTCCCCCATGAGGACTAGGGCTTGTGAAGGTGAAGCTGCTCCTGTCTGCGTATAGCAGGCCTCATCTGCTCGGTCTCCCTGGTCAGGTGGCCTGTAGCAGACCCACTATAATGTCCCTGTGCTCCCTTTAATCCTGACCCATAAGCTCTCGGTTGGCTCCTTGCCCAGAGGAACTGGAGCTTTCCCCGTCAAGGTACTTGAAATGCAGCTGTCCTGGCTTTTTCCCGAGAGTCAGGTTCCCCGTTAATCACAGCCGACTCCATCCCGCTCTGCCAGCCCTCTCCATCCTGTGTGCCTGCCTGGGTCTGCTGGGGCTTTCCAGTCCTTGGAACTGGTGGGGAAATACTGGGCAGGGGTTCAGATATCAGCCGTTGAGACTACCAACAGGGCTGGAATCTCTGTCGCTTGCCCTCTGAGACTATCTAGATGCAGTTTCTAAATCCCACGGCAGCTCCTAATTGCCTCCACGTCCCCTCTGCAGGCACAGAGTGAGGAGCTTCATTCCTTGTGCAGGGCCTGGGAAGGTTCATCTCTGCTCAGGGTTGCTTCAAAGCCCCTGTGAAAATGTCTTGTGAGCTTGAGAGATGCGGGGGAAGGATGTTTGGGCCACTGATGCTCATCTTAGTGCTTACAACTCCTAGTTGTGGCAGCGTGAGCTTGCAGCGGGCTGCGTGTCCTGCAGGCAACGGTGTGCTGGTCTGCACTGGGAGAGGAGAGCAGATGGGTGGCAAACCACAAGTGCTGCTGTATAATGATCTTGCGGGTGTAGTTGGAGAAGATTAAATTTATGTCTCGGTAGTTCTCCTGATAACCCTAAAGGTTTTAATGCTTTTCCAAACTAGGATTTTGGCCCTCGGGCATATAAGAGAGAGCTGGGTCTTAGAGGAGCCTTAGGCAGCAGTATTTGGTGATCAGGTCTGAAGTTTGAAGCTGTAAGTGTGAAAGGAAGGCTTATTTCTGGGACTGAGGCTGGAGTAGTTTGGTAGTCCAGTTATAACGGTTGGTGGGGGGTGGGGGTTATAGTTACCCTATAGCATAGCCTATCTGCAGAGGAAATATGCTGAATAATCTCACTAGCGTACTATTTTTTGTCTAAGGTCAGGAGTGCGTGTGTGCACGGGCTTTGGGAGAAACAAAGCTCAAGGAATGTGGGCAAAAGCAGTGTCTGCCGAATTCCACAGCAGTACAGCACGCACGTGCTCGTTGCGAGGCGGCAGGATTAAACAGGGACAAGTACTCTGGATTACCGTGACCTGTGGCGTGCACAGAGACTTCAGGCTCGAAATGCATGGGTTACCCAGGTGACTACCCCTGAGTTTGCCTGCTCGCAGGTGCCTGGGGAGCTCCTGGCAAGCAGCAGTACTTCTGCTCCTGGAGCCTCTGAAGTGTGCTCACTTAGCACAGCTTCCCTTAGATGATTGAGATGGCACATCAGGCAGATTAACGTCATACAATGCTTGGTTGACTTTTGGCTTGACCTGAAATTGAGGATTTAAGATGAATTTCTCTCTTCCAGCCCGTACCTCTGTAGATTTGATGTGCTGAGATATCTCGGATTCTTGGAAGTCAAATCTGCGATAGCAGAATTGAGCGTGGCAGTACATGAGATAACTTCAGTGGTAAAGACGCATGGTTTTTCTGACAAAGACTTCGTTCTCCTGCCAGGATATACTTGGGCTGTGAATACTGTAGGAATGGGCTTCTCTCAAAGAGCTTCACATTAGAAATGTTGGGTCCTAACACTGCAGGTCCTCCCTCAATGCGAGGAAGGCATAGGCAAGCCTGGCTTTTACAGTCAGTGCCTATGTATTTGTTGAGGGCTGTTCTTATCGGGGGACTGGGAGAGGATTATGGTACCACAGCTTTCTGGTGCATAGAGTTAATTTAAATGCCGTGTTTTGTATCCCTCTGCAGATGTGCCGACAAGCCTGCACTTCCAGAGCATGTTGAAATCTCAGTGGCAGAACAAACCCTATGAGAAAATCAAACCTCCCAAAAAGCTCTCGCTCAAGCACAGAGCCCCCATGCCTACCAGCAGCCTGTCTGACCCTGCTCGCAAGGACCGCCACAAGCTGGTGAATTCCTTCTTCACTGCAGCCAGTAAGTGTCCTCCCTGCCTCCACCACGTGCAGAAACATTGCCCGGTCCTGTACCCGACAGCCGTGCAGTCTGGGAGGAGAGAGGAGGAGGAGGATACCCTTCAAATTAAGCTCTCGGGGATGAGGCCATGGTATCGCAGGCCAGGGCTGAAAGTGAAGTGTGTGCAGGTTGTGAAGTTCAGGCTGGTCTCGGTTCGTGGAGACCTCACTCGGTCTGAGGCTGTGCTCACGCTGGCACGGGCAGTGATACAGCTCCTCCTGCTCTGAGCACATCTCTCCAGCGCCCTGATGGTGTTGAGCCCGACCTGTCTGGATTTACGGAGCTGGTCAACTCTGCCAGAGTCTCCCGTGCCAACAGAAAGAGAGGTGAAAACAGGCGTTTCATAGCTCTTTCTCTGTTCCCCTCCTCAGAGCGCTCACATCAAAAAATCCAACCAGACAAGGCACACAGGCCGCCTTTAGACGATTTTACGGCCGTGTCCAAGGCCGAGAGAGCGCCAGAGCGCTCGCTTGTCCAGCCTCCTGCCTATGACAAAAAGCGATTGCGAGACTGCTCGTCTGAGAGGAGTGAAGGTAGGCTCCCACGGCCAGGTCTCTCGGGGGGAGCTTGGGCTTTGCTGCATATCCAGCCTCTCTCCGCCTTCGGCCTCGGAGAAGGGGGAACGCACCGCTTCTGGGCCTTGTCACCACCGCAGCAACGCCTTGTGTGTTCTAACTGCTTCTTCCTCCAGGGCCTCTCGAGCTGGCAGCCACCATCAGAAGGTGCTTCTCTTTCACGCAAAGTGCTCCTCAGCACTGGCTGTTTCTGGTGCACGTGGTCCTTTTCTATCCACCACCAACCCCCTTGGTGTGTTTTATTAATGTCATTCTTCATTTTCTCCCACCCTCCTTGTGTAGTGTTGAAGCATCACACAGACGTTGGTGGCCCAAGCTACTTGTCAGCAGCTGCGACCCCCACACCTCACAGCCCCATAGCACGACAACTGTCCACCTCTTCGGAAGGCTCCGCTCCTGCCAGCACGAGTTCCCAGGGCACCTCCAGCACAGCCGTAAGTATTTAGTGCTTTACTGGAGAGGTTTTTAAGCTCTGCTCCATCGTGGGATCTCAGCTTTCCAGCAGTTCACACATCTCAGACATGGTCTTTGTCTGGCCTCTCCAGCTGGTGTTTTGTGTGGCAGCCTAAGCTGGATGTGACCCAGGGATAATGGAGCAGGTCTCCTCAAACCCTGATAGTGAAACCAGGGTGGTTAAAGGCATCTGTCCATGGCAGAGCTGAGGGCACCATTCTAGCTCAACCTTGAGGGCCCTTGCCCTTGCTCCAGGCTTGTTGCTCTGGGGCTGCCAGGTCCCAGCTGGGTTCCTTCACTGTGGAGTTTGCTGTTGCATCATCAGCTGTGACATCAGCAGCCTATTGACGGCACAGGGCGTCTGAAGAACCCAACAAGCAGTGGTAGTTTGGGTTGAGCATACTAGGTGTTTTGGAGGACAGCTCTTCTCAGCAACTGCAGCCTGTCAGGATGACATTTCCTTGTGCTTCACACACCTATCTTGGTCTTCTCTTGCTGCTTTTTCTGCTGCTCTTTCACAAGCTTGTTCAGAAAAGCAAGATGAGGTGTCTTCCCTTCAGTGCCTTGAGACCTGCAAGAGCACTGCCGGTGCTGGGCTCAAGGGTCCAGGTCCGAGCATCCCAGTCTGGTGCAGGTTTGCATCTGCTCCCCAACCAGTGGGTCAGGCCTCGCTGTTGACAGTGACACGTTGGGATTTCCGTGCTGCCATGGCAATAGTTGCCCACCCACTCCGTCCTCCCCCAGCTTCACCCGGTCCTGGGGTTTGGCCATGGCAGGTCCCTGGCAGTTGGGTTCCTGCATGTTCTTACACTAAAAGCTGCAGGGATCAAAGGAGACGGAGAACATGGTAAGTTGCAGGTGACTCCGTTAGGAAGACAAACCATTTGCATATCGAGCTGATCCATGAGGATTCATGTCACTGTACCAGCAGTGCTGCCATCACAGGTTTGGGGGAGGTTTTTGGATACACAGGTCATTGGAGAGCACCCAGCATTCAATCAGGTTTAAATAGATAAGTGTGGAGCTTATTTCTGTTGTAGAAAATCTATTCCAGTCAAAAGCACAATACAGATGGAAGCTGTTCAGCTCTTGGTCCAGCTGTCATAACCCAAGATGATCTCCTGACTGCTTCACGTTCCTCCTCTGTCACAGTGTCACCTGCAGTGGGTCCAGACCCCTGCAGGAGACACGAGCAGGGGGGCTCTTTCTGAACAGGGTGGTTCTTCCCTCATTCCTCATGGTCTCCCCGCTTGCTTTATGTTGGCAGTAAGGAATTGGATTATATGGGAGACTTTTCTTCTTGCTGGGTCAGTTTGTCAGCCGGATCAATCCCCTGATCCGCCTGGCTGTGAGAGGCTGGTGCCACCATGGAGATGGTAGCTCAGCAGCCCTTGCCCACCTTGCTTCAGTGCCTGCAGGACCGCCACAGGCCTTGCCCTTGTTTGTACCTTCCAAGCTAAGGATTTTTGGCTGGGAGAGGAATTCCAGCAAGCAGAATTCCATTCTGATGCAGATCACTGTTGGTTCTGGAGGCTCCCTAGGTCATACGAGGCCATTTCATATGAGGCCACATCAGTGATATAACGTGACAAAACCTACAGCCCTTTCTCATGTGGTTCTTGTCTTCATGTTACAGCAGCCAAGGAGGAGGAGAGGCGAAAGTTCATTCGATATTAACAACATTGTCATCCCGATGTCCGTTGCTGCAACGACGCGTGTGGAGAAACTGCAGTACAAGGAGATCCTCACACCCAGGTATGTGGATCCTCCGCTCCCGTGGGGTTGTCACGTCCCAGGTTTTCACTGTGCAGCTCTCCTGTCAGAAGTTCAGCCCGACCTAGAGCTTTGCTCCCAGTGGCTGCTAATGCTGGTGAGGAAAAGGGGCAAGTTTGGAAAACTTCTGATCGTTTCATTGATGGAAGTTTGCTGAATTAGGGAATATGTTGTCCAAGTGTCCCTCATGCGTGGGGACAGCTGCCCTGCTCAGGTCTCCGTGCAATCTAAAGTCATCCTGGTTGCCCTGTGTCCTGCTGCAAAGCCACTGAGTGTGTTGAGCCAAAGGTCCTGGTGGTTTCCAGCTCTGCACGTGGCCGGGCTGGGTGGTGGGTGCCTGGGCTGTGTTGACGCTGCGGGACTAGGTGTTTTCTGCCTTGGGTCGCCCTGGGCAGTGGTGGGAATCAGAAGTTTTCTCTGCACGAGCCGAGTGCGAGGAGGTGAGCTGCGGGCCCTGGTTTGGAGGTTTGGGGACTGACGCTGTGGATGAGAGAGATCGGTTGCTGGTTTTCACACCTGAGTGTTCGATGGGAGTGTCAGCTTGCTGCAGCACTGGTGCAGGTTCTTCATCCAAACTGCCCGGTTTCCAGTCTTCCTTTTCTTTCCCAGTTTTCCAGGTCTCTGTCCCAACTTACCTCTTTCTTCCTCCTGGTCCTACATGCCCTTCCCAGGCCCTGTCAGAGTGGGGCAGGGAGGAAGCCTGTTGCTAAGCCAGAGGAAGAGGAGGAAATGCTGCAGCATCTGCTCTGCTTCCTCTGCCCTCGACAGGCTTCAGCCACGCTGCCAGACCAGCACCAGGAGCTGGGCAGGGAGGCAGAAGGGACGGGCCGCAGCGGGAGGACGCTGGTAGCCTCGCTCTCTGGTCCTGACCCTCCCAGCACGGACGGACATTTCCTGCCCTTGCGCTCAGTGGGTGTGAACCCGCTGCAAAACCATGTGCTCAAAATGGAGCAGGCTACCAGCAGAAGGGGAGAAGCCCTTGTCCGATAGCCCAGGAGGGATTTTGGTAGACAAATGTGGCCACTTGGCTTAAAACTGAGCCTAAGCTTGTTGCTCATCGTGGCAGGCTTATATTTTTTTCTTTCCCAAAAGACAGGGCATGCAGGGCATGCGCTGCTGTGCTTGGCTGTGCCAGTCTTTGACTCCCCTCCACTGTTGTGTCTTGCAGCTGGCGTGAAGTGGATATCAGCGCTCTGAAAGCGAACCCTGATGAAGACAACGAGGAGGTAAGAAGAGTTTAATTTCCAAGTTAACGCAGGCTGGGGTTGGTAGTGGCTGAACAGTGTCCACTGAGGATGCTGGAAGGGAGTGGACACAGGGACCTCTGCAGGGAGGTGCGGACTCTCTTCCTTTTTTTTGCAACAGAATGGCACAACTGGCCTTGCAGAAACCAGCCTGGTGTTGGTTCCTTTTCAGGAAAGACATGATAAGGCAGAAGTTGGGTTAACTGCCTGAGTACAGCTGAATCTGAGGTCTAATTGCTGTCAGGAGACCTCTCTGGGCAGCAATCTTTTTGTGGAATAGTCTAATCAAGAAATCATGACCAGTCATGCTGCTGTAGTTATTATTTTAGCTAAACTGATAATGATGGTATTGCCTTAAACCTCTGTTTGAGAGCTTTCAGTCTGGGATAAGTGGCTTTTCTTTGGTTTTTAGGTTTTAATATCTTCCTAAGCAATGCAGACTGAGTTTAACAAGGTGCTCTTGCACTCAGTGATCAACATCTGCTTCCCTCCAGACATAAACATTTATTTAAATTCACACTGTAGCTGATGCTGGAGATGCATATTTACTATAAGAAAGCTCTGACTGAGCCCTGTACCCTTCCTTTTCCAGATCGAGGACTTGTCCGATTCGGCCTTTGCTGCTCGGCATGGCAAGTGTGAAGAGATGGAGCGGGCCCGGTGGCTGTGGAGCACGAGCATGCCCCCGCAGCGGCGGGGCAGCAGGTATGGCTGCCGGCACGGCCCCTCGGCGCTGGCAGGGGCTGCCCCGGCGCACCCACAGCACTCGGGTGCAGAGAGGATGCAAAGAGGATGCAGTGGGTTTCTCTTGGCCAACGTGTCGCTCCCAGCAGAGGAGGATGACCTTGGAGCAGGATGCGGAGGCTTTATTAGATTGGCTGATGTGCAGAAACGGTAGAAAGTTTGTGCTGGTGTTGGAAAGTTTGATCACCATCCTCAAGAGCAGCTTGAGGAGCCCTTGAAGGAGCAGGGCATGGTCTGCTTAGGTGGGGGACTTGGTGACCAGTTAAGTTGTGGACAACCAACTCTTGCACCCTCTGTTCAGACTCTGCTTTCTCAAGCCCTTTGACCGCCCTGGAAGTGTGGGGGTTGGCGCACCGCTTGGGAGTCCAGAGGAGAGCAGAAGGGCTGAGCTGGGCATCCTTCGTGCAGGAACAAGGAACGGTGGTGGTTCTCAGGGTTACGCTGTCTGTCTCATCTCTGCTCAATTGCTTCAGCAGTGCTGTTTCTCTGCTCCATTTATATACGTGTCCTTACCTTCCTCTGATCACTTGACATTTGATTCCCTTTCTGCAGGTCTTTTTGTGAGTGGGTGTCTAAAACCACACACGGTTTCCAGCTGTTGATCTCATCGTAAATCTGCATAAGAGATTTGTTGTTCTCCATTTGATTTCCGATGCTTTGTTTGGTTTTGAACCACTCTGCTCTTGGGCAGAAACGTACTGAGCTACAGCTGCATGCAAACGTGCACCCAGTCATCTTAGTCTGGTTGTGGTTTCAGTTTAGCCCTGTCAGGTGCATGCGATCGTGCAAGGTTGTTTCTGCAAGAACTTCTGCAAACACAAAGGTAGCATTTGTCAAAGTCCACTTGTGCTGCTGCCACCTCGTTTCATCTGCAGCTGCGTTTCCCGGTGCTGGTGGAGCGCAGGACATTTTGGTGTTTGTTTGCAAACTTCTTCAGCCAGTTTCTCACATCCAATAGCACTTCACCGTAACTTTGTTTCTCTAAGATCCTCTTGTAAGGACGCTGGTGAAAGGTGCTGTGTTGAGGTCCTAGCTTGGTCATTGAGGTGAATTTGAACTTCATCTCACAGGTATAGAAATGCTGGTGGGAAGGACTTCCAGAGGTCTCTGGTCCAGCCTCCTCCAGGACCACTGCCAGCAGCAGACCAGGTTTCCAGCCGTGGCGTGAACAGTTCCAAGGGTGGAGATTCCCCAGCACTGGGGCCAGTGTTCCCAGTGCAGCTCCCAGCAGGGAAAGCTGGGAATGTAGGTGTCCCTGCTCCCCTGGCCATGTTCCTCAGAGCAACCCAGGATGTGGTTTGCTGTGTTTGAGCTGAGAGCGACTTGGCCCCGTTCAACTTGGCAGCCGCCACATCCCGAGCTACTCTGCAGCAGGGTCCTTGCTTGTCCCTCAGCTCCCAGCCTGGGCTGATGCAGGGGTTGTTCTCTGCGGCTGCTTCAGTCTTCCTTTGGAAATGGTTGGAGCCCCTCGTGGCCTGGTAGCTCCTCGTCACCGTGATTCAGCCAGTACGGTGCTCCTTGCCTGTGGAGCTCCTGGGCCAGGTAATAACCAGTAAACACTGGGGTAAACCCACTTAGTTTCCCTTAATCATCATTCTCTCTGTGACCTGCCCAGCAGATCTGCTGAGCATCTCGTGGTCTTTCTGCCTCACGTATGTAACAGGTTGGTTTGCTTTTTTCCTGTAGCAGCCTATAAATTGCATCTTGACTGAGCACGTGGACTCTGCCTAGCTTGCTGCAGGTGTAGCTGCTTCATTACTCTAATTGGGACTGGGTTTGTGTGTTCTGATGAACATTTTGGCCAAGGTAGATTTTGGAATCTGATCCTTGGCAGTACTTGATTGCCACTTGCTGTTGCGCATAGACGTGGGGACTCCAGTTAGGTTTCTCTATTTGCAGCCTGTGGATCTTTTATCTGGGCATCTGCGTAGGTGCTCAAACTTTCTTAATTCTTGGTTTAAATCTTCCAAAGCCTAGGGGTTTTACAGTGCTCCTCCTACGCCCAACTGTTGAACTTGCTGCATTTTCAGCATTACTGATTCACTACACTTGGTTCTTGAACTGCCTGGTGTCACGTGGCATGTGGATGGTGGAAACGCTTGGAGAAACCGATTTTCAAGTGTCTCATTTCATAAGGTGGCTTCTCATTGTGGCATTTATGCAGCACTCGCAGTGTAGGAGATGTGTGGGAGACACAACCTTAGGAAAGCAGCGTCAGTGACACAGAGCTGCATCGAGATGGTGGCT
This sequence comes from Aramus guarauna, assembly GCA_013400195.1. Lineage (NCBI taxonomy): Eukaryota > Metazoa > Chordata > Aves > Gruiformes > Aramidae > Aramus > Aramus guarauna. The sequence continues at coordinate 75,946 of VXBL01000979.1, read as the reverse complement.
GAGCCCGGATGAGTTTAACCTCTGGGCTGCGGCATTCCCTGCTTGTGTGTGCCGGATCCCCGTGGCATTCCCCGTCGTGCGGGGGTGGTGGAAGGGATCATAGGGTGGCACCAAGTGGCCCTGGGCCCCTGTATTGGTGGGAGCACAGCTGGGACTGAAACCAGGCTTTCAAATGTGTTCCTCTCTCAGGTCTTACAGATCGACAGACGGACGGACAACCCCCCAACTGGGGAACCCCTCCACTCCCCAGCCGGCATCCCCTGACGTGGGCAACTGCCACTCCCACTCGGAGCTGTCCCACACCCACTCACCGCGCAGCCCCATCAGCCCCGAACTGCTCTCTGCCCCCCTCACCCCCCTCTCTCGTGACTCCATGCGGCTTCTGTCCAGCGAGGACACCCGTTGCTCCACACCCGAGGCTGGCCTTGATGAGCAGGTGGGTGCCGGCTCCAGCTGTGACCGTTTGCTCTAGTTTTGGTCCTGGAGCCTGGTGGGAAGGTCCTGGTGCTGCCTGTCGCTGTGTCACTGCAGTGAGGGGTACAGAGGGAAAGCTGATGCTCAAACTTGGCTGTTTTTATCCTCCTCGCTGTGGGGAAACAGCTTGGAAACCTGCACACGGGAAATTCTGTGCAAACGCTCGGCCAGATGAAATGTGGAGCGTGGTGCCGTTCAGCTTGGGCAGCAGGATGCTGTTCCAGCGGCTGGTTCTGTTTGGAGGCTGCCGTGTCCTCGCCACGTGTGCCAAAGCTTTCCGTGCGCTGTTAACAAGCCTAGGCTAATTCCGTGGCTGGCATAGCACCGTGGAGCTGCCCGCTCCGACTGCCTCTGTGGGCAGCCAGAGTTTCGCGTGGAGGGGGAGCAGAAGAGCGAGCTTTTCCGGAAGATTTTCCATAGCCTGGTGTCTCTTCCCTCTAGGCTGTGCAGCCCTGGGAGCGACGCACCTTCCCGCTCTCGTACGATCCCAGGACAGAGTGTGAGGACCAATCTGACCCCCAAGACCGGTTGTCGCGCTGCACCCGGCGCACGTCGGGCAGTAAATCCTCCCGGGAGACCGATGGCACTTCTGCTTTGCCCAACCTGGCCAGCCTCAAGAGCCGAACCCCCCTGGTGACACCCTCCTCCTCCTCTTCCTCTGCAGCAGTTCAGCGGCCAGCGCACAGATAGAGACATATGGGAAGACATGAGCAAAACCAACACACAGAACTAACTCTTGGCATTAAAGCTTCCAAAATCTGCGTTTGATATTCAAACATCCTGCCGGGAATTTTCACAGTTTTTAGTGAATTTAAGGAGTTTAGAAACTGTTTTTTGTTTTCTTTTTCTTTTTTTTTTTTTGGTTTATTTTTTTTTTCTTCTCCATGTTTCCTTGTCACACGAATGAGAAGCCCCCAGATTCCTCCCAGTGGAGTGAAGCCTCGGGAGGGGAGCAGCCCACCAGACCCCCCTCCCTCTTTCCTCCCCTCCCTTCTTAGGTGTATAAAACTAGAGCACAGGATTTAGCTAACTAGCAGACTTCGGGGATAGTTTTTCTCAAGCAAAAGGGTGTCTTTTTCTCTTAACCTGCTACCCCCTCCCCCTCCCTGAAAGGTTTTAGTGGAGTGAAATTAGTGGTGAAAAGTGATGTCTTGGGATTGCAGCCTTCACTAGCTGTCTGTCTGTCCTCACGTGCAGAGTGCCCACCCTGCACTTCCACCCTCCGGCCTTTTCCTCCCCTAGGTTGTAGTTCCAGGTATCCCAAGGGCCGACTCGGCCCCTCCCTGATCTCCCCTCTGCCCCTGAGGCCGCCCGCCACCACCGTCTCCTTCCTTCTCCCCTGGTTTGGGAGCAGCCGTCAGCTGTGCCCTGTCCGTTGGGGGAAAAGGAAGGACCCTTTTAGCCGCTTCACGCACAGCTCCGTGTGGGAGGAGTGGGATTTCGGAAGCAGCCTTGTCCACACTTTGCCTGTTTCTCCAGGGTCGAAGGCAGGGAGGGGACAGTCCCCAGCCTGGTGTGGTCGGATGCTTCGAGCAGGAGCAGAAGTCACGGTCCCTTGGGGAACATGGCTGTTGGCTGAGGCCGGCGGCAGCTTTCAGCTGGGAAACGCAGGTCTGCGACCGGCACTTGAGCTCTGCCCTCGCGTCCCCCCCGTAGGGTTGGGGAGTTGGGGCGAGGGCAGCTCTGGGCCGCAGCCCCAAGGAGCCGCCGAGAGCGGCGGGTGGCAGAGGGAGCATCCCGTGCCTGGAGCGGGACGTGGCAGGTCCGGGGGGCTCGGCTGAGGCACCGGCGTGGTCCCCATAGGTTTGGTCTCAGAAAAAGGGGATATGCGAGAGGGAAGGAGGGCGGGTGTGGGGCACTGGGGGGGTCGGGATCTGTCACCACTGCTTCGCTCCACTCCCACACGCGGTCCGAGAACGGGTGTTGATTCTGTTTCATTTCCCAGTCGTTGGTCCGACGTGCTGCCTCCTGACAGGTATTTTATTTTGAAACCGAGTTCGCTGTTGTTCCTCCCCCCCGTCCTTCCGCACCCACAGTGACTTCCGGATCCCGCACACCGTTCCCATCTGTAACGCTTTCTGATCCCAACGGTGTGGCTATTGGTCCCTGTCCTGTTGCTAGCATCGTGCCTGTCTTATGTATAATCACATCACCAAAAAGGAAAAAAAAATACAAAGGACATTTTTTTTTTTTTCCATTTTGTAATCGTAAAGAAATAGTAGCTAAACTGCTTAATGGTTGGGGTTTTCACAATTTTCAACATTATCTAGTGGTTTTGGTTCTGTTCTAGTTTAAAGGATTTGTCATCGTTTCTTTAAAAAAACCAACAATGCTACCATATCCCTCTGCATAAGTGCTTTTCTATTTATAAGGTTGAAAATTCTGAATAACCCTTTTAGCATTATAAAAACCACAAAAAAAAAAAACCACCTTGTATTTTGTAAATATTTTCTTTTCCTGCTTTGAGCTGTGTAATGTCCTTGTTATATAGAAATGCTTTTCTTCCGAGAAGCTGATCTTTGTTAATGTCTTGATTCTGTTGGCAAAGCACAAATGTGCTTATAAAAAAAAAAAAAGAAGAAAAGATTAAAAAAAAAAATTAAAACAGAATATTCTATGCAACGTGTGTTTGTGAAATGCTGGGCTGCGGAGTGGAAGGGGCCTGTCGCATGCTCAGCCCAGCCGCAGGCGGATCAGCCGCTTCCCTCCCACCCTGTGTTTCAGTGGCCTTTTTTTTTTTTTTTCCCCCCTTCCCCTTTACAACATTATTTCTCAGCCGTTATGTCAATTAGGGAACAGAGGAATTGTTCCTGGGAGCTCAGGAGAGCCGAGTTTTGCCTCGTGTTGCTCAAACTGCCCGAGGTGAGTGTTTGTTTTACGTTTTTGGGGATAAGCGGTTGCTGCCAATTCACACCCAGGTACTGTTTGTGCAAATTGTCCTCGTGGCGGATTTTGCTGTGAAAGTTGAATGTGCGTGGTGGGAGGTGACTTCCTTGAGTGCTCTTAAATTTCCAAGATAAGAGAATTACACTTTGTTCCTCGTTACCTGAGTGGACAGGAAACAGGAAGGTGCTGGGTGATTATTAGCCAGATTATCAGAGTAGTAGGAGGCAGCAACCTGGGCATCACCTGGTGGCTGGTACTGAAAGAAAAAAGCCCTGGTCCCTGCCTGTCTTTGCCAAACCCTGGCAGCGCGGCCAGGCTGGCGGTACGGCTGCCGGGGGATTGGCAATCCCAAGCTGCGCATCTGCCGAGGGGAGAGGCTGGACCCTGACCTGAGCCTGAGCCCGGTGTGGGGGCCCTCCCTGCCTGGTGCCAGCTCCCCGGCTCCCTCCCCCTGTGCAGAAGAGTCGGCATGTATCGTAGTAATGACTTTATTTCCAAATCCACTTTTACGGCAACAGTGTAAACCAGTTGTTAAAACGCACGATACACTATGGACATTCACAGACAGAAGCTAAGCTAGAATGATACACTGAGATCAAACCTTCCCTCCCCTCCCCAGCGCAGGGGAACACGGGGCTGCCAGCACCACCGGCAGTCTGACACGGGGAGTTCATTCAACAAGCGTTTTTGAGTGCAGAAACATGGGGTTTTGAATCGGTGCCAGTTTTAACCCTTTTCAGACCAAGATGTGTGTGGAGTAAAGGAAAAGCCATGGGTCAGTCTGCCCAGCCACTCATGGGAACCCTCGGGCCTGGGTCTGAACGCGAGGTCGGGGCTGGGACGTGGCTCGGGCTGCTGGAAGGGGACGGTGGGAGCTGCGGGGCAGGGAGGGGGCTGTCTCGGGACCCCCGGTGGCCCCTGCAGGGGTGCAAGAAGGATGGCAGACAGGGCTGGGGACGTGTGCTCAGCCAAGGACGTTGGCAGTGGGAAGGGGCTGCTCACTGGAGCTCGCCGCCTGCTGAGGACACCCGTGGCCTGGGGTGTCGGTGTCCTTTGGGCGCTGCACCGAGGGGCCAGGGGTGGCACCGGGACGGGACGGGCGAGCTCAGCTATGCGCCATCCTGCAGCCGAAAAGGGTTAAAAGGGGTGACCGGCATTCGGTGGTTCTCCCACTTGCTCGTTTTACAGAGGACAAAAATACCGCAGCGGCTCCTGTGTCCTACAGCGATACAAAGATAGTCACGGACTGGAGTACAGAGTCTTACAATCGTAGAGTCAACTGAAACGGAGCGAGTGATGAGCTGGACGTGGGCTTTCGCTTGGGCTGTTCCTGTTGGTGCTGGGCCAGCCTCTCCCCAGCAGTAAAGCAGCTCCTGGGGCTGCAGAGACAAGGGTTGAACCCCCCTCCCCCCCAACCACCATCCCCCCAGACACAACTGGCCTCTGGCACTGGACAGACACCCTCCTGCTTGGGCTGCCACCCTGCAGCAGCCCGGCACGGCACAGGAAACTCTGGTGGAGCCCGCGCAGGGCGCGCCAAGGCCGCCGCAGCACGGCAGGTTCATCGGCTCGCGCAGGGTGGGAGCGGGGCCTGTCCAGGGAGGAACCGCTGCCCTGCCCCAATTAACAGCTCCAAACAGCCTCAGCCTCCATCCCGAGGAGCCCCCCCAAGTCAGACCAGGATTTCGACCCCCCTTCCTGCAGCGTGGCCCTTGGGGTGCATGGTCTGCGGCCCCCCGGGCAACCTTCCACCCTCCCCACCACTGCCAGCTCTATCCCCGCAGTGCTGCTGGTGCCTCTCGGGGGGAGACGAGGAGGGAGGACACACGCTGAGCTGCACTGATCGCACCTCAGCCTCTTTGGTTGTGGAAGGAAGGGATGGCCACGGGTGCCACACAGCCCCATGCCACCCCCTCGAGCTCCCTAGGGTGCCACAGGAACAAAAGCAGCAAAAGAAAGGGTTCAGTCAGCCCTCTT
>VXBL01000979.1:20001-69358 GCA_013400195.1 Aramus guarauna | reverse complement strand
GCCGTGCTGGGCCCCCCCCCCCCCCCCCTTTCCCGGGGCAATGGGGGGTCTCTGGCAGGGCAGGTGACCCCAGGCAGGGCCGGGACAGCGAGGGACCTTGCAGGGGGACGAGGGGAGGGTGTGGGGGACGGGCACGGGCTGTGCGCTCCGAGGAGCAGGGGGAGAGGAGGTTTTGTACCTCATAGTGTCACTGATTTTTGAAGTCCTGGAGCTAGAGCTGAATGAACAGTAAAAGCAGGTTAAATCATTAACCAGTTAGGGGATGGGGAAGCAGCTGTAAAAGGAACAGAGGAAGAAGGCCAGATTATTATTTTTGTTTCTTTTTTTTTTTTTTCCTTGTCTTCGCTCATCTTCGACCACCGTGCCCCGATCACAAGCCCTGCTTGGCCAGCGAAGCGGACACTTCGTCGGCTAGCGTGGCGAGCTGGGGGGAGTCCACCATATTGATGCTGCCGGTGGAGGAGACGTTGCTAAGGCGGCGCGGGGAGGCATCTCCGGAGATGGTGGGGGACTTGTAAACAATTTCGGCGCCGTGGTCAGTCTTGGCTTTGGCGTTCTCACGGAAAGTCAGCTTATGAGTCTCAATCTGCAATGAGAGGAGAGGGCGGTGAGCAGAGAGGACACGGGACACCATGCGGAAAGGCCAGTTTTACCTGCGAACCATCTGCTTGGTCACTGCCACTGTGCAGCTGCGAGGAAAGCTCAGTGCATTGACCTGATGCCCCAGTGCCCCCCAGTCCTCAGGCGCGTCCTTTTCAGCAGCCCACACAGGGACCAGGCACAACTGGAGGGGATGGCAGGACCAGAGCATCGCGGGATGCTGCCAAATCCTTCCCAAGCGCCCAGGCCCGGTGTGGCGGTGGGTCCCAGGCACAGGACTCAGACGGCACAACCTGGGCTGCTCCCGCTCCCCGGCAGAGATTTGCAGAGGGGGTGGGACCCCCCCTCCCCATATGGCACATAAGGCTTCCCCTTAACCCACAGAACGCTGCTCCCAGGAGCCAAACCCCTCTCTCCCAGCGAGCACAAGGGCCAGGGAGGGGAGGTGAAGTGGATCGGGTTTGTTACTTACTGGTGCTCTCCCCAGCCGAGTGCAAGGTGGGGAGCTGGCTCTCCAGGGGGGTGGGTGACTCCAGCACCAGGGCCTGGAGCCCAGCGGGGTCTGGGCTCGGGGTCCGAGCAGCCTGGGGACGGGTCTTGTCTTCCTTGCCTTTCTCTCTCTACAGGTGAAAAAACCCGCCCAGGGCGGTGGGGGTGCAAAAACCGCATCAGCAACAAAAACAAAAAAAAAAACAAAACCCAAGATCCAATACATGTCAACCAGAAGGAAAAAGACAAAAAAAATAAAGAAAAGAAATAGAAAATTGAGGAGAAAAAGATCTGAAAAACAGGGCCATTCACTGGTTCATAGGAAGAACAGCGGCTGCCCTTGCAGTCGGGGAGGAAAGCTTTCTGTGTGCTGCAAAGGGGAGCAGATGCTGCTGGCACAGGTAAACCAGCAGTCAGCCTGGAAAGCTGTGGACTGTGTGTCCAAATCCGGATCTTTTGTGTCGCAGGGCAAGGAGGGGATTGGGGCCATGGGAAAGGCTGGGGAAGGGGCAGCGGGGCCGCCCACAGCCACTCTATGTGGAGAGCTGATGGGGCGCAATGGCATCCTGTCCCCACCCTGTGACTAGTGTCCCACCTCAGCAGCACTGGTGAGGGTGGTCCCTGATGCCAAGGTGCAGCTGGGAATGGGCTGGACAAGGGCAGCACCCACGGCAGCAGCGCAGTCAAGTTTCAGCGACAGCCGCCTCCAGGTGTGTATTTAGGTGGGGTGTGGGCAACTGCCAGGCAGGAAGGCTGAGGCAGGGGATGCCGCTGCCAGGTCACACCCTTGCAAATAAATTCCCCCTCCAAAGGGCAAGTTGTTCAAACTATGGCCCAGTGAATGTGCCAGTATACGAAAGAATCATCACTGTAATCATAAAAATAATGATGAAAATGGGCTTAGTGAAGCACCGGGCAGTCTGATGCGTAGCAGCAGCGAGAGAAGGGTAAGGAAGTCAAGCGATCCCTCAGTCAGAGGCCAGCGCACCACAGGGAGATGAAGAGCTGGGAGGCGCACAGAGAAAACGTGGCCAAGAACAAAGTGCCACAACATAGGAGCCAAAAGAGAACTTTCCCCTCCCATTGAGAAAAAGGTGTTTGAAAACCAAGCAAGATTAAAAACCACTTTTCCCCAGAGAAATTCAACCACACATATCACCAGGCTGGAGTCTCAGCTCTGTCTTTAGCTGATCTCCCCCCTCCCCTGCCTGCACGGGACCTGGCTGTCCCGTGGGGTGTAGAGGTGTTTTACTTAGCCAAGACTTACTGTGCAGTAACCACCAAAGCTTCCAGCAGGACCAACTCACCCCAAGTTCAGTATTTCACCTGACCTGATTGACTTCTGTCTTCCAATTTAAGCCCCCTCAAACGCACACCGCTCCCTACACAGAGTCCTTGGTCAGTCTCAGCTGAGAGACTGAGACTTGACGTCAGAAGAGATCACCTTTCTTCTGAAGTGACAGCCTACTGCAAAGTCACCTTTTCTAAATAAAGCTAAGCCTTTAATGCTCCACTTTCACTGGGGAACCAACACCTAGGCAGCACCCTGAGCTGCCAGCTTTGTGCCACACTGCTGGGAGTAATTGGCGATGCAGAGTGCAAAAGCAGCTGCTGATGGTGGCACTCCTTAATGTGAAAGGTTTGACACACACACACACTTCTGCACAAACTTCAGAGAACAGCAGAAAGAGCAGGAGACCACAGGAGAGAATCTCGCTTACATCCACACTCATTCAGGGGGCCACAGGCCAGGAAGAGGACAGAGACCACCATCCTCACAGCTCTGCCACGGCCGCGCTCCAGCCAAAGTCCTCCAGGTTGGCAAACGCAGCCCAGGAGCCCTCGGCTCTGCCTGCAGCTCGCCGCTGGCAGGAGGACAAGCTGTTTGGGCACGGCTGAGTGCCTGTTCCGGGGCAGGGCACTTTTTGTCCTCTGAAGGAGGAGTGTGCACACACCACCCCATGCTAGAACATGGGCAGCAAATCATTTCAAGTGCTGGGGAAGACGTGCTGCCTGGTGAGCAGAGAGGAGAGGCCATGTGGGCCAACGATGAGCCAGGTGAGCAGGACCTTCTTTGAGTCCAGGCTTCAACCACTCTTTGGTTGCGTGCCTGTTCACAGGGCAGACACCTGCAGCAGAACATCATGCCTGCTCGCGAGCCAGTGCCCCTTTACCTTTTTATTTCCTCCTCCAGGGACGTGGCTGATGTTATCTAAGGACCCGATTTTCGATTGCACCTTATCTTTGAAGTCCAGTTTCTCAGATTTCACCTCCACCTGGCCACCACCTGGAAGAGAAGAGCATGAGTAGAGTTAGCTCTGGTGCCAGCCATGGCAGGCTGGCAAGAAAGTGCTCAGGTCTGAGCTGCTGCTCCGAGATGGCTCAAGCAAAGCACTGCTGAGGTTGAGGACCAGGAAAACAGCAGCAAGAGGGACCCCACTGTGATTTGGGAAAGCCAGGAGTCAGAGCAAGTGGGAACCAAGGTAAAGACACTTTCCAGAGGACGCTGCAGAGCTGACAGACACCCGATGGTTTACAGAACCAAGGGCAGGGAGCTAAGCTAGACAGTAGCAGTTCCCCCTTATTGATTCCTAAACACTTCCCATTTACAGCAACGTGTTGGCACAGACAAGGGTATCCATGGATCATGCCAGATCCCTCCCCTGCTCAGCATGGTCAGGCAGACTGGAGAGGGTCTTGCAGTGACAGAGCTGCTAACAGCATCCAGCACCCCAGGGCTCACTCTGATGCTCCGGTCACTGTTCCACGTGTCTCCCCTCGCTCCCTGCGCTACCCCAACCCTCTCCCTGTCCCCAGATGCACACCACGATGCAGCCTGTGAGCTCCCAAGGACCAGCACCTGGTGCTGCTGGATGCTGCAGAGTCAAAGGGTACCTGGTTTGTGATGGATGTTGCCCAGGGAACCACATTTGGATGTCACATGGCTCAGGTCAACCGGCTTGTAAACAATTTGGACCTGTCCGTGCGAGAAAGGAAAAGGCGATGAGCTTATTGCCACCGCGGGCAACCTGGGGAGGGGGAGGCACAACACACACCGGCACCTGATCTGGATTCAAGGGAAAGGACAGCTTAAACCCCAGTAAGATTAATAATACAAAAGAAACTGTCATCAGAAACGGGAGATCATTAATGCCCGTGTGCAGTAGCCTCTCTTAACATGTCAGCATGCACAAGATCACCTCTCCACAGAGGGGGGAAGTAGAGGCAATTTTAAAGTGCTTAAGTGAGAGAGAAAGTGGAGTGGTAATTAATTAAGATTTGCATACACATCATCCAAAAGGAGGAGATATACCAGAGAGAAAACGTAAAAAATAAATACCTTTTCTGGTGTAAAACATAAAGCTTATGTCCACAAAAACTGAAAGAACAGAAATGATCAATGTGCACAGAACTTTTAAAAGAGTGACCAAAATATGCATTTCTGAAAAATGCTGTAACGGAAATAAGGGTTAAAAAAAAAGCAAAGCAAAGTCTAAATATCTGGCAGGAATTCACATAATATAAATTAAAATGGCAATTATAATATATTGAACCACAACAGTATTTCATGATATTATGCTCTGGTTTTTATTTGTTTTACCCATTACGGCTCTGAACATGGGCTCCAGTAATTCCACTTAAACCGCCCCATTCAAAGACCGGCCACAGCGCTGTGGCGTGCCTGGGCGTGGGGCCGGCAGCCTCTTGCGCACGGACAGCTGGGTTACACGAGACGCACACACAAGGAACAGTTGACGTGGAGCTGTTTAGTGGTTACGTTAGCGGTTAAACACCACACTGGAAAACACCGATGACTGGAGAGGTCTGGGACCATCAGACGTGTTGGGGACGGCAAACCACAGCACATACACATCAGCTACATCAGGAGCAGGAGACAAGGGGGTGAAACAACATCCCCATACCCCCAGAAGTTACCTCAGACCCTGGTTTTGAACTCACACCTGGGTGTGAATCAGCTATTGCTGTAGTTAGTGAGGCTGTGCAGGAGAAATCGGATAATCGATACCTCGAGGTTGGTTCCTACTCACTGGGAAGTGTCTGGCTCTCAGAAATAGCCTGGATTTCATGGGGAGCGCACGCTGCTCTCTGTGTTTTCACTGAACACCGTTGCAGGCGTGCTGCTCTTACTAATCTCAGGAAGGATGTGCCAGCACCAAAGGGACCTTGGCAGAGGAGCTGACTCCTCCAAGCAGCCAGGCAGACTCTGGACCAAGGTGGCCAAAAGCCAGCACAAAGGAATCGCTGTAGCCACTGCTCTCCATCACACCTGAGTGCCCTGTGCTGGCTCAAAAGCCCTGGGGTGAATCTGCATCCTTCAGTTCTCATGTCAGCCCCGTGTCCACCAGCCCCATCACCCTTGGAGCCAGGGGCTGGACCGTGGTTGTGCACAGCACTGAAAAACGCTCCCCGCTCCATCATGCAGCCAGGAAAAGGAGGGGGGGAGAACAGAGGCTTGGTGCCACTGTCCCACGGGCACAGAGCCAGAGCACCGTGCACGCGGGCCTGCCTTGTCTCCGATGCTCACAGACACCAAAAGGCACATTTGACAGAGAGTGGAGACAGAGAGAGGGAAAAAAGCAACCCTAGGGTCTGGGAGCACACTGCAGAGACAGACATGAAGACAGGGTTGGGGAAAGAGCAAAAGGAGAGCTAGATCCAGTCGGAAGGCAGGAAACAGACCCCAGAAGGGCAGCTGGCGCCTTTCTAATCCCAGCCGTGACCCCAAAGGGTCTATAAGCAATTCAGGCACCAATGGGACCTGGGACTGAAAGACCTCCCATTTCCAGAGCAAGCAACCAGCAACTGAAACACTTTCTGCTCTCATTCCAGTTCTCTTTGTTTTATGGATAGGACTCCGTTAACCCTTACCATCCTGCTGGGGAGCAGAGAAGGGTCCTCCCCATTATAGCAAGTAAGGAAAAGGGGCACAGATTTGCTTGCCAGGGAAACCAGAGCCAGAGACCTGGGGATCCCACCTCTCAGCATCAGCAATGCTTAGGTCAACTCTTGCCTAATGCATCCCCTTGTCAGAGCATCCACTGGCTAAAAAAAAAACAAAACAAAAAAAATACCAACCCCAGGTTACTGCAGCAATGGCTCTCTCGAAGCAGCAATGGCTAGGCAGGCAGTCATTGCTGACAGCATCGTGGAGGATTAAGACACGACGGCCACTGAAGCCCAGTGGTCTCTTGTTGCCCCTCTATTGGAGGAGCCCCAAGGCACAGCTCTGCCGTCAGGACAGCCTGTGCGGCCGCGCTCTGGCCACGTCAGCACATGGCTTTGCTCCGAGCACCCGCACCCAGAGCTACGCTGCTGCTTTCCATGTCAACGCAGCCAGACAGCAATCACACAATTTTCACTGCTGGCAGAGCCTGGGGAGGGATGACAACCTCCAGCCAAAAATCCAGATAATTCTTAACCCACTGCAGCCACTGCAGCTGCAAACACTTGCCCACAGTGTGAGCTCTCAGTGGAGAAAAGGATGAGCTCACCAACCTGTGCTGAAGCTAATTACCAGCCACAGCACAGATGATTCGTGACGAACACTAACTCCTGGCGTAACAAGTGGTCCACCACACACCAGGCGGCCCAGCCAGTGCAGGACCCTGGGGTAAGAAAGAGCAGAACAAACATGGAACCTGCTTCACAGAGGTCTGACCTCCGCAAAGCAGCTCCTCTGGCCCGTTAAATAAATGCAGAACAACATCAAATTTAAGATGGAGGTTGCAAACCCAGTTATGTCACAATGCTTATGTGCCAAGCCCTTCTGCAATGCTCAGTTTCTCAGGGAGGGCGTCCACAGAGATGAAAAACAGCACAAAGAAAATCCATCGGCAACATCTGAGGGGCACCAGATAGCTTCCTCAGATGGCTGCATGCAGACCAGGCAACCACAGACCCTGGGTCGCGCTGTTTGGGGTCTCAGTGATGCTCCTTCCTGGGTCCGTCATCTTTCCTGGACCCAAACTCTGTCTCCAGATAGACTGGTGTAAATCCACCAATCTCTGTGGAGTTTCTCCAGGTTTCTGGCACAGTAGCTGAAAGCTGAGTCTGGCTATTTATCCGGGAGTGGCTGGAAATGCCAGCATTCAAATAATTAACTCAATATTACTTTAGGCTCAGACTCCATGGGCACTGCCGGACACATTCAATAGCAAGGAGCTTAATATTTGCATGGATCATACTTGCCTGATGGGAATGGGCAGGAACCTGTGCTTTCGCGTGTTGTGCAGAGTCATGTGCAATTTAGCAGTACATTAAGCAACAAGGACTGTATTTGCTTATAAATCTATCCATCTACTGCATCAGCAACTACATCACTGTCTGCTAGAGGCCACCCCTCGTGCAGACAATGAGGCATTAAGCCTTCCAGGTAGTGTAAAACCTTCAAGTTAATGGGATGTTTTGTTACAGACATGGTTTCTACATGAGTCAGTTAGCTCTGTCCATGTCAGGCATGTACAGAACTTGTTAGGGTTCATCTAACCATGTCTTTTGGGTTAATGGGGTTAAATGACAGCACGTCACCAATCGCTATCTGACGGCAGGGTCGCTGCAGATAGCGTTGGCGATTTAGTGTATACAACATGCCACTAATAATAAGGATTATTACAGTGCATTCAAAGTGTGAAGGTACTCACACTGCCTCCTCCCGGGATGTGTTTGATATTATCCTTTGAGCCACACCTGGATTGAACGCTGCTAAAGTCCAACTTCTTATTAACAATCTGCACCTTTGGTAGCCAGAAAAGAGTCATTGCACGTCACCAATAGCTATCTGACGGCAGGGTCGCTGCAGATAGCATCAGTGGTTTAGTGTATACAACATGCCACTTATTATAAGAACTATTACAGTGCATTGAAAGTGTGAAGGTACTCACACTGCCTCCTCCCGGGATGTGTTTGATATTATCCTTTGAGCCACACCTGGATTGAACGCTGCTAAAGTCCAACTTCTTATTAACAATCTGCACCTTTGGTAGCCAGAAAAGAGTGTGAGAAACAACATGACCATCTGGAGCTTGACCACGAGTTATACCACTGAAACCAGGAACCTGCCTTCCAGTGCCAAGAGCAAAGGAGAACTTCTGGCTTGCTGCATAGATTTGTCTACTCATGGATTGGAAACTGAAGATGGAGGTGGGCAGGTTATAGCTAGAGATCGGATACATCTGGCTAGCAAAGCAGCCCTGGTTTCCAAGCCAGAAACACTAGCAAAAAAGCCAGCTAACCCCGGGTTTTTTCACTGAACAAAACAGTTTGCTGGGCAGCAAACATGCTGGAAGGCACCAGTGCTCTGATACTCAGCTTCTGCAGAACCAGTGGAAGAAGGAAAGATGGAGCTGAGAGAAAAATGTCTGCTCAGCCCCATCTCCCACGCTGGGCAGCATGCCCCCTCTCTAGGACAGAGATATGTGGCCTCACAATTCAGCAGCTTGAGCCAACTGGGCAAATGGGTGCAGCTGGGCGGTGCAGCAGGCTGGAGAGCAGTTGTGTGTCCAGCACGGTCTGGGAGAGGACGCCTGAGCTCTGCGCTGTGCAGGGCTCAAACTCCCTCTACAGTTACAAAGAGAAAAAGCAAACGCTGCCAGGGATGCAGTCCCATGCCTGTACTTTCCTTAACTCCTGTACAGATGAGCTGAAAGGGGCAGCACAGACCACCCCCAAAGGCAGCTGCTCTACTGCACGTTCCTAACACCATCTCGGGTTGGAGAGGCTGGAAATGGCTTGGTGCCACAGGGCAACCACATACTGTGCTAACTTCACCCTGCAGTCCCAGCGCCTGCCCTTTCCATGCACAAACACTTTTGTTCTAATGAAGCTTTTTTCCTTCAGGGCTTGTTTTCCCTGCTTGAGTTTTAAAAGGGCAGCTATGCTGGAGTTACCCCATGCATAGGAGCAGCTATTGCAGACAACACAAAGATGAAGACAGTCCCTGCTCCTTTCCCTGCACGGACTGGAGGGGCTTTATAACCTATTCAAGTATACATCAGAGGTAAATGCAGGTAAAAACCAGCAGGCACATAGGCCTGTGCTCCCTCAGGAGAAAGCCTGCCTGAAGCACAACCCTCAAGAGGGGAAAAGAGACAGCATTCTGCAAGAAAGCAGCATCACATCCCACTGCACTTGCAGTCCCTGGATGACAACGTCCACGAAGCTGACTAAGCAGGCAACCTCAGTCTCTGTTTCAGCATGTCCCCAGCCTGCTGCTGCAAGGAGAGCTCCTCGCTATACCCTGGTTCTTCAGTATGAGAAGCACTGAGGCTGACACGTGCCTCCAGCATCATTTTCCAAGATCCCATCAAATATTCCTGCAAATTAGGACCCAGTTCTACTAGACTAGGCTTTGGCAGAGCAGTATTCAGTGATCCAGCAACAGAAGTGCTCAAACGATGCAGAAATACTGGAAGAGATCTGGCCTGGCTGACTCCTGGCACGTGCACCCCATGGCTGAGGGTCTGAAATCTGCGTGGAGCACTGGCTCCAGAGCCATCTTCTGGCCACCCTAAAATCAAACTCACAGGATCAGCCCCCTTCTGCTCCAGCTGCAACCGTTCTGCTAAAAGCAGCTTCGTGTCCTACAAAATGTCCAAGAGAACATCCAGCTGCTCTCCCCTGCAAAGAGCAATGAATGGTCCCAAATCAGCTGGTCTTACTCTTTCACTCACAACAGTAAACAACATGTTGCCTGAGAGAGAAGCTGACAGAGAAAAAACCTTGTAAAACCTGGATTAAAAAGAACAATTTAGCCAATTTACAGTAAACGGAAGGGTTCCTTCTAAAATCCCTGAGGAGTAATGTTTTGGGGGGGGGGGGAGCAGGAAAATATCAGGCCTTGTGCTAAGTGGGAAGGAAGGTTGAGGCCCCAGGACACAGGTAGCTGGAAGGACACATTCTGCTCTGCTCTGCTCCTGACCAATGGCCAGAGCCCCCCTGGATTGTAGTACAAAGCCAAATGTGCATTGTCCAGTAAATCGCCAGCCATGGCAAAAAATGCACGTAAGGAAATGGAAAAGCACGCTGCTATTTAAGATGGAGAAGAGCAGCCATCTCAAAGCCTCCCCCCACGCCAAAGTCAGACATTCAGAGCCACGGAGTTACCTAGTCACACAAAATGGCATGCACCGCACGCAAGGAAGATTTGTCATGGCTCTGTTGCATTAGCAGCCGCAGAACAAGGTCTGCAAGGCAGTGTCCCCCCCTAGGGCAGGCAAGCACAAGCACACAGGGACTCCTGACTGCGCTGGCCATCAGATGTGCAATTCTGTCATTTAACATCTGCACAAGAGCCACCAGGCCTTCACCAGTCAGAGGAACCAGGTCCTTTCATATCTCCACCCACGCAGCAAGGCGGATTTTATAAAAGCCTTGGGACATGTCCATACAGTGCAATGGATCAGTGCAGAAAGGCTCGGATTGGTGCTGAGCAGCCAGTGCCACAGCTGGAGCCGTATAATCGCACACTGCTGCTCTTGGGGCTGCACAGATGAATTAACTCACACCACTCTCACCGAAACTCTCCTCTGCTAGACTTGCAAAATTTAACACGAGACCCTCGTTCCCAAGCGCTTGGAGCAGGGAGTTCTTTGCTGCTCATGAAACAGCCTCTCTGGGAGTGAAAAGTACTAGTGGTTGAAAGGATAATAGTGCCACCAGCTCTGGCCATGCCATGCTGCATCATGTAGCAAGACAGCACCTGACTGCAGAACACAATCCAAAACCTTGCCAACAGACTTGGAACCAAAATTGCAATGTTCTGAAAAACGTGCCAAGCCTGGGACCCTCACAGGGAGGAGACTGTCCTGTGTGCTCACTAATGAAGAAATAGAGGCAGCGTTGAAGGGACTGTTCCAGATCACACAGTACAGGATCCACAAACACAACCCTGACCCCGTGACTCTTCAGGGCTGCAGGTCACAATTTGCTGTCCCTAACTGGACACCATGAGGGAATGTCATTCCCCCGGCAGCCAGTCCACACGTCCATGAAAGCCACATCACAAGCTCTCTGCAGTCCTCTCTGTGGGACAGCTGTACTGCACTAAGCCAGGCAAGCAGTTTCAGGACAAGCACCCAACCCCATCAGCCCAAAAACCTCCAAAATCAGGCTGCAGATCAGCTGAAGCATGGCTGCCCACTGCTGTATCTCTGGCCCCAGCTGGGCTGCTGCTGATCCAGGGAGGGCTCTCCCCTCCCAGATGCAGCATCCAGCACCCGTCGTCCCTACAGACAGGCCCCTGGAAAGCAGAGCCCCCATTTACCTTGCCACCTCCGGGCTGGTGCTTCAGGTTTTCAGTTGAGCCAATTTTGGACTTCACATTTTTCAGATCAGGCATGGGCGCGGCTGATGGCTGGATGCGGCTCTTGGCAGATGCAGGAGATTTCGGTGGTGTGCGAACCACTGCCACCTTCTTGGGCTCCCTGGCTGGTGGGGTGGGCAGAGAGGGAGTGCGGGAACGGCTGCCTGGAGTCCCGGGGGAGCCGGGACTGCTGTAACCGCTTCTGTCTCCAGACTTTGGCTGCTCACCTGAAGTTTGCAGACACAGGAAGGCAAGCAAGCACAGGATAAGCAATCTGGGCACGATCTGGTAGAATCTCCTTCCCCACTGCCTGCCCTTATGGGGTTGATCTGCCTGGTCCCAGGGCCCACCCGCTGCTCCTAGTGCAGACCACCAGCAGCGGGGAGATCGCTGCACTTTCTTCTACTACATTTTGAAGTGAAAACTGTGATTAAAGGCAATTTCCTAGTATCTCAGAATGAAGATGGTCTTCATTGTCTGGATTTTTGGTAAGAGTCCCCACCCGAGTGTGACATTAGCATGCAGGACAAATTACAGACAAAAGACACTCAAACAAACTTTTCTATTAGAAATTTGGAAGCATTTTGAGAAAATTATTTTATGCAATTAAATAAGGCTGATCACTGAGCAGCTTAGAACTGTCCCCAGTCTGAAAAGAAATGGAAGAAAAGAAAACTCTTAAAACATCACCTTTCTCAGACTTTGCTGCTGCAGGAGGTGGTTTTTTCTGCTCCTTTCTGCCTGTTTAATGAATGAGAAAGATGCTTAAACATAATAAAGCTGGAAATGTAATTGATTTAAGGTTTTATGCAGTTCCGGTTAAGTATGAAAAATATATATATACAGTGAAAGGCACCGTTTTAATGGAAATTCATAATGCCTGATGCTTTCTGGAATATTCTTCTCTGAGAATAATGGGCTAATCTCCATTCCTGCAATCGAAGAATTGATCCTCTTGCCCCGGTCTTTGTGAAATATTGTCAAGAGAAAAGGAATAGATGGATTAAAAAAATGGAGCTGCCTACATCTTCCAAATTGGAGGAAATCCCAAAAGGATAAAGCAACTGCCCTCTCCTACCCACTGGCAACTATACGAACAGAGCAGATAAAGTAGTATCCAGAAAGGCTCGCTTCAGAGGAATCATCCTTAGCTCTGCACCCACAGCCCCGTGACAAGGCTGAGCAGCTCCAGATCACCATGCAGACCTCAGCCTCTGCCTGTGCCCTTGCTTAGTGCTGTGCATGACCCCGGCCTGCACTGGGGTAGATTTGTTCGCTACCCCCAGGTAGTGCCTGGGAGCACCACCAAAGCAGAGCCTCTGGAGTCAGAGACACCGTGGGAAGGTGGCTGCGTGCTGCTCTCGCCATCACCTACCGGAGCTGGGAGGTGTCTTGGGAGCCGTGGGTGTCTTTGCTGGGATGCGCGTGGCATTGGTTGAGTTCCTCTGAGCCTGCCCGGCTGCAGAGCGCGGCGTGGCCGTCTTCGTGCCACCTCTCATCTCCGGGCCCTGGGGATGCAAGGGGGAAAAGGCTGATGCAGGGGGGATCTGCATGGGATGGGCTATCTCCCCTCATGGATCAGAGCCACACGAGACCTTCCTGTTTCCTACGCTGACAGCCCGCAGGAGCTCCCACGGGTTTCCCCAAATGCAGGTGTCTGCGACGTGCCTGTTCGCACCCCGTCTGCCATCACGGCGCCTGCCGCAACTGCTGCACAGTCACTCCTGGACTGGCAGAGTGACTGTGCTGCTTTCCCACGCGAACTCTTAGCTTCAGCTACATTATTCACTGCACACCCAGGCCTGGTTAAAAAGTATGTTCACCTCCTTAGTCTGTTCTCTAAATTCCATTGTTTTGTTTCCCCTCTTCTGCTAAAACTTTGTACAGAAGATAAATAAATCCATTGACTAGACCAGAGGCTCCATTCAGGAGCACAGTGCCAGACTCCAAACACAAAGCACCTCCTTTATCCTCACCTGTAACACACTACCGTAATGTGTACATAATCTGTAATGGCATGGAAATAGCAATATGATATTTATTGTCTTCTGATCCTGCAGAAAAGCTTCCGCAAATCTATCACTTTCTAATGCTGGCCTGTGTACAAAAGCTCATGGAAAACATGCAAGTCACAATTTATAAGCTGACCGGTCCCAAGGCAGCAGGGAACCAGAGCAGAGCCACCCCAATCCCTGTTATGGTAAAACTATATCCTCTGCGACCTGCACTCTCTGCTCTTTCCCTCACCACAGGTGTACTTGTATGACTAACCACCATAAAGGGAAACTCCAAGCTACTTTCTACATTGCAGAATATCCACGGATGCGTGTGCATTTCCTATTCTCTGTGTAGCACCTGGCAGATCTGGCTCCGGCACATTTCAAATACATCTGCTGTTTACAGCCAACGCACCCATAAAACACAGCATAAAGCTGCAAAACAAAGAAAAGCACAAAAGAGCATAAAGACACCTGGAAATGCCTCAGAGAGACCAGGTAGCACTCTGTAGCAATGAGATATTTTTGCTTCAAACACCAAAACTGAAGCCAAGTCTGGTGAAAGGGAAGGTGAAAGGGAAGCACATCCCACCCTCTCCCTGAACAGGAGACGGACAGACTGCCCAGCCAAGCATTGCCAGACCTGTCAGGGATGCCTTACAGTATTCCCCAAGGCAAATCTGCCTCTCTCACATCCCATGTCCTTACCTTGGCTTTCCTTTCTTGTGTTCCTGTACTGGCAGGTCGGGATGTGACAGAAGAGACTCTTTTAGAGGTGGAAGCAGGGCTGGAGGGTGTTTTCGAAGGGGTTGTGCTAGAGGAGGTGTGTCGTTGGGGGGGGATGGAGGGTCTATCGCCTGGGGGTTTGGCAGTGGAAGGTGAGGATTTCTTAAACATGGAAACAAAATAAAATCGGAACAAAAAAAATCAGTATGGGAGGGAAACAAAAGAGGATCACTGACGTGAAATAGGATTAGAAGGTGCAATACAGAACAGGGTATGGGACTGGTACTGCCCTCTCCCTGCAGCATAGAGCTTGGCAAGAGCTGCGGGGGCCGGGGTCCCATGGCTGCACCAGCAGATATGGGATACCTCCACTGTATACCTCCCACACAAGGGAGCACCACCCAAGCCCCTTTCTGGGGGATGTGTCACCCCGTGACAGCCTGTCCTTGCCACCGCCCTCCACACCACTGGCACGTTTTACCACCTGAACTGCTTTATTTGCTCCCAAACTATGTGCTCCACTGGCAAAGATGCTGCAGGTACAGCACTATCAACATCAGTGTTTCTGGGAAATACAGATCACTGCTCTCAGGTCCCCAAACCTCCCTAGAGAAAGACCCAATTTCACATTGTTTGAAAATAATTATATTTCTCATCTTTATTTCTTTGCCCATCAGCTTGTTCATTACGGTGCCCAGGCACTAGCCAGGGTAACAGCCAGCTGAGCTAAACCTCCTCCAAATCAGTAGTGTGACAGATAACCTTTAAACTTCTGGAATCGACCCACTATTAAATTCTGTTCCTTACCCAGAACACAGCATCTGCAAGGCCTAGATTATTTAATTTTTTAATTATACATCTTGCTCTTTTCACTGTTATGGTGCTTGACCCCAGTACAGCCCAATGCAGTTTTGAGTTTGCTTTCACACCAGTTTGCCCCAGCAAAGGGGCTGCTTTCCAGTCTCAGGCTGAGAAAATGATTTCTCTAACTGCCCATCCAACCCTATGAGCCACGTTTGTTTTAGATTTGGTTTGCTTCCTCACTCTCAAAGATCACCATGGATTGATTGCACCATCCAAACCGGAGTGAGAGGAAGAAAAAATGAAAATACTCTTGAAAGACAGATGGAAGAATGGAAGATAATGGCAAGGTTTCCTAAGAGGCACAACCACTGTCCAGGAGAGCAGGAGAAGGAGTCAGGAACATGTACAGCACTTAGTGGGTTGACATCACCCCTGGGTTTGTTGTTGAGCTTACCTTCGGCTTCTTTTCCTCAGCTTCAGTCCCTTCCTTGTCAATACGACCTGACAAACGGAAACACACACAGTTACGCTTCTTGGGACTGGTCCTTAAACTCTAGAGAGATGATAATGCCTGCACTATAGCAACATGCATGCTGGGTGGGAGTTCCGTGTCCCTGCTCTCCTTTAAATTAAATACTGTTAGAAATATTACAAAGTCACTCATTTCTTGCAGAAATACTTCCACATTGTAAACACATTCTTTCTGGGTTAACAGATGCACAGGTAACAGTGCATTAGTCATCGCTGGAGCATCAGACACATGCAACAAGGTCTGTGGGAGACCATTTTAGTGTTCCCATGGCTCAGTACTGTGGCTAGTTCTCTTTAATATCTTTATCAAGGATCTAGACGAGGGGATTGAGTGCACCCTCAGTAGGTTTGCAGATGACACCACGTTGTGTGGAAGTGTTGATCTGCCTGTGGGCAGGAAGGCTTTGCAGAGGGATCTGGACAGGCTGGATCCATGGGCCAAGGCCAACTGTGTGAGGTTCAACAAGGCTCCGTGCTGGGTCTTGCACTTGGGTCACAACAACCCCAGGCAACGCTACAGGCTGGGGCAGAGTGGCTGGAAAGCTGCCTGGCGGAAAAGGACCCAGGGGTGTTGGTCGACAGCTGGCTGAAGATGAGCCAGCAGTGTGCCCAGGTGGCCAAGGGGGCCAACAGCATCCTGGCTTGTATCAGAAATAGTGTGGCCAGCAGGACCAGGGCAGTGATCGTACCCCTGTGCTTGGCACTGGTGAGGCTGCATGTCCAGTGCTGGGTTCAGTTTTGGGCCCCTCAGTACAAGGACATTGAGGTGCCGGACAGGGAGAAATGTCTGGAGCACAAGTCTGATGGGAGTAGCTGAGGGAACTAGGGTGTTTAGTCTGGAGAACAGAAAGCTGAGGGGAGACCTGATTGCTCTCTACAACTACCTGAAAGGAAGTTGTGGTGAGGTGGGGGTTGGTCTCTTCTCCCAAGTAACAAGCGATAGGACCAGGGGGAATGGCCTCAAGTTGTGCCAGGGGAGGCTTAGATTGGGTATCAGGAAAAATTTCTTCACCGAAAGGGTTGTCAAGCCCTGGAACAGGCTTGTGGAGTCACCATCCCTGGAGGGATTTAAAATATGTGTAGATGTGGTGCTTGGGGACATGGGTTAGTGGTGGGCTTGGCAGTGCTGGGTTAATGATTGGACTTGATGTTCTTAAAGGTCTTTTCCAATCTAAACAATCCTATGATTCAATGATTTGTCTGGATTTGCACTCAGTTCCAGTAGCATCTTTTCAGTTTAGGACTGGACTGTTCTCTTCAACCCTAAACATGAGTCTCCCTCTTCAAAACACTCACTGGTTCTAACAATCATATAAAGAAAAACTAAAATTGAAGGATACCCCAATCGGCATCAGGTTGCCCATGATCTTGTTTAAAGTTGTTGTTCAGTGTATTAACTTTGCAAAGCATTTTTATACCTGGCCGTTGTTACTTCCCGCCTCTCCTGACACACCGCTTTCTGCCTCCCCAGCAGACACTGCGCCTTCCATCTGGGTCAGACCCTGCAGGGTCTTAAGGCTTTAGCTCGATTCATATCAAGCATAGAGTGACTGACAATATTGCAGTGTTTTGTCCCATTAGTCTACAAGCACAACAGACTGCAGTATTGCTAATTAGGAGATTAGAAACAGGGAGGAAGTGATGTTTGTGCTATAAGGCACTCATAACAAAGCCCCTTTTCCCAGTCTTCAGCTAATTCCTCCCTAATCTGGGAGGAAACTCTGCTGATATTCTCCCCAGTGTTTTGGAAACTTGCCCTGAGGGGTCAGCCCTTTCCCAGTGACACGAACAATGTTGTTAATCCAGCACTGATGACCCTGACCCATCCCAGCAGCCGCTCCCAGAGCTGCTAGATGCACTATCCTTCCTGAATTCAGTTGAACTACCAACTGGAGCAAGGCTGGAGCTCAACAGCCACAAAGTATCTCTGTCTTTGAAGATAATTAAAGACATTCCTCCTATTGAATCAGAAACTGGTTGACTCCAGGCAATGCACCCCCAACCCACCGTCATTTTCAGGCTCCGATGCTAGCAATAGCAAGCCATGCCAATGCCCTGCAGCACATGGGCAAAGCTTCCCACTGGCTTATTACATAGTGAACAACGAGAAACATGTTATGAGCTTTAGCTCTGATGGAAAAAGCTACATCAACAATTTCTCCATGAACCCCACGCAGCAAAGAGCACACTTCTCTGCCGCAAACCAGAGAGGAGGTAAGCAGGATTTCCAAGCTAATGGAAGCAGCCAAGTCAGCTTTTGGGATGTGGCACCAGAGTGAAAAGCAGAGCTTCCCCCAGGCCAGGCCCTGGACAGCAAGAACAGGTACAGCACGGTGAGACACCACTGGGTTTTGATGTGTGTCCTGCTGCCCCAGTTTACTAACACAACTCACTGCAAAACCTGCATCTGGCCACTGAGCAGGGGCCCTAGTGACATCCCTCTGACCCCCATGAAGGTGGAAAATAGCTCTTGGAGTAAGGAAAGGTCTAAGAGCCGCTCTGCTGGCAAGGATACTTGTACTTTGAGGGGTGAACTTGGTCAGACCTTCACCCAAGACAGCTAAGACTGAGATTGCTGCATGAACGCAGCAGCTCCAGGGTCTGCCTGCCCTCCCAGCCCAGCCTAGTCTAGAGACACACACGCTGTTAGATTCACCCAAGAGCCAGGCTTACACACACAGGCAGCTCCTGCAAAACACTCCAAATACAGCCATCGCGCTGGACCACCACGGACACGCCATCCAGGACTGGGATCAGAAAAGGACCCTTTGTAAGAGCATCGGACGTGCCCTGTACTGGGCAGAAGTCCAGCTAGCTGCAGACCTTGCCTCCAACAGCACTCAGTAGTGGATATTTAAGGGAAAAGTACAAGAAACAGGACCAAAGTGGGGCCTTTCCCGTGGTTAGACCTGCAATCTCACTTGCCTTTTTCCTCCTCCCTCCTCTTTAGGAAAGCAAATACAAAGAGTTATTGGACCGGACAGTGGACACATGCAAACCAGATGGCATGTATCTTGCTGGAACAAGCTGGAGCATGTGCCGGGTTAGCCCCACTCCAACATGCCAGAACACCATCCATCCAGTCTTCATCTTCTCTGGGAAGGTGCCAGGTGTCAGTTAAGGTGCCCACCCCACAGATCCAAGGAAATCAAAACAAAAACAGGTGAACTAAGCATGATCAGGGACACGCCAGCACCATGCAAGGGATGCAAAACTGAAGCATAAGGGTCTGGCAAGTATGCCAGGACATCCAGGATTAAACTAAAGAGGGAAGGAGGGGGAGGGAGAAGCAGCGGTACTTTGTAGATCAGTTCACAGCAAAGATCCAGGCCATTTCCCAAGCAGCAGGATTCAAGAGGTGGCAGCAAGCTGAAGTACTGGTTCAGGCAGCCTTGTCGTGAGCAAGCCACCGGCAACGTGAGCTCAGGGCAGGCAAACGTTGCACACACCTTTTAGGAGAGGGACACGACTGACGGCTTTATCTGCAACATGGGCAGAAGGTTTCTTCTTGGGTGACCGACATTCTCCTGCATCTGGCACAGCCTCTTCCAAAGGAGCACCTTTGTGTTCCACATCGTCTTTCAACTCAACAGGGAGTTTGGCTATTTCTAGCAAGGGTCCAGAATCTTCTCCCTCCCCAGGCTCAGCTTCTTTTTGGGAGATGATTTCAGAAGGCTCTGATGGGGTGACATCTGTGTCTTCTTCCCCCCTCAATGTCTGTCTCCTCTCCTCTTGGTCCTCTCCTGCTTTATGTGATTCAGTTTCAACAAGAAGTGCCTCTCTTGGTATGTCTCTGAGGACATCTTTGGACTTGCTTTCTCCAAAGGCATATTCTTCAAGAGTTTCCTTGGCTATTGCTGGACACAAGCCCATTTCAGGTCCTGGTGAAACATGCTGACCCACCAGGGAAAGCAAATCCTGTTCAGAAGTTTCATCAATATCACGGTCCTCATCTCTTTCTCGTCCACTGGCATCTTCTTTTAATGGGGCTCTGGTATATAAAGGAGATGGCCCGGCTTTAACATGGGAGTCATCTGTGCCATCTGCTCCCGCCAAACCCTCAGTGTGCACATCACGACCTAGTGCTGTTCCCAGTGCTGGATCCACACCAATGCCTCCTCTGCCTCGATGATCCCACAACTCATTGCTGTCTTCAGATGCTCTGGAGTCCTGGTACATATCCAGGGGTATTGGGATGGTGACCTCGATTCTGGTGGGTGCTGCTGTTGTAGCCTTGGCTTCATGTGACAGAAGAGGCTGCTGAAGAATCCCAGCCACCTGCTTTGTGGGCTGGCTTTCTCTTTTTATTGCATCTCCCACATGCTCCTGAGGGCCAGGCTGTAGCTTTGGAGAGCTTGGCTCCCCTGGAGTTGAAGATGCAGGGTATGAAGCATGAGCAAACAATTAGCACAGGCGTGTCAAAGAAGTAGTCAGACGTGTAATGCTGAAGAGAAGCTAAAGATTTCTACTATCAATTGAGAAGAAAAAAGCAAGTCCCATATTGCCCCGTTGAACAGACTTCTACAGTGGCTGCTGCCTTTAAAGAAACTCTGATCCCCATGGGAATCAGGAACAGTGAAGCTACGGCAGGTGGGAGACCAGACTCTTCCCTGGACCTGGTCTTGGAGGTGGCCGGGGTATCCAACCCCATCTGCCACATCCATGCTCTATGAGCTGGTTTAGCTATAGCAGTTTTCAGAAGCCAAGAACACACCCATTTTCTCATCTAACACCACTGCTGGACCATCAGTTGGCTGGTCAGTGACTCTTCTTGCCTCAAGAGCCTGCACAAAGCAGGCCAGACACCCTCCTCTCCTTCTCAGGCTCACAAACCCCTTCAAGTCCTCTCCTCCCCTGCAGGAGATGTTCATGCAGACAGGGCACCAGTTACATCCTCCTCGAGCTCAAACCATCTCTGCTTTGGTCTCCAGAACATTTCTATTGCTAATGAGCTTGGGGAAGGGCACTCCTATGTCTCCTCTCTTACCGCTGCGTATTTCAACAGCCAGTGGAGCAGACAGCCTCAGTGGAAAGGACTATAAGTAAAAATGTGGCTGTAGCCAAACGGCCACAGAAATTTTGGACTGTGCACCCACTCAGGCTAATTAGAGCTCCAACACTGCTGCCATTTGGGCAGAGTAAAAAATGTGACATTTAAAACCCAAAAGGTGAGGTCACAGTGACACAGATCTCTTCATTCTGTCTTTCTGGGGGGGTTACAGAGAGATTTATGTTCTGTCGCTTATCTCATGGATGACACAGACCTTTACAATTTCACCCTACAATTGCTGCATTAAGCTATGTATTCTGGTTGAGCTGGAGCTTTTCTGTTAGAAATTCATTCAACTGAAGCATAGACACACTGAGCAATGGAGAATTCACCCCGAAGATACATAAATTGCTTTAAAGTCAACTGCCCTAGTAAGAATGTGCATCATATTATGAATTTGTCCGGCTTCAAATACTCTTTGGTCTTTTTGAGCACTGATCAGGTAAACTAAAGAGCCTAGATCAGAGTACTTCAGGACTGAGATTTCAATTGTTGCTTTCTTAGATTAACAAGATTAAAACAAGAAAAGAAGAACTCAAGACTGACTTGGTCTTTTATCAATGTTCTCCCCACTTTAACTATAGTAGTTAAGTGAAACTACCACACAAAGACCTTGGAAATTGTGGTTTACGAGAAATCCTAAATTGGCATCTATTGGCAGGTAATATTTGAAATGTGGCACCAAGAAACACCTTTTATAACCACAGGGATCTGAAGGGTGTTTATGCAGTAGCCAGCAGACCATCCTGGCTCATTTCTTCTGCAAACAAACAACATGACCATTAACGACCGGTGGTGCAGAGATGCGGACAGTCAGTTCATTAGCTGGACTTCCATACTCCCGGACCTCTTGGTGGTTCTCAGGCAAATGTGCTGCACAAGGTCAAGAGCTGGCAGAACGCTAGCACAGCCAAAAACCCTGAATCAGAAGATGCTTCTTCACCTGAGACTCTAGAAGCATTTTAATACACTCTATCTTTGCTGCAAAGATCATTTTTTCAACACAAAAAATGACGGTAGCTAGTAAGAAGAAATCCAAGACTCTGTGTGCATATTGATAATGACATTTTCCTCTGAATCAAAGAGAACCATTAAAAGGAAGCAGCGCATTATTACAAGTCCACTTTCAAAGAAGTAACAACTTACGTAAGAACCTAGAAATGTCATATATAGGTTATATCAGAGCTCCAGCTAGCTGTGTGTCCCCATATCTGACAGCTGAAAGATCCCAGGACAGCACAGAAAGGTCGTCTTAAAAACTTGGTGAGAAAGAGCAGCTAGAACCAGACTGAAGAGGGCAGACAGAAGAGAGAACTTCACTCCTCCTCCTGCCAACAGTATCGCTTTCCTTTTTGCAGTGGTGCCACTATTTTAAATACAGAAGAGTTGCTAGTCCAAGAGCACTGGACAGGCAAGCAAAGGTTTTAATAGCAGGGAGCAGACTGTGCGTAACTGTGCTCATCTGTGTGTGGAAAGCAAAGACAGCCGGAATTCTGCCCTGAGCTGAGAAGGCAAAGACCTATTTACTTCTTTAAAAGACAACGGATGTCTGTAAATGCACTAATGCAGCCATGAGGAGGAAAGATGCTATCCTAGCAGCTGGAGGAATTTGTTATGTCTACTGCACAGGAAACTACCTTACAGAATGGGGTTTAACTAAGATTTTAACCAGAGCATCAAATTAGCGCTATGGTGTATTAGTGCAAAAAAGACAGCAATATCAAAGTGAGTTTGAACCCCTGAGTCTGCTGCATTGAGCACAGAATTAAGCTAGCACTGGGTGCTTTGGGAAAATCTCATCCTGAAGTTTTCAGTCAAGTCTGAACTGAGCAGAGTGAAGAGAAGCTTTCCAGATAGCCAGGGGGTTTCTGGATAATTTCTTGGCTCATCTGAGCAGATGCACAATTAATGCTCTATAAACGCTCACAGTCCACTGTGCCTGGTTTTGTCAGTCACAGTCCCTAAGAGTAGGATGACCAAAAAACACCCTTAATGTTAAAGTCAGGTCATCAGTGAGCAGGCTTGAGACATGTTTCAAGTCAGAAAGAGACACAGTAATTAGAGAAACAATTCACTTCTTTCATGTGTCACATGCAGGGCCCAAAACTGACTCTGTTCCATGCTGAGCAGTTCCTCCTGGCTAACTGCACCATCCCAGTTCTCTTTACTACCTCCTCTAGCCCAGAGGACGCCTTGTTTTGCAACTGGACACACAAGCACCAGGGCTTCAGCCATCTGAGAGAGAAATTTTGGTGCATGAAAAGCTGCAGTTCCCTGAAATGAGTATGTTGGAACATTCAAAGCATGTACGACCCTCCCTTGTCAGGAACAGGGAGCACAACTGCCTGTACAGTGCGGAGCATTTATATTACAGAAGAAAATTCCCAAGCCACTGGCAACCAGCCGCACAAGCGGCCAGCAATAACTGGACCCCAGTGACAGATGATTCACTAACCTTGAGCGGCATCTCCTGCAGCGTGGTCCTCCAGGTTGGGGGTGGCTCCTACACCTGCCTCTTCAGCTGGTCCCAGTTCAGAGAAAGAATGGGAAAAACACAATCAAAACAAGAATTAAGTTTAAGCATGTGTCTGGAGAATTTATTTACCTCCCTGCTGACTCTGCCCATCAGCACTGTAGTATGAGCTGGACAGTATCAGAAAGGCAATCAACCCACGCCAACGATGGAGGTGTGTTTCACCAACTTGCACATCCTGGGTGGCAGGTGAGCACAAGCTCCTTCAGGCAGAGGTGCAGACAACAGGCTGCTCAGGAGCAGGGAAACTTGTGGATTTACATCCCCTCTTCTACCCCCATCTAGGATTTACGTTGCCGACAGTGCTCATATGAATGCCTCACTCCTTCCAGAGCTCTACCTTCTTGGTGCCTACTGCCTAGCCTACTGCAATGAACTCTGCCAAGGCTATTTGACACCACTAGATCCAAGTCTGTCCGATACAAATCTGACGCTTCAGGAATACTGGTACATTATGGAAGCACAATATTCTTCACAGCAAAGATTATTTGTGCCTATCAGAAATTTTTCAATTTATTACATGACTACTTTCAAACTTGCTTAATCGATTATGCTTGTACATCACAGTTCTACAGTCCAACTAGGACTTTCTCTGTTTTCCCCATTTTTTTCCAAACTCTGTCCAGTTCAGGACACACTGCTTCTTCCTGGCCCCTGGTACAGTCAGATCTTGAACCAGAGACTGCGCATCCTTGCTAGCATGCAAGCCACTTTGTGTTCCAGCCCAGGTCTCCAGCCTGGGGACTGGATGCATGTCAGACAATTTGACTGCCCGAGGGAGCATGCTGTGGGCTTGTTTCAGTGTTCAGACATTGGCAGAAGCCCATTTCTACCCACTACCTTTCTCAGGTCCTACATGATGCTTCCAGGAAAAGCCAGTGGCTACCACACAGGGTACGTGTACTCATTTTTCACACACAGATCTGACTCCCCCAGGAGGCTCCTGCCCTCTTGTACACACACAGCACTGCTGCAGCTCACTCCCTTCTTACTCTGCCTCTGAAAGACCTCCATCCCTCCCTGGAAAACCAAGCCCAGGTGCAGTGATTCCCCACAGAGCATTCAGGCTGAATTAGCCACTTCACTTCCTCTGCATTATCCTTAAAACACGCCAGCAGCCAAAGAACTGCTGCAGTGGCCTGGTTTTCACCTGCCGCTTCCAAGCCAACTGCATGGGCTGGGCTGAGCGAGAGCGCCAGCGAGACAAGCAGCAAGGTCCTGCAGTGACCGCCTCACCAGCAAACCAGGGCTGCTGGCAGAGGGGCAGAGATGACCAGGATCAGTAGGTAAGCGCTTAGCCTGGGAATGGGACGCGAAGTCACCACAGAGACACCAGATAGAAAGATTGTCAGATGTGGAGCTGAGAAAGAGAGAAGAAAAGGCTGCGAGTTGTCCCCAGGATGGGGAAGGCAAGAGGACAATTGTAAGCTAGGAATTATTTCTGCAGGCCATGGAGAAGAAAGAAGCACGCATCAGGAGCAAGGAATGCCTGCAAGAGTGTTTGCAGTGTTATTTTAAAGCACTAACCGGTCCAGCTCTCTGCTCTGTCTGCATCAAGAGATGAAACTGCACCTTGGTGTCCCTCACCTGTGGTTCCTTCTGGGATCTCCCCGTGCTGTTCGACACCACCCTGATCCTCGTGGTCTCCTTCCTCCACTAAAGGTGCTGTGGCATCTGAAAAACAATGCAGCTTTCACACAGCCGTTGAGTGGCAAAACCCTGTGGAGGCCAGGACATGCCTGAAGAGCTTTTTACTCAGAAAAGCACCCGACTCCCTCCCTTGAGCCAGTGCTTCTGGAGGAAGACAACTGAGCATGACACAGCAAAGCCAGTGTTGCAGGGACACCACGAGCTGTCCCCTCTGCCACACAAACCACACATCTCCAGTGTACTCCTTATGCAGCTGAAGTCTTTACTGTCTGAAAATACACATCTGAAGACAGCCACTGGTGCCTGATCTACATACACGGCAATGCTATCTGCACAGAGACATCACTGGTCCGCAGCAGGAAAGAACAGCTCCCATCGGATACCTTCATAAACCGAGCACTGCGACTGCGTTGACTCTGGGCAGCTCTGAGACAGACAGATACCTGGCTCCATCTACCAGAGGGATGTCTGCTCATCTTGACAGTCCTGATCCAACTAGAAAGAGGAACAGCATCCTCTTCTGCACCAGCCAGGTTTACGTACTGATTTCTTGAGCCACATTCTGTAATTCTGATCACAGGAACAGAGCCGTTTCACAGACAATCAGTCGGCCCATACTTCCAGCAGGAACGGGCTGGAACTGGTCAGCATTTCTGTCCACCTTTCTTTTAGATAAATTTTGAAAACTAATGCCTTCACCTGAAGTCTCCAAGAGACAAATACTTGGGATTAAAGCAGCCAGAGGAACACAAAAAGTGTAGTTAATGAACTAGTCTCTGGATCACTTTGGAATTAGATTCCTTCTACAAACATGGCATTCAGGTAACACTCTGGAGCAGCACAGACATACCCTGAGTCCTACTAATATGACCTTTACATCAGCACAAAGTTTTGTTTTATGTATAGACTCTGCCCATCTCATCATTCCAGCACGAATCATGCTGTACTAATGAACCTGTAAGTACAGAGACGGCAAAAAGGAGCTAGGAGGTACAGCTAACTCTGAAAGGGACCACAGCGACCAGGAGGGGCTGTGAGTATCTTGGGGGAGCACAATGATGCAAACCTTTGGCCCTGGGAGCACACAATACGGGACTGCTCCTGGCTGCACTGAGCTAATGGGACCTTGTGGTCACCGTGTAAAAAGTCTTCAGGAAATAAACTGCAGGCAACTTTCTAAACTATAAGCAACACTTGGCTTTCTCTTGCCTTCTTACCCACTCTCCACCTTTAAAGCTCATTATCTTATTCTGCAGAGTGGCAAACATCGCTTGCAATGAGACTAATGAAGAGAATTTGCCCAAGAGTGCAGACACTCCTCCTGAGAAACCCCACCAAAACACGGCATAGCGAGTCTTTCGGCAAGGTTTACCACGACCCCATCCATCATGGTTTCAAAGCAGTAAGTCAAAGAGCTCCCACCTTCCGTAGTTGGGGTGCTCTTAGCGTCAGATGTTTCAGAAACAGGCTCATCCGATCCATCATCGACTGGTATCTGAAGGGGATAGCCTGGAAAACATTCAAATACTTAGAACAAGTCCTTGGCTACGAATTATGGCCTGTGCATTATGAACTCTGATTGCCCAGATCCACAGCAGCAAGAAACTGTAATTGGAGAGTATAAACCACCTGAACTAATAAGCAAGCAAAGCATGAAAATGCCGACCAAAAGCATCAGTGTCATCACCAAAAGGAACAAGCAGAAACCCATCAGCAAAAGAAAAGCCCAGTGAACTGGACAGCTAGAAACAGCAAAGCATGGCACAAGCAGGAAAGGAAATCTTAGCAACGTAAGCAGAAAAGATGTACAACTTCTGAGTTACTGTTGTCCTCTCTGCCATTTCTGGGGCCATTAGCCTCCCTTCCAGAGCAGGCTGCTGAACACTCCCATAATGCATTAATTCTAATCATTGCAAATCAGCCAGTCTTTGTAAAGGGCTTGGTGTAGCATATAACATACTGTGCGAAGACTTGGTGCAAAAGTCATCTTTTGGAAGAGCAGGGCAAGAGGCACAAGTCTCCTCTCCGCAAGGAGTCTGGGCAAATAAAATAAGGAGAACTGGAGAAAATGACTTGGAAAAGAAGATTCAAACTAGAATAAGCAAAATCCCTAGGAACCCGTAATGTGCGAAGCTGAGACTACAAGCTGAGAGGAGCGATCAGACTGAAATGCATTACAGAACCTGGGATGAATGGATGCTATGGATTCTCTCCAGGACAGAGACAATCCATTTATCTGGTGGTGTAAGCTGTGTCCAAAGCACCTCAAGAAAAGAAACCTAAGATGATATTTATATGGAGCATAGCCGGGAGTGAGTCCCACCACGTTTGCTGGCGTTATGTGGGTTTCCAAGCTCAATTGTGGAGCGTGGTGGAATGAGAAAGGAAAGGCTTCTTGAGAAATGCAGGTCTGAAATACAGGGCGAAAGACTCTCGCACAGCCCCCATTCCCAGAGCTCTCTGTTCAGTTCCCCCCATCTCCCTGTGCAGGTGAGAAAAGCAGGCAGCAAGCAGCATCCTTGAGCTGTGTCTCCAAATAAAAGCAGTGCTGTATTTTTATAGCAAGCTAAGGAGTGAACACAGAAACACACATTTGCAAAGCTGCAGCAGTAAGATCATCACTAGTGTGGACACTAGGGCTTGTTGTGCTCTTGCTGGGCCACGATATCAATGAGCAGCATTTTCCTACGACTATGAACATCAGAGCATCTTGTGGGCTACTCACAAGCTGCAGCCATATGATCCACGGTAACCTTCCAGACACACATACCATCTTCTCCTGGCCGTCCCCAAGGACCCCTCGCACGCTGGCCCCACTCTCCCCACTTAGGTCATTCTCTCAGCAGTGGGCAAGGCAGGTCCATTACACCATCTCCTCCTGGAGGTGCTCACCTGATGGGATGTGCTTCTCCTGGCCAGCTGCGTGATCCTCCATCATGGTGACGTCCTGACGCTGCTCTGCCATCTCTCAGCAAAGTTACCTGGAAAGGAGAGTAAATCACACACCCATCAGGCAAAACCTGACACAACACACCTTCACCCAGAGCCCAGGTGGTGTGCTCCCATCTACTGCTCCATGAGACAATTTTGGTTTGTCAGCCAGTTTCCAGGAGCATTAAACATCCTATTGCAAGCAATCAGCCAACAACAGCTAACCATCATTTCAGCCACTGTAAGAAGATATCTACTTTATTCCCGTTTCCTGATGAGCCCTGAAATCACACCATTTTGCTCGGGGAAGGTCACAGCTCAAGATACATGTTACCTATTGTGTTTCACAGAAGTGCTGAAATACCCTCTGGAACATCTAATGCTAGTGCCTCCAAATCTACCAGGAGCAGGTTTTGTCCGCAGCCATCAAGTAGGGGATGACAACAGGAAGGGAGTACTAACATGCCAAACCAGCACCTAAAAGGGCTGCCCCAGCCAGACCACTCTTCAGCAGAGCTGCACCAAGCTCTCAGTACAGAAGGTCACAGCAATTCACCCTCGAGACAGAAAAAATTCACCCAGGAGCATGACCCAAAAGGAAAACATGGATTTTGCATAAAAGACATATAAAGGAACGAACGTTCCTTGTGAACAAAGGGAAGTTCCATGTTTCTCCTTATTCTCCGTGTTGGTTGGACAGACAGTGCTTTTAGCCGACTTCCTAATAGCTGATATAATTACAGCCACTGGCAGTGATTAATAACCAGCTATTAGTGTAATCGCACATTTGCAATGACCATCAGGAGCAAATGAATCCAGCAGTGAAGCTCAGGTTACCAGCAGCAAGGAAACAAACTCATGTGGTTTTGTTTGCTGGCAATAAATTAACTGGATATATGGAACTGTGCAAGAGAAACTCCAATGCTAGTAACCAGATCTCTCACCCATCTTTTTTTAAGCCTTAGGAAGATGACTATGCAATTTAATTTCTGCCTTAGACAGCTACAAAGCCATTTCACAGAACTGTACCAAGTAAGTTCGAGAACTTGCCCTGAAAGGAAATCACCCATAAAAATGGAGGTGTAAAATAGGAAAGAATTAAGTACCTAATTTTTGCCTTGATTTTTTTGGAGGATTGCCCACAAAAATTGGTGGACCCTAATTATTTGGATATATGGCTGCCTTCCTCCCAGAGCTCAAAGGATCATATTGATTATATCCTGGTCTCATCTGGCCACCACTTGATATTATTTACAGGTCTACTTAGCACTGAAATACTAAAATATAATGTTAATCTAGTGTACAGGGCACAAAAGCAACTTGGGCATGAAGAGGAGTGTAAAATGACGCACAAATGTGCTGCTCTTGTGTGTTTGTGTGTGTGCATGTACAGTGAGTGTACACATGGACAAGAGCAGCGGTTCCTACCCCACTCACAACCGGTGGTCCCTAACACTCCTCCCAGCCCAGCTCAGTTCACTAAACATCTACAGATATTCACATCTTTGCTTCCTAACTGCAAATCGCTCATAAATCTGCTGCACTGGATTTAAATGAGGCTTACTGTTTCCTTGTTCTGCCTCCTTTTCTCTCCTCCTCCCACCTGTTTTTGGAGAAGAGCAATTAGTGTCTCCCCCAATCTCCCTGGAAAGATGCATTTAGTCCTTTCTTGTGTCTGGACAAGAATTTCCTGGGACACCATCCAGACAGGACTCCTAGCTTGACAGCTAGTGAGCTCACATACCCCGCCAGAGGCTCATCTGCCAGCTCCATGGACAGCATCTGACACAGCCAAAGATCTTCCACTTTTCCTCTGAATAGAGCATTTAGCATCTGTGCAACCCTGGCACAACAGCAGTGAGCAATGATTCAGCAGAGGCTGATGGAGGATCTGCTGGCGGGCACGCAGGGCCGCCTGGTCGCAGGGCTGACTGTCACCCTGCTTCCCGCTGACCTGCCAGTGCCGAGGCTTTTCAGTACACAGAGACAGCCGGGGGTTTTTCAGGGAAGCTGACAATCTTGCTGTCTGTCTGAGCTTTGCAAGAAGGCCTTTAATGCTGTGCTGCTCACAGCCGGGCAGAAACAGCCCCCTGTTCCCACTGAGCTCCACGCATGGCAGGATTCAGGACTGGAGATGGGCTCAGGAGGATGTAGCCATTAATTTTTCAGAGACAAGAGAGAAAGAGCTGCCTTTTCTGTTACAGGGAAAAAAGCACCACCCAAAGCCACAAAGATCCATCAAAAAAACACTCAATGAAAACACAAGAGCACCTGAAACCTGGCTGCAGCTTATGAAACACCCTGGACACTCATTCATTTGGGCACAGTGATTTTGGGGGCTGATGCAGAGTTTGCTATGGAGAGCAGAAGCATCTCCCAGCAGATGAAGCACAATGTCCTCCCGCTGCATCTGCAGCACAGCAGGCAGAGGAGCAGAGTCACTCTGCACCTGAGCCACTGTGTGCGGCAGTCAATGGTGGAGAGGAACAAAATCTCCTCAAACTGGCACCAGCCAAGGGGCAGGGAGGGGAATCCGGCTCCCACATGGTTCCCACAACATCTTGCTTTTAGTTGAGGAAATGCCCACTCAACAGATGCATTTCTCCTAGGCGCTGCCCCTCCCGTGCAGCTCGGGAAGTGTACCCTACAGCTTGCCCTCCAAAGCCTGGCAGGTTGAGATTTAAACCCATTACAAAAGGGCTGATGAAATTTCATCAGCACCAGATAAGCAAATAAATAACATTAAGCACACAAAGCGATTCAATGGGTAAGTACAAGTGAGCCGCCACCACCATTATCTCTAAGCTGCAAAGCTCTCCCAGCAGAATTTGAAATACGTAGGCCATATAATCATACGGTCCTATTTAACAGGAACGTCATCTCAAAAGACATTTTATGCCTCTCCGATGGATGCTGAACCTCATTCTCTCCCTCTTTCTTTTTCATCCATTGTAGACGTCAGCTAAAAGCATTGCTCACTCAAAACCGTACTGATGATGCACACTAGTTTTGGGACAGATCCGTTCACTTGAAACCAAGAAGCAAAACTGAACTGCCTACATGCAAACCTCTTCTTATTCTAGTGGGAAAGTCTCAGCTTTGCTTTGGGTTTTCACTCAGGTAATAAATTAATATGACTACAGAGAATTTAAACCTTATTAAAACTGCATATTTTAGATGAGACTTTTTAAACAAATAGGGTCCGAAAATTGCACATTTTAAAAACTACTTTGAAGTTTGAAAAAAGTCTATAATGATAATCCTATTTGGTTTTCAAGTGGGGGAAGGGGAAATCCCTCTTGGGGAAAAAACATAACATTAAGGGGGAAAAAATGTTCTAAAAACTGTAAAACCAGCCCCACCTTGAAGCAATGGTTCAGTAATGAACAATTACACCGAGGATAACTGCGCAGAGATAAACTTCAGCAGCACCCTCTGCATGACAGATAAAGCACAAACCCTCCGAAGAATCTTATCCATTTCCAGCAGAACTATTCTTGTTAACCAGCGACGCTATCTAAAAAGCAACAGCCTATCCCATAATTAACAGCTCCTCCAAACCTTGCCTTTTTCAAACCCACAGCCCGCCTTTTGAGAGAAGAGGTGCACTGAGCAGTCATTTTGAACTGTGCAACAAGGCACACGAGGAGGCAAAGTTTTTATTGCCAGGAGCAGGAGAAACAGGGCAATTTCTGGCAGTGGCAGTGTAGGCTCAGCCCATCAGTACCTCTGGTTTTTGCTCTTATGTGCAACCTCATTAGGGCCCTAAACATAAACACAGTTTGTCTGAGAAGCGAGTTTAACCGGTGAGAGCTCGGCCATCTCCTGCCACCAAATGCAATTGCTTTGTCATTCGCATCAGTGTTAAGGAGCGACGCAGGCTGGCACACAACGTATTTCACTCCCAGGCTTGGAATCACTTTCTCAGCGATAAAGGATTAAAACAGTGGCCTCCAAGCCTCCGACTGGTTGGAGAGTTGAAGATTTCCATGCCCACCCCCAGACCAGTGTAACCTGGAGAGGAGCAGATACTCCAACACACTGTAACCATCCATCGGAGCAGAGGGAGCGCAGGGTGGCTCGTGGCACTCGGGCAACTCCAGCTGCACTTCACGACTCAGCCAGTAAAGCTCAATATTGCGGTAACCAGGAGCAACTCTCACAGCATTTGAACAGCACTTCATGGCTAGCACCAGAACAGTCCCTGCAGGCCTGTGTTGTACAAAGTGTTAGGGGCTAAAAGCCAAAATGGCAATTTGCACCCTGAAGAGCCCAAAGCATGCAGGACCACATATCCAGTAAGGAAAAGCTTTAAGTGAAATGATGCAAATCTTTAACAGCCATCGACAGCAATGGAGGTTTAAGTCAGGAAGTGAAAGCTGTTAGTCAACTCAAGGTTCACAAGACATTTAAAGACAAAAAAAAAATTTCCTTGGGGAGTTTGTCAAGGATGCTGAAGCATACCCTCGCAGGAGGGTGCAGAGACCTGACAGTAAAGCCTATCACCTTGATGAGATGGTTCCCACAACTGCTTTTTGACCACCACTCAAAGGTCTCTGTGCCAGCCCAAGGCCAGCCTGACCTTCCTTCCTTTGCAAGACACACCGACTGTGAGTCAAGACACCGCAGCCACATCCCTGACACTGTCCTGCATTCGTGCCCAGGAGAACAGAGCAGAAATAAAAGCACTGCTCTTCTTCCGCTGCCCATCCTGCAAATTTATTTTCTAAATAGCCTGTTAGGCTTGAAGGCATCAATAAAATGGCTTGGACAGCAGAAGTAAAAGCTACGAGAGCACAGCTGGGATGGTACCGTTTAAAGCTCAATTCATGGCAACCCCCCGCCCCTGCACAGCCCACACATGTGAAAACCGGTCCAAATGAAACAACTGCTGCAACCTTCCTCCAAGAGGAACAGCTACAAATACTATTTCACAAAGAGGGAAAGAGAATAGCAAAGGCCTATGCAAACCAGGATTTTAAAAGATAATTAAATCAGTAAATGAACAAAATACATGAGAAGTTCCCAGCTAGAACACATTTAAGCTCTGTTCATAGGGCATAAACCACCCCCAGGTGTTGGAAAGAAACTTCTCCTGTAAAGCAGCATGTTTCTCCTGCCCAGTGACCCCTCTGCACTGCGGACACGGTGTCACGCAGCCCCGTGCCCAGTCTGTGGCAGCAATTCCTGCACAGCCAGCAAACAGGCACCCCGGACGTCTTTCTGGAGCGCAGTCAGGACACATCACCACCATCACACAGACACAGCAGAGCCCTCGTTCCGCTGCCACTCAGGCTAACCACCAGCAAACCAGGCACAAAGCCTCCAGCACTCTCCGCCTGGGAAGATTTAGATCCCAAATTAAGTCAGGCAGCCCGAAGTCTTAATCCCTTGGCAAAAGGTTTCTCTGCAATGAAAGGTAAATAAAACCAGGGCTGAAAACAACGTACCCTATTGAGAGTGGCCCGGTGGCAGAGGGGGAAGAAAGCAGATGCCGTGGACCACACAGCTGTGCTTCGGTGGCGCTCAGCCTTGCGTAATCTGTGCCAGACGACATCATTAGCACTGTCACAAAGGAGCACGAAAACACATCCCTGCAACCCTTCTGGTGCCAGGAGATGAGTGCTCCCACGATGCCCGGCCAAGGAAAGTGGGTCAGCAGCTGCACCCCACTCACCCGTGGGCCCAGAAACACGCGGGGCTACAACCGCAGCCCCAGATCAACAGGACACAATCTGACAGCCACTGTTTCTGAACGGCCGCAGGATTATCCCCGATCACAGAGGAAGAGGTAGTCTCGATCTGCAGCAATTCAAACTGCGCAGCTCCAGGGATCACGAGCCTGGGAACTAATGGCTCGATTTACATATGCACAAATCCCAAAATAAACTAGGCGTTGGCAGATCTGTTTGTGGCTGGGTGCGGGGGGTTACTAGCCACACATTGGTAAGAAAACAGAGGAATGAGAAATTTCAGCAGAAGGTGAGTGCAATGCTTTGAGAGATACTGGCTGGATTTGCACACTCTGGTACTCATCAGTGGGTCTAACCAAGCAGCCCCATCTTTCACACCAGCCACAAAATGTCCAAGCAATTGCCCAGCTAAGTTCCAGACACGGGCAGAGTAAAGCCTCTTGGCTATTGTGTCCTGTGCTCAGCCGCAGCAGTCTTCCTTCTGCGTTATTTAATCAGTAAGGGCAGTAAGCACCCGCTCTTGTTACTTGAAAATTCAACAAACACGAGCTATCTAAGTGTTACCTCTGAAAGATGATCAAACACAAACAGGGTTTTAAAAAAAGCATCATTCCATCTGAATTACTTAATTAAAATGGAGTGACAGCCCCGTGAAACAACATCAGCCTGAAAGGCTGTTCATAATTCATAAGCAACTTCCTTTTCATCTCCTTTGTGTACTTCTCCAAGTGCTGTTTTTGTGAGAAGCTGACAGAGGAAGGAATATGGACGGTGATCTCATTAATTGCAGGCACTGCCTAATACACAGCAAGTTGAGAAATTACACGGAGTTTCAAGCTACCTAGTCAAGAGGCAAGAAAAACTTCCTTCAGGTTCAAAGACAGACAAATGCCTCTTAGAGCAATAGGAGGGAGTTGCAAAAGAAATGGTCTCAAAAATGAATCTTTCTTCATTTCTTTTCACATTTTTTCCATGCTGTAGTTTAAGTGACTCCTTGGGGGCCTGGAAATTTTGACACCTTTCTCTGGGGGCTGGATACCTTTCCATGCAGACGTGAGATGGGTTTGGGTTCATAGCAGAATGGCTTTGAGGCACACAGGAGCCTCATCACAACAAGGGTGGTCACATTGGCTTCATGCACACCCATTTGGGACCCAAAGGTTACTGACACCAGGCAATAAACAACTCCCACACCAGCTAATGGCATATTACCAAGTCCAGAAAGGAGCTGGGGAAAGGGGAGAGTGGTAACACCGAGGGCTAAGAAGCTCCAAGCAATGATATGCCATAATTCTGTACAAACAGCATCAAAAGGGAACAGAAAAGCTGCGTTCAAAGACACAAGAGCTCAGGGAACCATCAGTAAATAGCCCTTACAAATCTAACCTCTCCACAGCCAAGAGCTCTGCAAGCTAACTGCTGGGGGTCACCAGCTGGCAAAGGTCTCCAGGGCACGCTCATGGCTAGAGAAAAGCCAAGGGATACTCACGTGCTGACAAGTTCCTCAGTGTTGCTGAGAATTAAACTAACAGAATTTGCCATCCCAAATCAGCTTAGGCCCAGTTCAGCAGCTGCCTCCAAGCAGGGTGGCAATTAGAAGACCAGATTATCCAGGCACACAACTCCAGCCCACAGCCTGAGCTGCAAGAGTAGCTGGACTCGGGAAATGGTTTTATCTGCACATCTCTGCCCAAATAAAAGGGCACCACAAACGTGGCCTCTTCCAGGAACAGGAACGTGCTGGGAATCGCTTGAGGGAACATGCACAAGTGCTTTGCAGCGTAGGAATATCAGCTGTCAGTCTTGCACCAATTGCTATTGACAGAAGGACAAGGTGGTTTACCAAAGACATTCCCATCTTCTCTGCAAGGGGAACAGAGGTGAAAAGGCTTGTCACAGAGCAGGCTGGGGACAAACCAGAGCGGAAGCTGGGCTCCCACAGACAGCACAACCTGCGTGCTCTCAGCTGCACTGCTCTCCTGCAGACAGAGCTCTCCAGAGCGGCACTTGAGTAGAGAAAGCAGAGGAAGCTCCTGAGGGACACTGCAGGGACATAAGGGCAGCAAGGCTCCACCTTTCCCCTCCTCTGAAACTGGAGCACCTCCGTGTCAAACTGCAGCATCTACTGCCGCTGTTAGCATCTTCCTTCCTTGACCTTTTACCCCTTCTTACTTTTCTTTTTCGCTTTTTGTCTGGCTTATCTGACCAAGTCAAAACCAACCTTCTGCAACACTACAGCAGCTCCCCCTGCCCCAGCCTTCTCTGTGCACTTACAGGAGGGTGGTTAAGGGTGACCACTGCCCAGGGAGGTGTCAGCACTCCGGATCACCCTTCTCATTCCATGCTATGATGCAAAGATCAGGCTGTTTCTAAGTCCACTAACTTTAGCTAGATTAAAGCTCTGATCAGAGGGGCTTACACAGCAGCAAAAAAGGAAGCAACAGTAGTTTTAAAGCTTGCCCTGTCTGTTCAGCAGGCTTTTCATGAATAGAAGGAAGAGAAGCCTCTTTGGCAGGGATTTACTAGGCTACCTGCGGACTTCTTCCCAACCCCCTGCTTAGAGTATCTTGCAGTCGTGCATTTTACAGAGCCATGAGACAGTCTATGAGTGGATAAATTCTTCCCCCCCCAAAATCCTGCTTGCTTGGGAAGCCTTTAAGCAGTTGAACATACAGAGCGGATCAAAGAGAAGGCAGCAGATCTTATTTACCAGCTAATTCTCTTTGACTCTTCCCATCCCAGGCTCAGCCCAACCCCACTGGAAATCAGAGCATCTTCCCTGCTGCTGCAGGTTTTAAGGAGGCTCAGCATTCAGGCTTGTACCAGTCATTATTCACTTAAGAGAAAATGGTGGAAGCCTAATAGTTCCCCTGCAACACCTTTCAAATGCTGCACTGCGTGCTGAGATGTGCCTGAACCACTACGGTGGCAATACGGCAAAGTCCTCGGACAGTCTCACCAGTTGCTGGGAGGAGCCGCCTGCCCACTGCCACCAGAAAGAATCCAGCAGGGAAGGAAATAGAGCACACAAGTCTATGTGTTCTTAGCATGTTACCTTCCAGCAACAGCAGAAAAGTAATGCTAACGTGTGCCTGGGTGGGGAGAGGGAAAAGTGGAAAGAACAGTTCCCAAAAATGCTGCTGGAGTCTTAGCGGATTAGGACAGTCGATGGCACAACAGCGTTCTGCCCCATCAAAAGTCTCCTTTACCTTGGCTTGAAAATTACACCGTGAGGAGGAAGAAATTGCTTTCCTGAGAGATTGCACTGCCTGAAGAAAGACAAACAGACATCCATCCCCACTACCTGATGGCTGCCGCACTCCCCTCTGTCACTCACGTGGAACACCTAGAAAGGATGTCTCCATGATAAGCAGTCGATGAAGGTCCCTTTCATACAGCAGTTGGTGGTAAAAGGAGCCTGGCAGGGCTCATCTGGTCTGTGGATGCTTGCAATCTACCACAAACAAGACTATTAGTGTGGCCAGCAGTTTCTCATGGTTATCACTGTTTTATTCATTAATATGAGGTCAGAAACAAACTGACAGGACTTATTTCATGCTCCAGTGGGTACCACAATGCATCCCAGAGCAGGAAAAGGCTGACAGATACAGGATCACCCCCATTTCCCTGGACACAGCCACTTTGGGAGGGCACTGAGCACTGCCACACCCTTCTCGGGTTCCCAGACAGAGCTCCTGAAATGCAATTCTGTCAATCGAAGAGCTGAAAAATACCCCAAAACTCCCTCTATTAGCCAGCCACACACCAAACACCCTCAAACAAAGAGGACAGTTAAAACAGCCATGCTGGCTGACAGGACAGCGTGGAGCCGAGCTCTCAGACGGGCGCTCACTCCACCTAGCAGGTGTGCAACGTGATCGACCGAAGTGCCAGATAAAGGCGTTTGTAGCAGGTTAGAGAACAACAGCTCTGCTGTTCATCCTCACGTGAGTTCTCCAGCACCGTCTCCATTTTACAACGTACTGCTTTGCAGCACAGCCGTGTGCTGTAGGACCCAGCAGAAACAACTGCCAGTGCGAGAACCAAAGCTCTGCTAATTTCCTTTCTCCACAGGCTTTTGTAGTGGCACACGTACAACAGCATCCATTTGGTGCACCGGAGCCACGGCCTAAAGAAATGTCTGAAACCTGGCGTGAACATGGATGAAATACAAGCCCTGAGTCATCTGCAAGAGCGCACACACCATCGGCATGCTCTGCATTGAAGACTTTAAGTTAACAGTTCTGCATTTAAGTGCAAAAATTCACTGCAAGGAGAGAAACCCCCTGCAGTACTCAGCCGCCTTCCTGCCAGTCCCATGAATCTTTTCTTTCTTTGCTGCAGGAGAAAACAGTCACCATCCACCGCTGCTGCAGTGCACAGAGCCAGACCCTCCAGGGAACCACAAGCAAGATTGAGCCTTCCTGCACTGGGAAGGGCCACATCCTGCACTTTCCACGAGCTGCTCTAGCCAGCTGGCCTCAGTGCAAGCAGTGAGCAGGCTGCATACCAGCTTCCTTCCCCTATCTCTCTATGTGCAAAGGCAGATGATGCTACTGCGTTTGGTGCTAGGCTCAAAGGATACTGACAGCAAGATCAATGGTGCAACCAGAAGCCTCATAAATTAAGAAAATTTAATAAGAAGGAAACCTCACTTACACCTGTAAATGGACTTGAACATCTGGGTACTTGCTATCGCCTCAACCAAGCTGGTTAACATGTGTGCATGTGGTGCAGCATCACAGCAGGGGCCCAAAATATGTGGTGAAAAAAGCAGGTACCTTGGCCTCAGAGCAACAATGTTTTGATTGTGCAGAGATCCAAAGAGTGAGGCCCCTACCTCCAAAGTGGGCTGAGCAAGGCTGCAATTCAACAAGGCAGGCTTGGTCCCACCCTTATTCCTTACACCAGCACTGCTCCAGCACCCCACTGGGGGAGGTTTAAGGCACTAAACCAGCAGAAACTGAATGCCTCACAAGCAGAAGTTGTGTGTGATAGTAGTGCCATGGGTCATCTCACCCAGCTTTGGAGCACCAACGTAGCAGAGGGTGAAAGCATGGGAGGCCAGCAGCGTGCCAGCACCAGCCACCATCCAGCTGCACCTTGAGCCCCTCCAGGTTTTGCCTCCATCTTGAAAAAGATGCTGTCAAGACACAAGGTATGTGTTTATTGCTTACTTTGATCTTAGCTGCTCCTCTTTCTTTGATTTCACAGTGCTGACAACATTTTCTGTTCCCTGACAGAAGTTCTGTGAATATTCAATGCTGCCACAGTAATGAAGACATTAAATAAAAAACATTCTTTATGCTGCAGCTCTAGCACACAAAGCTAGACCAGCCAGTCAGAGTGGATGGGACACAACC
This sequence comes from Aramus guarauna, assembly GCA_013400195.1. Lineage (NCBI taxonomy): Eukaryota > Metazoa > Chordata > Aves > Gruiformes > Aramidae > Aramus > Aramus guarauna. Next base: position 30,670 of record VXBL01000979.1, on the reverse strand, counting down.
AGGAAAGTGCTGTGGACACTAACGTTAGAGATTTTCTCAGGGCAAGGAAAACATTCAAGGTATCTTCTCGGATGGAGACTTCATTTCTTAAGTTATTTTGAGCTGTTTCAACACATAGATAGAAATTAAAAGGATGACAACAGCACCATCTGCTCCAGCTACTGCCACACCACCATGGCTGGCATCGCTCTTGCAGTAACAGAAAGCCTGTCCTAGGGAAGAAGCCAAGTCAGGCGAGTTTTCCTAGGGAGCACTACTTTATTTTTACAGGATCCAAGCCTGCAGAGCTCCTAGCTGCAAAGATTGCCGATGCAGAAGTGGTCTACAGTGTGGTACAGCAGAGAGGCTTCCACTGCTGCCACAAGGAACAGGGAGGGAACAGACAGGGCGTCCCGGCAGCTGGGTTAAGCAGCAACGCTCACTGCTCTCAGCAGTGGTGAGAAGCCCAGGGTAGGCATCTCAGACACACATGTGCAGGCAAAGGCATTACCAGCTTGTCTGAGAAACCACGGCTTACCACTGCAGTAGGAACGCAGGTCTCTACGCATTCCTGTGACAAACCATCACAGCACAGTTTGCCCACAGTGCTCATTTCTCCAAGCCATCACTTTTAGCCACTTGACACCCAAACTGACATCCTTCTGCCCCATAGCATCCAGTTCCAGCACCCCAAAGATGACTGACAGCACTGGAACACAGCAGGATGCCTTATGAGGACAGTCTCTCTATAAATGCAGGGAAGGAGAGTCATGCATTCTTGACACACTGGTTTCTTATCCTAGAAACAAACATGCCAGATCTCACAAGCTTTCAGGGCTTTAGCAGGACTTGTCCTCACCCCAGCAGTCACTATGCAACAAGACAGGGCTCAGAGAAGGCGATTTTAGCTTCTGTCTAGCTTTTCTGCATTATTTTTGCTTTTCATGACTAAGAGACACTTCAGATGAGGTCAAAAGTCAGAATGTATTTCCTGAATGCCCTTTTTTTTCTTTTTTGTAAGGCAAAAAGACACAAATAATAGGACATTCATCAAGCATTTCTGCTACACTTACATCTCCCTTGTCACATATTGCACAACAGCAGAAAACCAATGTTCCCTCAAAATGTTCACAACAGTATTTATTAAAAACTAAAAGCAGCACTTTTTTTTTATTAAATCTGTATCAGAAGGGGCAGTAAGAAAATAAATGCAGAAAAAACCCTCCAAATCTGGAGGAGCTCAAGGGAAAAAAAAAAAAAAAAAACAACACACCAGCAGGAGAGCACAGGCTAGGGATGAGTGCATGGTTCAACTCCTGATGGAGGGCAGGGACACGGACATGCCACCCCAGCCCGCGAGTGATGGGAAATGGGTGGGCACCCCAGCAGGTTCGCGTGTCCTGAGCACAGGGAAGTGGCTGCCCCGGTCACAGGCTCACGGGCTGCCACCATTCAGCCAATGGTGCTGGCACCTGTTTCAGCTCTGAGTTTCATATGCCATGCCACAAAGAGCATGTGAGAGGTGAGGTAGTGTCTCCCAATACCCAGCACAAGGTATCAGAATTTGAGAGCCAGAACTCTTTCTTCTAAAAGAATAAAAACCCAACAGAAGCTGCATTTGTACCTTTTTTTTTTTTTTCATAATGAGGGAGCACAGTTTGAACCATGCTGAGGCACAAGACAAACAAGGATTTTCAAGTAAGGATGAACAGCAAATAGAAACCTTTACACACAAAACATGTCCCTTCTGAGCACTTGAATGCCTCTCTCCAGCTGGTCTTCGCCCAGTTTGGGCCACTCAGGATGACAATCAGGTAGCAATCTGTCCTGCTTTGATTCTAGTTTTATCGAGCCAATGAGCAGATTTGCAACAAAAGCAGATGCAGGCAGCATGAATAGTGACAATCCACATGGGAACCCAGACCATAAATTCAGCTAAAGAGCTGTAAAACCATTATTTCCCCTCCCAACCCAAAGGCTAAAGGAAGAGCTTGTTTAAAAATCAGAATCCACGTACATTTCATCCTCCCCAGGAATCAGCTGGAAGCCCAGCTGGTGCCCATCTTCCTTTCCACAGCGATGAGGAGTCAAAACTGCCCAAACCTAAGACTGCCTCAAGTTTAGGAATTCAGGCTCAATCTTCCCCAGTCATTTGTTAAAAATAAATGAGGTGCAATCAGTCTCCTCCGGGATTTTATCCCCTTTCAGCTCTAAATGCAGCTCTGCTGTCACATGTATGATATGTATAAAAGGACAGCCTGCTTCAGAGCCTTACTTCTTGCTTAAAATAATATTGCTCCTGGTCTCAGGTTACGAGGGATCCATTCATGCTCGGTAAGGTCACAGGCTCTCTCTAAATCACTAATACAAAGGCTGAAATAAACAGGTTTGCCAGTATTTCAGTAGTGCTTTTTATTGCAGTGCATGAATAGAGGCAGACTATTTGAAGAGGCTCTGACCACACCTAGAGCCACAGCGCTTTGTCATTCCTTATCGAGGGAGGCAGAGAGCAGTCTACTGCCGGTGGGAGATGCGAGCTTCTGTTCTCACACTGAGATCAGGCAGCAGCAAAGTAAACCCCACTGCAGCCCGACAGCTCTACCCGTCTTACAGAACTGCCCAATTTCACAGATGGGAAGCGTTCAGGGCATTTCCCTCTCCACAGACTACAGGACTTCAGTGCCTAGCAATGCTTAGTCCCAAAACTCATTTTACGGACACTGATCTCCCTTCCACATCACCCAGGTATGCCCAGCTCCCTCTTGCTAACAAGGACTTTCTAGCATTTCACCCAGGCCATTTCAAGCCGTTTTGCCATGAGCATTGGTAAGGTGCTTTTCATCTGCACACAAACACTGCTATACTACCACAGTACAGGATTCTTCCATTTAAGAACGTAAGCGCCAAGGGGCTTTTGGGTGTTGATAGAGCAAAGCCATGGAGTCAAAAAACCCTCCATAAGGGGAGTACATGAGCAACAATAACTAAGGAAACGTGCTTCAGAGCTGAGCACGGACCTCAGACAGCCATGACAATAAACCCTATTATTAGACACAATAAAAGCAATGACATATTTGAGAGATTAAGCATTAATAAGTGCCTTCACATTAAACAGTATTCATGACTCTCTTCCCCTCTTGCCTGAAGGAACCTAGGGGAAGGGAGGAGCTGGCAAAGTAATTCAGATAACAGCGAAATAGGGGAAAGGCAAAACTCACGCAAAGTAGGCTACAGAACCATAAAATAAGGATGCAGTGATGACAGCTCAGCAGTGCTGCAGATGAGAGATTCCCAGTGCTGGAAGCCCAGTACCTCCTGCAGGAGCTGGGCCCCATCTTGCTTGAGCTCGTGCCCAGGGCAAGGGCCAGGCAAGCACCGGCTGCCTCAGCCAAGAGGCTCCAAGTGACGCCGTAGAAGAACATGGATCTGGTCTGCCAGGCAAGATTTAAAATGGAAGGGAAAGGGGGCAGGAACAGGAAAGATTGATGAGAAAGGAAAGGAGATAGGACAGCATGCCCACGTATGCACATGGTACTTGGATCTGGCAGGTGCCCAAGATGCACACACTGCTCAGGATGAGACCAAAATCTGAGAGCATCGTGGTAGACTCCTTTCTCCAGCTCACAGTCCTCCTTTCTTCAGCTTATTTATCCACCACTGCAACCCCTGCAAGCCGTCTCTTTGCAAGCCCAGAGAGTCACTCCCTCTGTCACAGGATAGGTCCAATGCCCTCATTTTAGTCCCATCCTTGCTGAATCTGTTCTCTTGCTTACTGATGAGCAGTAAGCAACACCACAGCTTGAGCAGCAGATCTTTAGCTGTACCTTTACCCACTTTCCTTTTTGCACCAACAGCAACACTTATTACTTCTGCTTCCATATGCCTGCCAGGCTCTCCATTATTACACCAAAAGATGCCAAGGGAGAAGCATGTAGTTTTCTGTCCAATTTGGAGATGTCCATTGTTAAAAGCTGCTTCTATAAACCCCTCCAGCTAGCTCCAGGGCAGCATCCTTTGTCATGCTGATGAGGCAGCAGGTAAAACCACATGTAAAGAGGGCGGGATTTGCTTAGGGTAAAGTCTGCCCTTGAATTCGAAGTAAGTGGGAGCTGAAAATGAACCACAAAAGGCAATTCTGACTTTGGATTAAATCCTGGCTTTGGTTTCACTAACACCTGATGTCTGACACCACAAGCTACAGATACCGTCAGAGAGCACGTGAAGCTCCACTTCTGTAACACAACCACACAAGCCAGCTTCATCGCAGGTCTCACCTTAAACCACAAAGGTAATTCAGTCCCAGCAACTCTTACCCCATCACATCCAGGATCTGCAGTGGGAGGGTAATAAAACACTCGGCACCTGCATAGAGTTAGTCAGCACTTTGTACAAGGTGGGTCAGCACTGGGAAAGGAACACGAGACACATGTACATCTCTTCAGTTTCCTTTACTTCTGACTATACCTAAGTGAAGTACACTTTCAGGTAAAAGTTGCATTTTTATACAGGGGCTCCTCTTGCCAGCCTGCACTGACACATAACCCTGCGAGTTCACAAAAGGCTAGAGCTACAAACCAACCTCCAGGAATCTTATCCCGCTGGATTATCCCTTCTCTTAGGAAAGTCTCTTCTGGCACACCCCTTCTGTCATCGCTATGTCCTCCAACTAACTACATAATGAACACACTCACCTTGAGCCCTGCAAACCAGGACAGGAACATTTTGTCACCTAGAAGCCCAGCGCAAGCAAATTTTCAGCCTAGACAAACATTTCTGACGCTATCATGCAGACATGCTGCTGATCACCACTCCAAGCTTCCTACTGCTCTTGCAGTCCTCCCACTACTGCACCTCCAGTTGTTGAGGTCCAGCAGCCTCTTCCCAGGACAGGGACCCAGGGAGGAGACAGTATACACATATCTCCTTGGTCCTCAGCTGGCTTTACTCCATTTCTTTGCCGCCCTTCCACTCACACCTTGCTGCATCTCAGCCTGATGAGAGCTCATGTAACGATCCCTGTGCTCACCACCCACCACTGGGGAATAATCCCCTTCTCCCTCTGCCAAAGACTCACCTTGCTACCCAGATATATGAAGCCACAGCAGCCAGCCAAGAAAAAAATATTGCTTGCCCATCACTTGGCCTCTCATCTTGACTGTGACAGACCTGCTCTGCCCTCAACTCCACTGAGAACATGCACAGCTGGCCAGATGTGTTCCCTGCACCAGGAAGCTGACATGAAGTGACGTTTGAGAGAAAGAAGGAGCAGAGATGCTTGTGAGCAAGACACACACACTTTCATGGTAAGACCAAGTCAACGCATCCAGGATCTAAGTCAAGCTTTGATCAAATAAAAGATGAAATGTTTCTTAAGCAGGGAAGAATTTCAGCACAGAATACCCCTCTACTGCTCCAATTTCAACTGCAAAATGGCACCCCAGCAAACACTTCCTTCCAATGTATGAAAGACAGCTGATTTATCGCAAAAATGGATCTCCGGACCAGCACAAACATGCACGCTGCTGAGCTAGACATGTTCAAGGATCATGGGAGAGGCTTCTTTAGATTTTTTTGAGCCATTTACAAACACCTCAAGGAATTCCATTCTGCAGCAAGTGACTTGTCACGCTGATGAAATCCACCTGAAATTACATCAGGCACTTCCAGGCAGACAGTTAAAGAAAAGGCACTGAAAATAGGAGCCACATGGCACATAACAACTGCCTTTAGTAATCGGACTGCTTGGAAAGGGAAAATTCAGTGGATTGATTTCTGAGGAGCATGAAGGGCTCATTAGACTTGCATAGAAAATCCACTCAAGTCTAAAGGCACAGATACATCTCCTCCAGACTCCAGTGTAAACTGCACATGCTTTCCACAGGCACTTTAAAAAACAGCCTACAACCAGCAGATTTCAGTGCGAAACAAAGCTCCAACTCGCAGATGGAGGAGATCCATCCTGCTGCAAGAAGAGATTCAGAGATTCATTCAGTTCCTCGCAGCAGAGCTGTGCCCACCTTAAAAGCCACACAAGGGGTTACCTAAAGGGCCACAATTCTCTGCTATATCCACCACATTCTGGGGTGATCTTCAAAGACAGCTTGGGATTGAGCTGTTCATGCTAAAAAGCCAAGAGGGAGCAATGCTGCACAGAGCAGACACTCCACCGCTGTGTGTCTCAAAGGAGCAACGATCCAAATCAAGGGCTGCACCCCTGGCAAGGCTGAGCCAGGCTGGTGCTCTGCCAGGCTTTGGCAGGGCTGCCAGCCACCAAACAGCCCACTGACCTCTGCCCAGGATCACCCACCCGAATTCTCTTCCTGGGACTGGTATGAGATGAGTGAGAACATCTCTGCGCTGCTCTGCAAGGATTAGCAATCCAGCTCAATTTACTTCTGCAATTACCTCCTTTCTTTCCTGTGTCCACGGGTTGGCAGAGCCCTGCCGGCAACCCATGCACTACAGCGCTGCCTACTTTAATGATGAGCACCCCAAAGTGCAAGGACGTGCCCTCAGGGTGAGCCCCAGACACCATGCCAGTCCACCTCTGGAGTCTGACCACCATGGTTACAAGCAAAGCTCCTGAGGTAGAAACCAGAGATTACAGTGGCTGGGCAGAAAAAACCTAGAAAGCCAGCCCAGCTCCGATGCGACTGCAGTACTAGTGAGAGATCCCCTGAGAGCTGCTGACCTTCTCCCAAGACATCAGCTGGTGCTTCTCTGAACAGAGGCTGGGAATAGCCAAGATGCTGAGTCTGGGGTTCCCCCTCCACCTGGCTATGGGGCAGGCACACAAGGGAAACAAGCAATCAATTCTGATTTTGTTTAGCAGTCTCAGCTGTTCTGATAAAGCTGAAGATGTTCATTTTGTTTTTGCAAGAAAGGGCTCAGTACTTTTTCACAGACTAAACAGGTCTGCAGCCTTTACCTGCGTGCAGAGCCACAACTCTCCTAAACCTGTGCCGTGTTCCAGCAGCTCCAGAGACAGCCCTGACACACCGCGCACCCTCTCAGCATCATCCAGATGAAGGACCCACAAGTCTGTCATGAGACCATGGGCACTTTACTAAGAGCTTCCAACTCTCACAGTCCTCCCACACCTACGTACAGCCAGCACACAGACGAGGAAGCAGTAAGCCAACCTACTAGCCAACTGACCTCATCAACCAGCAGGCTAAGCAAACTGGAAAATACTGGGAGCTGGGTGGAAGCCAGCGCCCCAATTCTTTCTTGACTAATTCATCAAGTGTCAGAGCATTGCTACAGCTAAATTAGCAAAAGATGCAGAGACAACAACCAAACCTCACCAGCAAAATAAGCTTATTCTGTTTGAGACAAACTCAAACCTACAGCTTTCCTCCAGCTTTTGAATAACATTCCTACTGGGAAAAAAGGGAACGGCCACCCTCAGCACTTCCCCTCAGACACTGCTTCATGATCCAATTTTCAACGCTTCACCAACCAAAAGGGATTTGTCTGAAAATCTGGACACGGGCACGCCCCAGCACCGGTATCTCAAACAGCAATGCCCAACACCCGTACAGGCACACATAGACACTCCGACAGGCAAAGCAGTTACAGTTGTGTGGCTGTAAGTGTCAGGACAATTTGTTACTTCCATGCTGATGAACATTGGCTTTCAGAAGAAACGGCAGGCACGCCATCTTCTAAAGCATTTTCCCCAGCCATTTCTAACAGCCCCACGATGCTGCAAAGCCCAAATTCCAAATGAGGACATAAATGTTGCCAAGGAGCAATTTCCTCTACTCCCCACTACTAGGCAGTAAGAACTGCTCAGCTAAGCCCCAGCAAATATGCAAGGAGCAAGGTGGTACCCAAACACTCCCCAATCCTGTGGCTGGCAACACCCTGAAAAAAGACAACGATGCAACATAGATCAACAAGTATGCAATGAAGAACACAGCTCTTCAAAATGAAGCAGAGGAGCATGAAAGGCAGAAGATTAAGACACCCGCCTTACCAGCATGCTACAAGTGTTCTAGATACACCGGGCTCAGCCCCAACGTGGAAAGAGCAGCTGCAGTGTCACATTTCCCTCATTTTTATCCTACGAGGGCTGCTCTCCTGGCCAGGGAAGCAGACTTCCCCATGGCTTTCGGGAAGGAAATGAGAAAGCTGCAGCACTGCTTGCTCGGGACAGATAAATATGTTTACTTGGTCCTGCTGAAACTGCAGTGTATTAAGTACAGAGGGAATGGGACAGTTTGAATGAAATGCCTTGAGAAGGAAGAGGCTGGATGCAGAGGGCAGCAAGACAATCCAGAGGAACTGATGCAGGGTGAGGAAGACTAAATTAGAAGCCTGTCAATATTTAACACAGTGCTTGAAAAGGGTGAGTAATGAGTGAGGGAGAGACTCAAAAGCCATACTGTTATTGCACTTGTCACCTGAAGGGACTGGGCCCATCTCCTCTCCATGGGAGCTCCCCACAGGGCACACAGAGGTCTTGTCACTTCTGTCCTCATCCCAGCTAATCCCAGCTGATGAAGGATAAATGTCCATATCTTATCTGTGATGCCACCTGCCCCTTCCAGAGTAGCTAACAGCCTTGCTCTGCCAGGCAGAGGCCACAACATCTCAAGGTGTCTCATGTTCATGTCAGCTGGGACCTTTGCAACAAGTTCACCTGAAAGCTGCAGCCCATCAGCACGCCGTTCCAGAGCAGGGCTGAATAAATGGTCCTCTTTTAGAGGGAAACAGTGTCTTCATTTAAAGGCTTCAAACAATGACAACCATGCTTCACACTTTCACTCATAAAACCAGGCAGAGCTGATTTAGTTCAAGTTTCTCAAGAGTCAACTTCTGGCCATCTTGTTGTGCAAGACGAAGAAAGAGCCACAGCACTTGACATCTCCATGCAGATGCTAATGGTCTAATAACCTTTCAAACCAAACAGAGCTCACCAAGTCTTTCATTTTTAAGCTCTATCTGTTCAAGATTCAACTGTCCTAAGATCATCTCACACCACATTCAAGCCTTATGGATGATGCAGTCCCAAGCAACCAACCTCTGGGACAGGCATCACGTTTTCCCAAAGCCCTGAACACAAGCCTTCATTTCCAAGGGTGTTCAGCAGCATGAGGTACCTCTGCTAACACTGGGGGATGGCACAAGGAAGCATGTCACAGCCATATACCTCCTTCCTATCTAGAGCAAGAATAAGAACATGCAATACTATCAGGTGGGAATTTGCTGCCTGGAAAACCTCCATGCGCTACAGTTAAGTCAGTCAGCACCTTGCTTTTCTCTTTAGGTGCACATCTTGGGGCTGGGGGGAAGCTTTTTGCATATCAGGATTGAACAAACTGTAACTGGGTTAGACTATTTCTCATTTCTGGAAAGAATGAGATTTTAACATTATTTCTCTCAAGAGCAGCCTGTAAATGCCCAACTGAGAGCTGTTTTGATTGACCACCTTGAGAAAAAAAAAATGCAAACACATTAAACTGCGCAAGGAAAACCATTAAACACTCCAAATCTGAGCTATTGACAATAAAGGTAAAAACCCTTCATTGGATGTAAGTGGGCAGCCATTGCTCGACAGAACGCATTAGTGATTGTCGGTAGTGGATTTTGTTCCACTCATTCAGACACGCGTTAGACATCTGCCCAGATCCACGCAGATAAATGCAGAGCAGCTCAGAAATACGCTGCATACAAATTGCTGAAGTGACAGCTTAGCTCATCTCAGCTGCTCGTTCCAGCAAGCCCGTTTCCAAGCAAGACCAGCCTCTCGCTGCAAATGGAGCTGCACCTCGCATGGTGGTACCACCAGCAAATGGAAGGAGAAACTCCCTTTAAAGTGATGGCAGCTGCCCTCTGAAAATGAACAACAGGATTGCGTTTCTATTAAAAAAAAAAAATAAAAAAAAAATCATCTTCCCTAACCGAATCCTCCCTTATGCTAACATGGCAGACAAGGATGCTGGCAGAAATCTCCATCCCTCACCTGAAGTAAGCGGTTTCTACTCTTTACGGGTTTAATTGCTCCAAGCCAGGAGGGCAGGTGTGCCATGCAGTTCAGCTGGAAACACCTGGCAAGCAAACGTCCCTTTCCACACCTGTGAAGTTAGACTTAAAACAAAGAAATGCCCAGCAGCTACAAGAAAAAATGCAAACCCCAGAAAGGGGGCCAGCCCCGTGCCCCGCCTGGTGCGATTTTAGGGCAAGAAAGAACAGGCAGCACAGAAAGAGACTAACGAAAGGGACAAGGGGACACTTTCAGCACGACATGAGGATGCCCACGAGGTGCGAGGCACATCCAGGGACCACCGACACCACCAGTTACACCAAGCAGCACCACCCCAGCCCCAAACCCACGGGGCTCAGCACCAGCATCCCCAGCCCGGCTGGAAAACACACGGGGTTTAGCAGCACGGGAACGCACCTTGAGCAACCACGCTATTCACACGAAATACTGGAATCCCTTGGCCGGGCACCTGGGGGATGCAACAAAGCAGCTCCGGGGTGCCGTGACCTCAATAACGCTTGCAGCCCCAAAATTTTGGACTGGGCGTGGACAGCTCCGTTCTCTGAAACGCCTTTTCCTCATGGTTTTCTATTATTGATTAATTTGGCTTTTTCACTTACGGCTGCCCTCCAGCCTCCCCCCTCCCCGAGGGCGGCTGCAGAAGATGGCACCGCACCGGGAAGGCGCTGCCCACCCCTC
>VXBL01000979.1:6269-19768 GCA_013400195.1 Aramus guarauna | reverse complement strand
TGCGCCCCCCTCCGGGGAGCGCTCACCGGCGCATGCGCGGTGCGCATAGCGGGGGGAGGGAGGGGCCGCCGCGGTCTTTTGTCTGAGGGAAGCGGGCGCGCGCGGCCCCGCCCAGCAGGGGGGCGCTCACGCGCTGTTCCCCCGCAAACCGCCCGCGGCGCCATTTTGTGCTGGGCGCTGGGTCGGGCTGCGCTGCGGGCCCGCTCCGGCCCCCGCCCGGGGGTGATGGCGGACATCGCCTCCCCAGCCCCGGCTTCCGTTTTCTGCGGGTAGCCAGGCATCCCACACGGACGTGCGGCGGGGCTGGGCTCACCACCTCAGGGCCCGCTCTGCTGTCAGCCACTGCCCTCAGGATCCAAGGAGGTGGAAAATACTGACAGCATCCCCTTACCTTCCTCACCAGCCCCTGACGGACCTACAGCATGCATCTGTCCAGGTTTAATTGCAGCCACTTGTGAGCTCCATACTTAGGAGGGGAAAGCAGCCTTCTCCTACCCAAGGCAGGCAGCTCTGTGGGCGTTAGGCACACGTGCACAACGGATAGGTGCTGGGATTCCACAGTGTGCATGGAGGAACAGTGGTGGGCAGCTTTAATTAGCATCTGGCTTAGCAGGCACCTGTAGGAAGGAGTCAACAGGCAACACGTTGAGTGCCCCGAGGCACCGGGGAGCGTTGGGGTTCCCTCACCACCCAGAGCAGGACCTGCAGTTCAGCCTGGAGGGCTGGAAAAGGGAGGGAGAGGCTGAAGAAACAAGTCATACTCCCAAAAGATGCCCCTCCACCTTGCCTGCTTCATCTGGAAAAGCAGTGAGAGGCTCTGGCTCTGCCTGGGAGCGTTACGGACACAGTGGAGATCCCTCAATGGAATTACTGCCTTGCATTACAGGGTTACTATCCCTGGCAATTGGATTTAGTGGAGAAACTGCAGGAGGGATCTTCTGTCAGACAGGCTCAGGATTTCATGTTTTCCTGAGAAACACTCAGGTGCAAATCAAGGGCAAATGTCCAGTCTAAGTACATGCTTCTGGCAGAGGTTGTTACGGGGAAAGCTCGCCAGGGAAAAAGAGAAACAGATGTGGAGCCTGCAGCACCAGAGGTCTTTAAAGGAGACTGGGTTGGGAATGGTCCATCTCAGTTTGCAATAAAGGTTTAAAGGTGTCTTGTAGCCCTACAGAGGGTCAAAGCCCTTCTCTTACTACAGCATCAATAATTGCAGAAGTACAAAATATAGTCAGGAGGGGAAAAATCTGGATTTATGAACATTCAACACTATGAGGTTTTGTTGGGTATTTTTCACATCAATAGAAACAGGTGAGGCATCTAAACCCAGGGGAATGGCTCTTTTCTGCCCATTTTTAAACTGGCTAAAAAGTACCCACTACAAATCAGTGGGAGAATTTTCCCAGGATAGACACATCTTCTCTGAAAAAAAAACCCAAACCCACTCCTTTGGGAATTGTAAAATAAATCCTCCAGTGCTACAGGGGGATTCATCCTTGTGAGACAACACAGAACAAGCTGAATTTGAACTTTCAGTGCAAGCAGCTACAGTCCAATTCTGGAACAGCAGCTCTTCCTACAGGCGGTACAGATGTACCGGGAGCACAAGACTGCGAACCAGCTGAGCATCCTCAAACAGGACTATTTCTTCATCTGAAGACAACCAAAAGAGACACCCTGCTCTCATTTCCTAAAACAAAGTACTCTGGATAATGACACCTGCTTTCTGAAGTCAGCTCAGTCCAAGCTTAGCTTTGCCTGCCAGAGATCTCAGCTCACCACATACCGAGTCCCTTTCAGATCCAAGAAATCACAGGCTGGGAAGCATCATTAGCCAGTCCCGGCTGATGTTCAGGCACAGCCACTCTTACCACATTGTGGCCCTTTAGAAGATCTGTTGGCAAAGTCTAGTCAAGAACGAGCACCTTCCTGTCCTGGCCCAGGGTGCAGCCACAGAAGCCTGGTGGCGTAAAACTTGAAAATAAAATGCTAAGAGTATCATAAGCAGTCCTATCTAGAAAAGGCACAATGAGCAAAGACCCAGCATCTTGCTGTTTAACTCCATCTGTATGCAGAGAAATAGAAGCACATGGATCTTCCTGGTAAACAAGATTCCTGCAGAGGAATAATCAAATCCACATACAAATCTCCTTCTCACCAACACTCTGCAGGACCAAAACCACAGGCTGAACATCCATGTCAGAGGGGTAGCAACAGGGAGGAGCCTTCCTCGTTCAGGTACCCTCACTCCCCACATCTCACACGTATCTCTAGCTCGCTGCAGATCCATCCCTTTGATGCAAAGCCCCGCTGTGCTGCAAGGCACTCATTTTGTGCTACATCTCAGGTGCAGCAACCCTCCACCTCTGCTCCCTGTGCTGGCGGGCACATGCTGTTTCACACTGGACAGATGCGGGATGCAGCTGCAGCAATACCAAGGTGTTACGGGAACTGCTGGAGCAGCCTGAGTGCTCCGAGCCCCAAGGGGAATGAGCTCAGGGTAATCGACAGATCTTGCGCTGGCCAAGAGGAACTGCAGAGGAACACTGTAGGCACATTTCTTACCTGTACGCACAGCAGGCTGACAGCTGACATAGACTTTAATTACTGCACAGAGCTCCTCTGCCCACTTTGTGTTCATAGGGTGGTTTCATTCACAGGGAGAAGGACCTGTGAATTTATCCTACAATTCTCAGTTCAGGCTCTTTCTTCCCCTCCATTCCTTTTGGCCCATACTGCTGCTAGGTGAAAAGACACTATTTCTAACATCAAATGATAAAGGAAACCTTTAGGAAGGAAAGCATTAAGCATTTAGCTTCCATACCTGTTTCTTCACCCATAGAACAGAGTTTATTCTCCTTACAGGTGAGTTTTGCAACTTGTTTCATAACTGTATTAAGGTTTTTGCATGGCAGGTGCTACAGAACATAGGACACAATTTCTCAGGTCTCACCTACCCTGGGAATTGACCTGCAGAAGTTCTGGGTTACAGTGGGTTTAAGTCTTATGTCCCCAGGGCCTCGTCTGTCCACAAGCTGCTTCATTTCAGTCACTTAATTCAGATTAAGGATGGCTTTTGCAAAACCATAATGATCCTAGCTGAAATAAATACTCAGATTCCCCACTAGCTTAATTCCATTACAGTACCACTCAGATCCCTTTTGCAACCTGGCCATTAAAATTCACCTAAAATAAAAAGGAAATGGGCTAATTGCTTTCAAAATGGTTTTCAGCAAGGAAACAGGATTGATCTTTCCAAAACAATTCCAGATGCTGCTGCACGCTGATGCCCCCTTCCTAAATAAGGAAGCCCCAGGCAGACGCAGCCCCCCCAGACTTGCTTCCCAGGGCATGGCCACTAATGCGGCCATGGCATCAGACCAGGGAGCCGGCTGGGTTTCCTAAGCTCGCCATGCTTTGAAGCCTCTCCATGGAGATGGCAGCAGGGAGCTGGGCGTTACACAAGCGGTTCTCCCAGCCACACATGTACACTGTTAGTACCAGCGGGCATTACTCAGGCCTGCGCTGAGCAGAGCAGAACAAGGCCCATGCAAACCTTCCCCAGCAGCTCTGACTCTGCGTCTAACTTTGCAGCTCAAAAGGGATTAGAGTTCAGCTGGCTCCGTTCCTCACAAGTTGAAACCAAATGCACATGATTTGCAACTTGAACACATTTCTCTCCAACTGAAAACAACTTACATTTCATTTTCACAGGCAATCGGAGCACGATACACCCCTATAACTCCCACCAAGGCCAGCGGGTCTGCAAAGATGTGAATCAGAGACAGAAACACCCTCAGCGTTAGGACGGCACAGGCAGCGAGCGGGCCGTGACTCAGCAGAAAGAACCAGCCAGCAAGGTCATCGCCTCGCAGCAGCACTGAGCATGGGAAAAACAAATTCACCACTTTCCCTCTGATCACTTTAGCAAATGGAGAGACCTGACAAATTGAGACTGAGGCATTTACACTGTCTTATAAACTTCCCTCTTGGCCCCACCCCAGCTGGAAAAAGATTATTCCTTTTTTTTTTTTTTCTCAGCTGAACAGTGTGGAAGGTATGCAGACACCTACAGATTATAAGATTCAATATATCCTAAGGATTTTCTTTTAATTAATCATTATTCCATTTCTAAATTACCTACTACAAGAGGCTTTCCAGATCATTTAAACCCTGTGTATCTAAGAGGCAGAGTTGACTCCTTAGGGAGTTACAGGATGTATTCACTTACGTGACCTTGTGGGAATTACTCGGTTCCTGGCCTCACATCACATAAAGTCAAGACTCACTTGGCCTTGGTATCACAGAAGGGCAGCGAGTGCTTGCAGAGACTTTAAGATCCCCGTATGTCTGCGTGCCCAGGCTAACAGCCCCAGCGGTTCCTCTCCCTCAAGCACAAACTCAAGCACAAACGCAAGCACAGGGTGTTTACAGCCTCTCCCCAGGCACCAGCAGCAGCTCGCAGGGCTGAAGCCAGATCACAGCTCCTGGCATTGCCCCCTTTGGTGACAAACTTAAGAGATGCCAGCAGCGCCTTTATTTCTGGAGGAGAGCAGCCACCGCAGCTCTGCCAGTTCTGCAGAGAGACGGGGAACATTGCTGTGAGGTGAAACAGGTTATTTACCAAATACCACTGTCTGCAGACTCTGAAGCCCTAAACCGCTCCTGCTTGCAGAGTGCTGGTGGCCATCTGTAGATCTCGCCTGTCCTTGAAGTCCTTCCTGTTCTTGCCACAGGATGGCACTCACAGAGGCGCAAAGATGGATCAGTGCCATCTTTATTCCTTCAGTTTAAGGCTGGGCAAGAGTTCACCCTACTTTAAAGCAAGGAAGAGGACTGCATTATGCCATACCACGAACAGGTTTTGCCGTGAAGTTACCACAGAGGCACCAGGAACCTCCAACCTGCAGGTCCCCGGAGGACACACCGGCTGGAGCGCCACTTCGGTCGTGTCCCAGTTGTGCAGCCCCAGGCACTCGTTACCTGCCAGGGCTGCAGAGGGCCAGGCCAGGGCCGTGCTCCTTCACAGCGTCCATCCAGGTTTCGGAGGGGCTTTGAGAGCCCTCTGCTGCTACCAGCCCACCCTTCACTGGCAGGGCGCACCGGATGCCTTCCAGCACCGCTCTGCTGCTCTCCCATCAACACACAAACAAACAAGCTTAAAGCATCTTCTCTAGACTGAAACACCGAAAGAAATAAACCACCTCGGAGAACTCACTTGTTTGCACAAAGGGACTCGGGACTTGCCGAGGGAAACACAGGCACTTCCAGTACCGTACACGGAGCAAACTTGAGCAACTACATGAAGCAGAGAGAGGATTTTTGCCTCCCAGACAAGGCAAGTCCCCACAACTCTTACAGGTCCAGGTGGAAGTCATGGAGAAGGCTCCAATGTTTGTACCTGTCGGTGGAGACATGAGCCACCCCCCGACACTACAGCAGCCCCTTTTGAGGAGTGTGCCTCAAAATGTAACAGCACATTTTTAACTACAGCTTTCTTCTAAGACCAGAGAAGGGACTTAAGAACCCTCTTCTCAGACTTATTCATTAATAAAGCCTCTTTCGATTAGAAGAGCTAGAAATACAAGAGCCAGCCTGTAGCCCTTCAAATAAAGGAGGTTTTCCAGCTTCCAGTGCTGCACAACACCCACGCCCTTCCCCGGGCCGCAGCGGAGCTGAGGTGAGAGACTGCAAAAGGAAGGGGTAGATGGTCTGTGCTCGCGGTGTCTGGGCCAGCGCCAGCGGGGAGGGAACTAACGAGCTTTGCTCCTCATTAGCAGTAAGCGGAGCAGCGCAGACCCTGGCTGGGTGCCGCAGCGCTGTGCACGTAACGGGGCAGCTCCTGCACGCTGGGCCCCGGACGAGTCCCGTGTCCCGGGCTGCCCCGGCACGCACTGCTGCACTGCAGGCAGCGGCGCCCGAGGAAGGGCCGAGTGCCGCCTGCCTCTGGCACAGCGAGTGTGCAAACCCCGCCGCCTCCAGCATGGCGAGCGTGCAAACCCCAGTGGCCCCTGGCTGGTGAGCGTGCCAGCCCCAAGGCTTCCAGCACAGTGAGCATGCAAGGCACACTTCTGCTAGGCCGGTGAGGGTGAGTGTGCAAGGTGCCCTCTGCCAGGCCGGTGAGGGTGAGTGTGCAAGGTGCCCTCTGCCAGCACGGTGAGCGTGCAAGGCACACTTCTGCCAGGCCGGTGAGGGGGAGTGTGCAAGGTGCCCTCTGNAGGCCGGTGAGGGTGAGTGTGCAAGGTGCCCTCTGCCAGGCCGGTGAGGGTGAGTGTGCAAGGTGCCCTCTGCCAGCACGGTGAGCGTGCAAGGCGCGCCCCAGCACGCGCGTGCCCGTGACGGGTGCAGTCGCCCTCCCGGCCCAGCAGGGGGCGCAGAGCGCGTGCGCGGGCCGCAGAGCGCGTGCGCGGGCTGCCGGCGCGGGGCGNGTGTCAAGTGCCTGGGGGGGCTGTAGACCCCGAGAGAGGGGGCGCAGCGCTTGGCGGGGGGGTGTCAAGGGCTTGAGGGGCTGCAAACCCCGGCGGAGGGGGTGCAGCCCTGGGCTGGGGGCTACGAGCCCCGGGAAGGGAGTGTGCAAACCTCGGGGGGAGGGCTCCCCGGGGGAGCAGGCCAGGCTTGGGTGCCTGTGTGCCGCAGGGGACACCCCAGCACCCGTCCCCCCCCCTTCCCTGGGAGGGAGGTTTGTCCCCCGGCCCACCCGCGGCACGGGGTGGCTGCGGTGGGGCCCACGGTCGAGCTCTTCCCCAGAAGCGCTGGTAGCTGTCCCTGCCTGTTCGGGCAGCTCTCGGGCCAGGGCAGCATAGGTGGGGGTGTGCCCGGGCAGGATGAGGCCCCTGGTGCCGTTTGGGCACTGCCAGGGACGGTGCGGGTGGACATACAGCTTTGCTGCCCCAGCTGAGCAGCCCAGGGGCTGGGTAGCGCTGGAGGGGTCTGTCTGCAGGATTTCTGTTGGTGTTCCCTCTTGCTTGGGCTCGAACACCCAGCTGGGCCCTTCCTGCACGGGAAGAGGCTGCTGAGCTTCTCGTGTCCCCCGGAGTTTCTTGCCTTTATCATCTTAACATGTATTTGCTTCCCTCCCTGCCCCTTTGCATCGAGCATCACAGTGCTGTGCCCCAGAGTGAGCGGTAGGGTCTGGGTCACGCTTTGGGGGGATTATTTCTACCTGGATGGAAAAGGGAGCAGCTCCCAGCTGGGAAGGGAGCTCGGATGCAGGCAGGAAGTCCTTGCTGGCGCCCTGAGGGTCCTTGGCTCCCCCCTACAGAAAGGGAGAGGGCCGTGTTGTGGCATGTATAAGTAGCACATTTTAAGCCATTCAGGTGTTGCAGTGCCGTGAGCGAGAGATTTTCCTCCTGCTTGCATAAGGGTTTACGTGAAGGGCTGGATCGGGGGGAAGGATTTGGTGCTGGGGCGAGCACCCTGCCCATGGTGCTGTTTTGCAACAGCCACGTGGTCCCTGGCAAGTGTGCCAGGGCGCTGCACCGCCTCGCCACCGTCCCGTGACAGGCACAGTGGGACCCGTGCCCACCCTGCAAAGAGCACCCAGCTCTCCTGGTGGGGCTGGTGCGTGCGGCTCCAGGATAGACCCATCCCTGCTTGCAGCCTTGGGCACCTAACAAGTCCAAAGCCTGTAACCGAGAGATTTATGGCTGCTCTGACCTTGCCAAATTGCTGAGTCAGATGGTGAAGGTTTGTTGGTTTGGTTTTCTTTTTTTTTTGCTGCATTCCCTAGCTTTAAAAAAACCCCCACGAATTCCCAAAGCCTGGAAGCCCTCCGGCCATGGCCCCATCCTGATGTGAGTACAGTCCCTGTGCTGCGGCAAGGGGGAGCAGCTGGTCCTGAGCGTGCACAGCATGCTTGGGCTCGCTTCTCTGTGTGCTCCTCCTGCAGGAAGGGTGCGATATCCCCCGCTTCCCCAGGGCAGAGACGCTGATCCCCCAGGGCCACAGCTTTGCCAAACTTCATGGGCGGAGGAGGCATGCAGAAGGTTTTGGACATTTGAACCCTTTTTGGGGTGCTTGTTGCAAGCTTGCACCCTCTGTGTGAGGGGAGGTCCCCCTCCACCCTGTGTGTCCCTCCATGTCTGCATTGGGCTCTGCTGCCTTCTCAGTTGGGGCTGTCGTGGAGCATCTGGTCTTTGGACTTTGTTCCTTCCTGTCCCTTAATTTTCCAGGCGCAGGGAGGGGGTGATCCTCCCTCCCTGAGGGAGTGGGAGCAGGGGGGTGGCCTGGGCCATCCCCACCTCTCCAGCATGGCTGGGCCCACTGCCAGCGGTGGGGCCAGGGGGTGTTATCGGGGCTGGGCCGGCCCCAGGAGTGGTCCCCTCCCGCGGCAGTGTGATTACGGGAGGGGGGGCCGTGCCTGCCCTGCACCACGCCGATAGCGTGGTGGGAGGTGGGACGCCCGTCCTCGCCCCAGTGGAGCAGGGATGCTGGAGGGTGCATCCCCGGGCAGGGACTCCCTCAGGAGCACTCCCGGCCTCAAGCATCCCCCCGCCGTGTGTTGCAGGGGACCAGCGCCATGGCCGAGAAGACGTTGCCAAGCCCCGGCGGGGGCATCACGCCGCTGCAGCAAATGCTGGCCTCGGGGACGGGGGCCATCCTCACCTCCCTCTTTGGTGAGGACCGCAGGGAGCGGGTGGGTGCTGGCAGCTGGCACGGTGCGGTGTGGCTAAAGGGTGGTGTTGTTTCAGTGACACCGCTGGATGTGGTGAAGATCCGGCTGCAGGCCCAAAGGACCCCCTTCTCCAAAGGTAACCCCACTCAGGGCAGGGCGGGGGTCTCCAGCCAGCCCCCCCACAGTCAGCCAAGCGAGCAGCCCACGTGGATGTCTCGATTGGCAGAGCCGGTGGCAGGGATTTCTCTGCTCCGGAGCGTGGGGCCATCGCGAGGTGGCAGGTTACCGTGGGCCCCTCATCCTCACAGGCTCGAGGGGCCCCACCGGGGGAGCCGGGCTGATGCTCTGCTCCGTCATTCCCCGTCCACAGCCCTGTGCCAACGCCGAGGGGGGTCAGCACTGTGCCTGGCAGCCCCCTGTCAGACAGGGAGCGGGGCAGAAGGGCTCACCCCATTCTGGCTGCTTGCTCTTTCCCCCTCTGCCTTTTGTGCCTGTCTCCACACTGCTCCCCTCAGCTTCCACAGGGCAGGAGAGACCCCGTGGGTTCTGCCCCCCTGTCTGTCCCACTCTCTGTGGGGACAGTGGGCTGGGGCTGGTCCCAAGGGACTGGTTTGGTGACAACAGGGACTGCTTGGAGCATCCAGCCCCTTCACCCATGGAGCTGCCTGGGTCAGAGCTGTGGGATACACGTGTGCCCCAACGTGTGCCCCAACGACGGCATATCCCCCGTGTCGTCGCTCAGCCTGTCCCCATTGTGTGTTTCAGCGTTGCCAGCATGGTCTGTGCCCTGGGGCACTCGGCAGGCCACATGTGAGTATGCCCGGGGCTCTGGGCAGCTCCCACCACCAGTGGCTTTGCTTTCCCAAGCCTTGACCCCAGTTTGCTTCCCTGATGGTGGCCGATTGGGCTCCTCTGGCTGGGAGGACAGCCCGCTCCGGTGTGGGGTCTGAGATTGTCCCCAGCCCCACAGCTGCTATTGCAGCCCTGCTTTGGGGCTGGCCATGCAATGTCCCTGCTGGGCCCTTGCCCGAGGGGTGTGCTGGGGGTCTGTTGTGCAACAGGCCTGGCTGGCTGTGGTCCCCCTCTCCTTGCCCTGCCTTGTCACTCTGTCCTACTGCTGCATCAAAGTCCCCCTTGGATCTCCACTGCCGCGCTTGCTCCCTGCTGCCCAGCCTGCCCGTGCCTGGCCCAAGAGCCTGGTGGAGGGGTTTATGCTGACTCCCTGCAATGGCGTCCCCACTGTGCTGGGGCAGCGGGTGCTTAGCAAGGCATAAACCTCTCCTGCCACTGGCAATGGCTCCTGCCATGCCCCTGTCCCCGTGGTGGGGCCAGATCCCCCCCCACCCCATGGGTCTGGCTGCCGTCAGACCCTTGCTGGAGGGTCAGCCCTCTCCTGGCCTTGGTCTGGGGCTGGTCCCCACCGGGCTCAGGCACTGAGGGTTTGGCTCTCTCCTGGAAGAGGTGATGGTTTGGGGATCAAAGGGGCTGGGCGTGGGGCGGAGGGGAAGGGTCTCTTGTCTAATGGCAATGCTGTTGCCTCCCATCCCAGGGAAGTGTTTCCTTTACTGCAACGGGCTCATGGACCATCTGTACGTCTGCCAGAACGGCAACAGCTGCACCCCCTGGTACAAGGCCCCCACCTGCTTCACTGGCACGCTGGTAGGGGCTGCAGGCGGGGTGGGCAGGGGTCTCCCCCTCCCAGGGAGAGGGTCAGGGTGTTTGCTGGGGGGACGTGCTTGCCCCTCTCCCCGCTCTAACCTCTCTCCCTCTGCTCCACTCTCTCCCCAGGATGCCTTCGTGAAGATCACACGCTATGAGGGCATCAGGTCTCTGTGGAGCGGCTTGCCCCCCACCCTGTGAGTTTGGACCCTGCCTGGCAGGGGGTCCAGGTGCAAACGCCTGCCCAGGCCTGTGGGCATCCACCCCCAGCCTTGTGCCAGCCCCTGGGGAGGGCACTCGTGTCCCTCACCACCCCTTCTTCTCGGCAGGGTGATGGCCGTGCCAGCCACCGTCATTTATTTCACCACCTACGACCAGCTCCGGGACTACCTGCACGCTTGGACAGGAAGCCGGGGACACCACATCCCCTTGCTGGCCGGGGCCCTCGCCAGGCGTGAGTACCTCCCATCTCTGGGGGCTCCCCCCGTGCCCATCCTGCATCCTCGCAGGAGAGCGCAGCAGGTCTCTTGGCTGTTGGTGCCCATGTTCGGCGCCTGGCTCTCCTGGCGCGGTGCTCTGATGGCTCTGGGACAGCTGACGGAGCGGACAGGGCTGATGCCCGATGTCCCCTCCATTGCAGTGGGTGCCGTGACGGTCATCAGCCCCTTGGAGCTCATCCGCACCAAGATGCAGTCCCGACAGCTCAGCTACCGGGAGCTGCGCATCTGCATCCAGTCGGCAGTGGCTCAGGACGGCTGGCTGTCCCTTTGGAGGGGCTGGGGACCCACTGTGCTGCGAGACGTCCCCTTCTCAGGTATGGCTGTGGGGGGGCGGGGTGAGCCGTGGCACTGGGAGATGGGGGGACGAGCACAGGCCAGGACAGCCCTGCAGTGGGGAGGTCGGCATGTTGGGGGTGCTTCCTCGTAGCACTGGTGTTTCTCATCTCCTCCCAGCTCTCTACTGGTTTAACTACGAGCTGGTGAGGGAATGGCTCTGCAGGCAGGCCCAGCTGGATGAGGCCACGTTCATGATCAGCTTCGCATCTGGGGCCATCTCTGGGACGGTGAGTTTGGGGCTCTGGAGTCTGCGCTGGGGCTCGCTCAGCCGTGAGCCGGGGGAACCGCCCCCATGGGGACGAGGGGCTGGGATGGTGCCAGGAGGTGGGACGGCAAGGGCCCCGCTCAGCGCCCGGCTGCTGGTCCCACAGGTGGCTGCGGTGCTGACGCTGCCCTTCGACGTGGTGAAGACCCAGCGGCAGATCGAGCTGGGAGACAGCGAGGTGCACCCAGGTGAGGGGCTGAGCTCCAGGCAGATGGCCTGGGGGCAGCTGGGACCCCCCCCGGTGGTACGTGGGTATCCCTGGACCCTCACCTGCTCCCCTCTCCCCACAGTCACAGCCTCCAAGCCTTCCTCCACCTGGCTCCTCATGCGGCGCATCCATGCCGAGTCTGGCACCCGGGGGCTGTTTGCAGGTAAAGCTGTGCCCCCCCGCCCCGGGCTGGGGAAAGCCAGTGCCCTGGTGTCACCGAGGGGCTGATGGGGTTGTCCTTGCAGGCTTCCTACCCCGTGTCATTAAGGTGGCACCTGCCTGCGCCATCATGATCAGCACCTATGAATTTGGCAAGACCTTCTTCCAGAAGCTGAACCAAGAGCGGCGGCTGCGTGGGTTGTGAGCTGGGGCAGGGCTGCACGGGGACGGTGCCAACCCTCCTCCCGGCAAGGTGCCCCGGGAGCAGTGGGGACCGCACTCGGCTGTGCAAAGCCCAAGTGTCTTTGTGCTGCGCTCTGCCTCCCCGCTGCCTGTGCACGGAGGCAGGGCCAGCCCGGCCCCACTCTCCATCCCCAGCTGCACTGGGGGATATCTCTGCCTGCTGCTCTGACACTGGGGGACATGGAGTCCCCCGCGCTGGTCCCTTGAGGCTGGACAGATGCTGCTGCTGGATTCACGGATGCTCTGGCAAGGACGGGGTGCCCCGGGAGACTTGACAGAGCAGGAGCTGGGGCTCTGTTGAGGACCAAACCCTTAGGGGCTTCTCCGCGTGCCTGCCTGGGCCCCTCCTCACCATCAGTCACGCACAGCGTCCCCTTGCCTGCTCTGTGGAGCACAGGGACACGTCAGGACCCTCTCCCTGCCTCCAGACCTCTCCTTCCGCTCAGGGTGTCCCTGGCAGCCCCCGGGCTCAGACCCTGTGTGGGGACAGATCTCGCTGCTGCTCCGGGGGGGTCAGCAGGCATCTGGCACCAAAGCTCTGCCTGTGCCCTGGCCCTTCACTGCGAGGGCCTGCCCCAGCATCGTGCCTGGTGTGGGCACTGTCCCAGCTTGCCCCGGGACTCCAGGGGGGAATTTCTCTTATTTTCTTAAATAAAAGAAAATACTATTTACCTCTTAGGGCAAGTGTTTCTTTCCCTGCTCCCTGTACGCTGGGGCTGTGCAGGGTGTCCCTGTGGGTGACAGCTGTGTCCCTGCTGTGTGGGCACCGTGCTGTCACCCACCGTGTCCTTGCCGGGCTTCTGGGGGTAAGGAGCCCCAGGACCGACCTCCTTCCCCCCCCCCAGCAGCAATGGGGCAGGGGTGCCCCGTCCTTGGGTGACCTGCTGTGTCCCAAAGGTGCTCTCCCTGCCCTGGGGGGCTGGAGGAGGCTCGCTGGACCCCCAGCATGGGGGACCCCCTGCCTGGGGCAGGACCTCGTGCATGGGGGAACACGGGGTCTTTTTTTCCCCCTTTTCCCTCTCCCGGCTCGGGGGGGAGCTCACAGAAGCCACCTCGACTTGCTGCGTTTATTGATTCCTTTTGCTCCAACAAGGCAGATGGGGCTGAATTAAAAATCAAAATCGCCCAAAACAACCCAAAACCTGGGGGAGGATGGGAAGGGGGGGGGCGGGCTATGCCTGTCGTGGGGGTGCTCCTGCAGGGAGGGACCGGCCAGCCCCCCTGCAGCGCCCGGGTGCGAGGGGGCCGGGGGAGGCTGGGCACTAGAGGGCAGGCGAAGCCCGGGTGGGCGCCCGAGGGAGGAGCGATGCCCGCGGGCTGAGCAGGACGGGCACGGGGGGCTGTGCCCGCGCTCTCGGCCCTGGAGGGGCTTTGGCCCCTGCCCCCTCCCTCGCTCCCCAGCAGCGGTCGCTCCCCGTGTGTCCGTCCCCCGTCCCCAGCTCACATGGCTCCCGGTCCAGCATCCCCCATCCCAGCGTGTCCGTGTCTCCAGCCAGGGACCGGGCTGGGGGTCCG
>VXBL01000977.1:0-13177 GCA_013400195.1 Aramus guarauna | reverse complement strand
ATCGATGCTGGACTGTACACTAGTGGCAAGTTTCATTCTCTGTAAGCTTTGGGGTTGAGGGTGCACGCTGGAAGGGGTCACGTATTAACACGCGGTGCAGAATTTCATTTTCTGTAAGACGACGGAGCTGAGTTGGCTTGGCTGGGGTATCTCCTTCAGCCGGAGTCCATAGTGAAGAGCTGGATGTCATGTGGGTTCCAGTACAGGGCCACGGCGGAGTTGTAGACCAAGGACCAAACGTAGGGGATGAAGAACTCCTCAGGCTGCTCCTCCTCCACGTACTTGAACTTCAGCTCAGGGAACTTCTGCAACAAGAAACCAAAGTCCACTGAGGGAAGGTTTGCATGTCTGTTTGCAAACATGCAGCCCATTTAAACACTGAAGAAAGAGGTCTGGTGAAAAAAATAATGGAAGGAACCGAACCATTAGACCCAAAGGAAAATATTTATGGGATAAGGACATCATTTGTAATTTCTTCTTTGAACTGAATGCTACATTGGCATATTGTAGTCAGCCCTTTTACTGTTGGGCACACTCAGTTTGCCTGTTAACAAAGACTAAACTTGTGAATCCTTTACATAACACAAAAGTCTTAAGGAAAAGTGTCATTTTTAGCAGCCCCACAAAAATCTTCTTGCTTGCACCTGTACAGACCCATTTATTGCAGTTTTCTCTAAGAAGCACTTTGCTATTAATTGTACTCAGTTCCTTGGCAGGAGAATCTTTTGGAAAGGATAAAAATAATCTGTGATACGTTTTCAGGAACCCAGGGATATGGCAAAGTGACTTTTTGCCTCTGATTTTCAAAGAATTTATGTATGTACAAGTTCCCAGGAGAAAAGTGCTCTTCACCCAGGAGGGAAGGTGGGAAGCGTGGCTGGGGTCCATGGGTGGGCTCCTGGAGGCCACTTCCAGTTTTGCTACAGGTTCCTCTGTAGCTTTGGATAGGTCTCTAACTGTATGCCTTGGCTTTCCCGTTGCTGAGGAGTCGGCAGAACGACTCTAATGGCATCACTGTGGCAATCAGAGTGCAAAACCCTGCAAGCTCCTCAACTGCAACGTGTCACGCATGCATCTATCCCACTTCAGCCTCTAAGGCTGTAACCACGAGATCTGTGCACATAGACCCTACAGCAGATACCTCCCCCTCCTGCAGGGGAGGGAAGTGACAGGCTAGACAATACCATTTCCACAAAAGCCCTGTTTTTCAGTATGAACACCTCCAGAATTAACACACATTAGAGGCACTAGCCCAGCCCATCCTAACCCGATAGGCATGCTGCAACCTCCATTTTCCAATTTTCTCTCATTTCCTCCCTCCCAAAGCAGCGCACACACTGCAAACCCACTGCGTTTGTTCTCAGTAAGTATTTGTTTTGGGGAAGAGCTGAGCCTACTTTTGTACTGTGGTCTTCAATCATTTTATCTACTTCTAAATGTTGCCTGTGTCAAGAGCTTGGCAGAGTCTCAAATAAAAGCCGCATTACAATGATCACTGGAGTAAGATAAAACATGACCCATTTTATTATTTATAAGGCTGTGGCTAAGACTAAGAATAAACTCTATGGTGTGACATGATCAGAACAAGCACAGCAATGGCTAAGAAGCCTCTTTGCCCATTAATAATGAAGGGATACGTTATCATCTTTCTTGAGCTTACAGTGTCCTGTTTCCTTGCGCTCGGGTGCAAGACCCTTCTGGCTGGAACAGTCTCCTTTGAAGAGGCACTTCTTGGCCACTTGGCTTTATTTAACTTTTACATATCCACATTATTTGGATTCTCGGGAGTCAGAAAACATGGAAACTATTCCACTCTTTCCTTGCATTGCTGCTGCTACGAGAGCAGTTTGGTGCAAATACCGAGCATACTCTTACTCCAAGCCACAAAGGTGCCACCTGCATTATGCTTTATGAGGAACATCTCTCTATGGACAGCTTCATTCAACCATCTGCCATCTCCTACGCTGATGAGGATGTAAGTGTCACCTTCCAGCATGCTCCAACGTTCTGGAGCTGATGCAGTTTCGCTTATGTTGGGGTCAGGTCCTTCACCACAGCTCTACTTTGCTAGACACCAATATTTAGCCATTTTGGCCATCGGTGTGGCTGTTGTTATTGAACTCAATGATTTCAGAACGTGTAGGGAGCTCATCGTTATAGCAATCAGGGAAGGAAGGAGGATGGTATCGTTTCCAGCACTATTATCTCTGTTTAAGGAACAAAGGCAGTTAAAAGATACAGTTGTTAAAGGCACTTCTGCATCTACCTCCTGTTGAGTTCAAAGCCCAGAACCTCAAAGGTGCATCAGCAAGTTTCATTTCCTGTGCCAGACATACAGTTTGTGGCAGAGAAGCTCTCCCATAGCCCTTTTGTGCCCCCAAACCATTTTCTACCAGCCCTCTACAACCTCCAAGTCTGTTTTGACCATCCTGTTTAATCTTCCACATCATTTTATTTCCTCCCTTTTAGGTGTCTTGCACCCACACTCACCCCCATCTCTAATTTCTGTCTCCTAGCCTACTGCCATCCCCATCTCCCTTCCACTGTACCTTCACGGTCTCTCTTTCACGTATCTTTCTATGTCATACTTGCCCAAGTTTTCTTTTTTTCTCATCAGCCTGGTGAGATCTCCCCTTTTCATGAACATCCTCTATCCCTTCCCACCTCGGCTCCAAGACCTCAAGCTGTGCCCGCCTTCCCCCTCTGCCACCCCATCCCTCCTACCATGATTCTTTCAGCAGGTTAAGCCTCACTCCAGTCAAGCCCTCATGTAGAGTTTAATTATCTTTTTTTTTTTCCCCCAAACCCTTGATATTCTACTCTGCTTATCCTCAGCGTAAACTTCCCCACTTCCCTCCTAAATGCTTCCTGACTTGTGGTCAATGTAGACAGGAACATGTTCAGTTCAGCATTGCATCAGCAGAATGAATGGTTAAAACTCATGATTAAACCACTGCAACATTTCCTAGCAGAGAAAAACCCTTACACAGCTGTCATTCTTCACCCCAAAGGTGGCTGCACGCCAGTACTGCAGCCTGTAGTAGTCCTTCTGGGAGGGAAGGGGGAAAAAAGTGATTAAAGATGCTAATTTGAGTTGAATTAAACACACATAACATTTTTCACCTTCGGGGTCACCAATTATAGCTACTGGTTTTGCAAACACTCATGGCACTAGTCTGGGACTATTCTGGACTCTTACACAGTTTAATGAACATCTTTACCTTTAAAACATTATATCAGAAATTCCAAAAGCTTCATCTGAGATGCTAAGCTCTTACTATCCCATCATCTCTCAGCTGGAAGGGCAGCATAAAATAAATCAGACAGCATTCATATTTTCAGGCGTTAACAGTCGTGCATTGATTTTATTATTAAGCCTTTCTTCAGACTGATCAATGTTGCCATTTATTGTGATCGTATCGTAGCAATTTAATAATCAGTTTCAGATTAAAGGCTATAACTCACTGCAATCAGCCTGGATTCTCTCACATTCAACATATGCCTTGAATAGTCTGCAGGTTTATCTTGGGAATGTAGGCAAGGATAAGGAGATTTTAAAGGAGAGATACAATACATGCTGCCATTGCATACACACAATTTCAAATGTATCCTTAGAAAAAGAAGGTAAGTAATGGCAGAAATTATCTGTTTCCAATGGTCCCCCTGAACAGCAGACCCAGGATAACTCAATGGACATGGAGAATTTGACTTCCAGGTTGGTAATTCACACCCAGCTTCTTCAGATGACTGCAATGATCCATGGCTGTGTGGTGGCCACGTTTTCTCATCCATTAAACATGGGAAATCCTAGAGACCCAGTATGGAGAGAACTGCTGCACCAGACTCTGTCTTGCAAGATTTACCACTGTTAAGATACAAAACTACCCATTCTACTTCACTACTAGGGCATTCACTGAAAACAAAATTTGGTAACATTCAAAATCATCGAATTTAAGTAACCTCAAAACACTTCTACCTTAGAATGACTTTAAAACAATTTATAACAGCAATGGTTAAACACCACGTAAAAAACTTGACCAATGCCATAACGCTTTAAGATTTTTGACAGATGGTAATTCAAGGAATGTTTAAATTCAGCTCTGTGCCGTTTATCTCCTGCATGCTCTGCTTCCAAATGAGTGATCGGGAGCCCTCGCTATGCGCTGCAGACAGACAAGAGATGGCATCAAATGAATGTTTCAGGAGAGCTGTAAAACAACCAGGTCACAGCAGTCTCAGGGCAGTCCCAGGAAACGCCCCAACCAGCACTGCTGAGGGTGCTAGCAGAATTTATCACGGCTAGCAGAATTCCCGAAGTGGCACGTCAAAGCAGCAAGGTAGAAAACCATTTTCTTCTACTTTGCTGCTGTTGTGCCCAACTTAATCCTGCAAAGGTATTTGCTGCCCAGCTGGTGACACCCAAATGAACCTGATTTTTAGTGCTTTCTGAAAAGAGGGACCACTCTAAGGCATCTTAAATGGTAGTTCTAATAATAGAGGCAAAGTCTTTGCATGGGATANGAGACCCAGTATGGAGAGAACTGCTGCACCAGACTCTGTCTTGCAAGATTTACCACTGTTAAGATACAAAACTACCCATTCTACTTCACTACTAGGGCATTCACTGAAAACAAAATTTGGTAACATTCAAAATCATCGAATTTAAGTAACCTCAAAACACTTCTACCTTAGAATGACTTTAAAACAATTTATAACAGCAATGGTTAAACACCACGTAAAAAACTTGACCAATGCCATAACGCTTTAAGATTTTTGACAGATGGTAATTCAAGGAATGTTTAAATTCAGCTCTGTGCCGTTTATCTCCTGCATGCTCTGCTTCCAAATGAGTGATCGGGAGCCCTCGCTATGCGCTGCAGACAGACAAGAGATGGCATCAAATGAATGTTTCAGGAGAGCTGTAAAACAACCAGGTCACAGCAGTCTCAGGGCAGTCCCAGGAAACGCCCCAACCAGCACTGCTGAGGGTGCTAGCAGAATTTATCACGGCTAGCAGAATTCCCGAAGTGGCACGTCAAAGCAGCAAGGTAGAAAACCATTTTCTTCTACTTTGCTGCTGTTGTGCCCAACTTAATCCTGCAAAGGTATTTGCTGCCCAGCTGGTGACACCCAAATGAACCTGATTTTTAGTGCTTTCTGAAAAGAGGGACCACTCTAAGGCATCTTAAATGGTAGTTCTAATAATAGAGGCAAAGTCTTTGCATGGGATAAATCATNAGCAATGGAGCGAAGCTGTGTCTTTGCTCGTTCAGTGATCTAGATGCTTTACTGGATGAAAAGAAAATGGGGCAGTCACTGTGGAAAAGAAAGAAATCAAAGAATTGGATTAACATTAAACTGGAGAATCCTCTTTTCCTTGAGTCCTTGGTTAGAAACACTGGTTTCTGAAAGAGCAATTCAATGCAGGTCAGTATTTTCAAAAGCGTGAGAGTAGTTTAGGAGAAAAGTACCATTTCCAAAGCAGTCTGAACACATTTGAGAGCCAAATTCACATTAACTATCCATCAATCCGAAGCTTCAAAGTCTTTCTGAAAACGGGATCTGTGTGCATTGGAAAAGCTTACCATGAGTCTTGTTTGGTAACCTAATGACGTGCTGGCAAATGATGTGCTTCATAACACTTCAGTTAAATATAGCTGTATTGCCTGGGGAGCATCTGCAGGATTGGACCTTATTAGCAAAATACATCAACTGGCAAAGTAAAAAAATTCAGCACCATACCAAGTCTTCCTTATAGGTGCCACAATGAATATTTACCCCAGCAAGGTTTAGTCCTACAACATGCCTTGCACTTAAATACCTACCCGTGAGGAGTTTGGGCTGGGGAAGAACGTTTATACTGGTCTGCAAAATCTACAGTGAAATCTGGCCCCCAAAATCCCAATTGGAGTCAAATTAATGGCAAATGATCTTGAAAATGACTCAATGGTCATGCCTGGTACACTGTTCATGGTACTGATATACATATGTAAACATTTATATATTTAATTTTTTATATAAATATAAACACTTAAGTGCATTGACAGAGGACAATTTATGGAAGAAAATTTCTCAGTATTTGTTTTAAGATACCGACAGATTGAATTTTTTGCAATTATTTAAGTCTTCCAGGGAGATAATGCCATTTGTCTTTCTCTGGTTCTCTTTACGTTTACATTGCTTCTGTTTGACTCGAGACAAAAAATCTATGTGGCTTTGGTGAAATAGCTGTATGGGCTACACCACACCCGCCTGATATCATCTTTGTCTCCTTCTCAGGCTTGAAGCACAGACAGCCCAGCAGAAGATGATGGTGGGGAGATGAAGGAAGCAAACAGGAAATCTGCTAGACTAAGCATGAGCTGCACATCTTGTTCAAACATCTGTGTAAGGAATAGGTGCAAATGTAAAGTCGGAGAAGAAAACAGTGGCTCAGAGTGTGTCAAGACGTTTTGAAAAAGAAATAGAAAAGTCAAGATGACAAGAAGTTCAAAACAATCTGTGCATGGGCGAAATATCCCCAGTTTAAGCAGTAACATCAGCTGTAGTAGAAAGCAACATTCTTCCGAGGGAGTAAAATCCAGTAAGTAAGCCCTACTCATCTAATGAGATACAATCTTCCTGGTCCAGAAGGGCAGGGAAGTTTATCGATAGGGAGACAACTGTTTTAGCAAGTTAGGATCATTGATATGTGATTTCCGTTCTCAGATCACTCAGAACAAAGGTTTGCACAACCACAGAAAAATAACCAGTCAGGGAACGGACAGTGAATTTGCTCTGTAAGATGTGAATTACCACCAGAGAAGCAGATGTGCCTCTGTTGAGACAGTTCAGCAATTACAATTTTTTTATGGAGTACTGAGAAGCCAGGTCAGTTCTGGAAAAATCAACCTAACAGCTGTGCCTAGATGTATATTGGTAAAGACACAATGATTTAAAGAAATGAAATATTTGCAGTAATCCTGCCAGGGCGCAAAGCTTTGCGGAGTACCACATTGCTAAAAAGAAAAAGATTGCANTCTTCCAGGGAGATAATGCCATTTGTCTTTCTCTGGTTCTCTTTACGTTTACATTGCTTCTGTTTGACTCGAGACAAAAAATCTATGTGGCTTTGGTGAAATAGCTGTATGGGCTACACCACACCCGCCTGATATCATCTTTGTCTCCTTCTCAGGCTTGAAGCACAGACAGCCCAGCAGAAGATGATGGTGGGGAGATGAAGGAAGCAAACAGGAAATCTGCTAGACTAAGCATGAGCTGCACATCTTGTTCAAACATCTGTGTAAGGAATAGGTGCAAATGTAAAGTCGGAGAAGAAAACAGTGGCTCAGAGTGTGTCAAGACGTTTTGAAAAAGAAATAGAAAAGTCAAGATGACAAGAAGTTCAAAACAATCTGTGCATGGGCGAAATATCCCCAGTTTAAGCAGTAACATCAGCTGTAGTAGAAAGCAACATTCTTCCGAGGGAGTAAAATCCAGTAAGTAAGCCCTACTCATCTAATGAGATACAATCTTCCTGGTCCAGAAGGGCAGGGAAGTTTATCGATAGGGAGACAACTGTTTTAGCAAGTTAGGATCATTGATATGTGATTTCCGTTCTCAGATCACTCAGAACAAAGGTTTGCACAACCACAGAAAAATAACCAGTCAGGGAACGGACAGTGAATTTGCTCTGTAAGATGTGAATTACCACCAGAGAAGCAGATGTGCCTCTGTTGAGACAGTTCAGCAATTACAATTTTTTTATGGAGTACTGAGAAGCCAGGTCAGTTCTGGAAAAATCAACCTAACAGCTGTGCCTAGATGTATATTGGTAAAGACACAATGATTTAAAGAAATGAAATATTTGCAGTAATCCTGCCAGGGCGCAAAGCTTTGCGGAGTACCACATTGCTAAAAAGAAAAAGATTGCATTTCTTTCTAGGATATGTTGGCAAACACTGACAGCTTTGAAGTCTTTCTAGAGGGTGAGGGATGCACCTACATACACACTTGTTTCTATTCCTTGCAGCTAGGAAATATTGCTGATAAATGTCAATAGCTCCAAATCATGCCACAGAAATTCCTTTTGTCTCCATCCTGAGTCTTTAAGCCATACAAATTCCAAAAGCATTGTACGAAAGTATAAATTTGAGCTTAGGATGAGGCCAGGTACCCACTGCAGGCTGCCCTGGGTCAGAAACATCTGATTCTGGGCTACTTCTAGACAGGACAGTAAATAAATTGTACCACTGGTCATCAGCTTCTTCAGCAAAGCTGGCTGAAAACGTGCCACCTGAACAGCCAATCCTGAGAAAATCCCTTGAACGGTTAGTCTGAGAAAACGGGGAACCCTGTGCAGCTTTGTGGATATTGTGCTTACCTGGAGAAATTTAAAAATGGAAAAAAAAGATGAAGAAGACAAAAACCTAAAGCAGGAATTGCATATTATGCGCTGCTAAGCATTGTTAACCTCTACATAACATTGTATGCGTTATAAGTACGTAGTCACACTTCAAGGATTTGCAGTTATAATTACAATTTGCTTGCCATGTCAGGATTGTTCTGTATATTATGATGTCTAGATGGATACGCATCTTTTCGGAACATTTCCAGGATGACAGCCAGGAGCCAGACAGAGCTGAGACTTGGCTGCCAGACCAGAGAGAGACAGGCAACTGCAACAGGAACATTACAGGGATGTTTGCAACGCCGCAGAAAATACAATATATGCTGGCTTTGCCAAATATTAAGGAAAAAAAAGACTAGAGATTGATACATGTAATTATACTCTAAGCTTGAGTATGTAGGCATGATCTGTAGGTGAGGGACCATCAACAAAAAAATAGAACATTCGTCTACTTCAGGGCTTAACCTGAAATGCCAATAATTCTTTGAAAATACAGATGCCTTTTAGAGGAAAGAACACAGGCACAATATCTGAGCAAAAAATTAACAACCTCAGAATGACAACAGGTAAAAACGAGGTATGTTATCAAAATGAAAATAAAAAAAATAACCAAGAAAAGATGTAAACATGTGGACAGAAGAAAGCTGTTGGCCCAACTCACAGAAACAGTTGTTGTGCCTGACTTTGAGCGTTGGCGATCCTGTTATGTACACACATTGACTACTCAGATAAAGATGTAAAATCCTTTGTGTGCTTTTGAATTTAGGGAATTTAAATCTGAAAACCAGAATAATCCCTGGACCTATTTCTCAGTAGCATTAAAGGGCACCACTACACAAATGGGGATGAACTTATCAACTCAGAAAACTTTTATAGATATGAAGTGGATGTATAAGTCTTCCTACCATGGGATTTTCAGAAAATGCACATTTCATAACAGCAGACCCTATTTTTACCAGTGCTAAGGAAGACGCAAATGAGTTTAAGCCCTGGGTTCCTGCGTTTCAGCTCGCATCCTTCTCTAGAATAATGTGCAAAGCTTTACTTTTCCAGCAGTGGAAACCTGTACGTTTGCAGCACACGTTTTTGTTAAAACTGGAATGCATTTAGAAATCAATCACTCACTGACAACTTTATATAGAAGATTTGTATAGCTGCTAAGAAAAAGTTACAAGATTAGGACTAGCTTTTGGATGCTTTACTCTGCTACTACTCACAATTAAATCAATGATGCTTTAGTAGTACCCTCAAAGAAGGGCTTGGACATCCAGGAATTTCAAAAGTCTCAGAATTAAACCCTGCAACCTTATAAAGACTTCCCAAAAACACCATTCTCCCCCCAAACAAAGCAGATTCAAGGCTGAATTTTTTCTTTCCAGAATTTTATGAATGAGACAGTTCAAAATCTGCCACTTTTCAAGTATGCTAAATGTAAACTTTAAACAAAGAAACTGGCTTAATAACTCAGTTGGGAATCTCTCACTCACATTAACATATTGTGTAAATCAAGGGGTGGGGAGGGGAAATCAACTCTTTGAAGGTCTCCAATTGGGCAAAAATTTAAGTTGTCCTAGATCCACATGTGCACTGTTTGGATCACTCTGCCAAAGACAAGAAGTGTTAAGTTTAGTAAGCAAGTGAAGGCAGGGGAAGATTGGTTATGCACAGTCAACCAGCCCATCTGCGAGAAGCTGAGGTGCTTGGTCGCTCCAAAGAAAGCTCACGGTGCCTTCAGAGCCCCGGCATCACCTGGTCAGCGGCGAAATCCTTAAGATAAAACAAAAAGGGCTTTTTATGATTCAGGACTTGCCAAAGATCCTGTACAATTTGATTACTTGCAATAACACGGAGGATCTCAAAGGAGGGTAAAACGGGTAAAAAAGGCAAAGTCTCCTGTTGGTAAATACAGCAGAGAATTAACTCGTGTATCTGGGCTACAAAGTCTGCTCCAACTTCTGGATAAAAATTACAGATCTGTATTCCCTTCATCAACCTTTTTTTTTAAAGCAAAGTCAATACTACGAATGCTGACCAATATTCCAGTTGTCACATCAGAGACAACTATCTGCTAATTATTCTCTGAAAAGTGAATTGCATGCTTTCTGTCTGAACTTTACAGTGAATAAAAGCTCACCTGCAAAGTTTGAAAATGGCCTAAGAACTGTACAAACAATGGAGACTTTGGAGAAAATAATCCTTCTGAATAATGAATATATACCAATATGCATAGCTACATACTCAAAAGACATGGTGAATCTACTCTGCACAAATCTTAGACCCAACTATATATTTTAAATTTCTAGCAGCAAGTGCTACTGTTGAATCACAGCAGCTGTTTTGATTTTGATAGCAGACTACTCTAAAATACGAG
Organism: Aramus guarauna; assembly: GCA_013400195.1. Lineage (NCBI taxonomy): Eukaryota > Metazoa > Chordata > Aves > Gruiformes > Aramidae > Aramus > Aramus guarauna. Next base: position 2,417 of record VXBL01000977.1, on the reverse strand, counting down.
GAATGTTGTTTATCGTGGAAATGCTTTGCACTCCAGATAACATCACCGGACGATTGCTCCACCTAGGCTAACACACCATCCCATCGTCTTAAAACAAACCCCAGACAAAGCTCTCACTGCTGCCTGACCTCTTCCACTCCCACCAAAAAACCCCCAGCAATCGTGCAAATAAAACTCTTGCTGTGGTGTGTGCCATGCAATCAGCAATGGGAAATGAGCACAGGGTGTTTGCTACAAGTGCGGCAATGAAAGAAACCATTACATTTCAGGAACATGACCCACATTTTTGTGTTTTGGTAAGGCACTGGAGCAAGCACTCTGCCCTGCTGCAAGAGGGACTAGCCTCAGGACCCCTGTCTGGACAGTATACAAATTCTGACCCAGCACTATATGAATATTACCCTCTTCTCACTTTTTCATCGAAATTGTCATACCCAGGGTTAGATTTTTCTTCTCCCATCCTGGGAAAGGAGCCTGAAATCCCACCGTCCGTCTTTACAGACTCAGTCCCACCTTGCGCTTGCTGGTGGAGCTGGTGAAGTCTCTGGTGCTGATCTCCCTGCTCTTCAGGATCCGAGATGGGAAGGGAGTGAAGCATGCTGACAGCATAAACCACACTAATTTCATAGCTAAAGGATTTTTCCTTTTGGACACTACCTACGTGAGCTCTCTGTGCTGCCCTAATACAGTCGTGGGATTATCCAGTTGAAGCACAGAGGATTGAGAAGTCAAAATGCTGTTTTCACCCACCTGTTTCTTTCAACCAAAATTCAGAGTTACTACAATGTCACAGTTTGTTTTCTCATTTAGTTGCATAGAACATATTCCCCCAACACAAAAGGTGGCAGGAGAAGAGCAGAGTGATTCAGTTTGCATATTTTTCCAGTGACGAGGTCCCAGACATGCTTTCNTGCTGACTAACACCCCTATTGAGTCTGCAGACCTTTGGCTCCCTAATCTCCCCGAACTGGAAAATGTACACCCCGACGGACATACTCCCCTCTTAAGTATTTCAAGCCCCAACGAACAGACGAATCGTGCTGTGAGATGAGCAGCGCTGCCCGTTACATGCAGGAAATCCAATTTATTTGTCTTCAGGAGCGAAATGTGAAATGACAGTAAAACATCTCCAGCCGTAGCACATGGTGCCAGACTGCAGCCTTATCTCTGCTGGGACTGCGAGACGAGGAATCGGTGCCAAATGTGGACGTTTACGCTCTTTATTTTGCGGATGTGGACTTCACAGCTTTTTTTATTTATTTGCTCTAATGCCGAGAGCCCTGTGAAGTCAGACCCAAGCCAGGGGAGGTTAAGTTGACCTCAACATATAACCAGGGTGCCTTTTTCTTAAATGGATTTTTAGGTCGTTCATTCTATTCTATATTCTGTCTATATTCTGTTCATGAAGGACATGAAGATTGTGATAGCATGTTCAAATTAGCTACTGGAAACAAGCCTTTACCAATGGCAGAGGCAATTAATGTGTAGGACGGAGAAAGGGATGGCTGCTAATGAGTAGGACAAGGGTTCCTTCATGGTGGAGGACATCTTTGAGTCTTGAAGCTGAGCAACTGCATCTCCTTGACTTGCTAAGTATGGGGAGTCAGGAGCTGACTGCATCCAAAAAGTGATCTGCATGCTTGGTGTCCTCCTGAAGCCACCAGTTTAAAAAGTAGCAGTCTTTTACAGTGAAACGGATTCTTTTTCTAATGCAAGCAATCATATCAATCTGACAAAGGGCCTTGAGTGAACTGCTCTTGCAATAATGCATGAAAATTGTTCGTGCTTTCTGTTTTACTATACTTTAGATGTATCACTTCCAGATCTGTTTGCCTTCGCTGACCTTAGCTGTATTAAGACCTCCTGTTCTATTAAAGACTGTCTTTAGCACATGAACCAAACAGTTGTAGAGAACTCCCCACCTCAGGCTGGGGAATTGTAGAAGTCATTTGTTCATAAACGCCATTACGTCCCTTTGTTATCAAATGTATCTGCCCCTTTCCTCACTGTGCATTCAGGTTAAGAGTGTTTAGCCTGGTGACAACAATCAGTCGTTGCTGGCCTTAGCACAAGAGGACGGAGCTTGGCAAAACCTGAAGGGACAGATAAGCACGAGGAATTCAAATAAAGTTTTGCTGCCTGACTTCGAGTTCAGAGCTACAGGCACCACTTGAATCTCACGGGTCTCACATTAAGGACAAAGGATAAGTTTAAGGACTCTGCTCTTCTCCAACTCTACTACAGAGATACAAACCTTCCTGCTCTATTTTGGAGCTGCCGGTTGCTCATACCACCTAGCAGACCTTCCTTCAGTGAGCTATCTGAGACAAGCCTCTGGTTTCCTATCTGTAAACAACAATTCTTGCTGGGGTTTTTGATATCTAATGTGCTGTGGCAAAGGAAGGGAAATCTTCCTC
>VXBL01000976.1:21421-80377 GCA_013400195.1 Aramus guarauna | reverse complement strand
CGGCGCCGGCGGCGACGCTCTGGGCGGCGGCGGGTGCGCGTGAGGAGGAGGAGGAGGAGGAGGCGGAGGCGGCGGGCGTGAGGCGGCAGTGGCGGCGGGGCCGGGCCGGCACCATGTCGGGCTCGGAGGAGTACTCCTCGGCCGAGGACGAGGACTACGTGCCCTCAGGTGAGGGGAGGGAAGGCGGGGGGCGAGAGCCGGTAGCGGCGGCGGTCCGGTAGCGGCCCCGGTGCTGATCGTCTGTGCTTGCAGGTGCGGAGTACAGCGAGGACGACGTGAGCGAGCTGGTGCGGGAGGAGGCGGCGGACAGCCCGCGGCCGCCCCGCGGCAGGAGGAGCCCCCGCCGCCCCGCCAGCAGGTACGGCCGCGGGCAGAGCCGCTCCCGGTGCCGCACGGACCGGTGTATCCCGGGTGAGGAATCCGCCTTAGCTCTGCCCGGCCTTTCCTCCAGCCGGGGTAGCGTCGGAGCTGAGAGCTCAGGCCTGAACGAGACCGTGCCCGGAAGCCCTGAAACCCTCCCCCGGAGCTGGGGACTCCCCTTTTAATAACGCTTTTTTTAAGTACAAAACGCTTCTCAGTGCCGCAGGTACGCAGTTTATTTAAATCGGTTCCTGTCGTGCCTGAGTGCTCCCCTCACGGTTCCTGCGCTATCCCAGAGTCCGTTCCGCACTTAGAGATCGCCACACACGCGTGCCAGCCCGCTGCCTGCCTCAGCCTTGCCGTGCTTTCTGAACAGCATCCTCTCTTTTAATTAAGTAGCTTCACCCCCAAAATTAGGGGAACCTCCCAGGTAGAACGTCTTAGTGGGAATATGAAATACCGGGTTGCTTCGCCCATGCTGCTGGTTCGGATTTGGAGTAGTGTTGCAGCACCTCAGTACGTGTATTTGGCTTCTGCTTCCAGGAAGAGGAAGAAAGGAGGCCTCCTGCTAGAGGCAGATGAGAAAGAGGAAGAAAAGGCTCAGCAGAATGAAGAGGAGGAGGAAGTGGATAATGTAGAGCAGGTGGAAAGAAACAGAGAAGAAGAAGAAAAAAAGAAAGAGGATGCTCTCTGGGCCAGTTTCCTTAGCGACGTGGGACAGAAACCCAAAGCAGCGGCTGCCACGCAAGTGACGCAAGCTAAGAAGGTAACGGGGGCCTGGGCCTCCACCCAGGGAGCGTGGGAAGGGCCTGAAGCTTTAGAGCGCGCAGTGTCGGTTCTAGCTGGTACCAGATATCAGTCAGAGCTGGGAAAAGGCCGGGTTTACCCCTGCCCTATCTGTTCCGTAAGCGCCATCACAGGGCAAACTGTAAACGGGTGGTTTCCTTCCAACTGGGGAGGTCTGTGGTCTGGCGGTGCTGCTTTTGGAGCTGCTTGTCAGCATCTCTGAGCATCCCACAGAGTTCTGTTGGCTTCTCTTCCCGCTCCCAGATTCTCCTTGTCACATAGGAGCAGTGCAACGAGCTTCGGTCTGAGCTGTGCTTGTGGGCACAGCTCTCCACCGAGGCTTGTGCCTTTCCTGATGCTCAAAAAAAGGGAGGCTCTGCGTGTGTGAGTGGGGAAGCAGAAGAGACCGGTGCTGGTATCTCTGTGCCTTGCCCTTCATCCTCTGAAAGATGCTGCATGTTGGGATGGCTGGTTGTAACAAGAATGAATCTAGCTTTCTCTAGTTTCCTTTATAAACCCCTTTAACACGCTCTTGCTCTCTGTCTGCAGAGGTTTTCTGTAGAGAGAATTCTGTGTGTAATCAGCTATTTAAAAGAATTTGATACTTAATAAAACCAAATGCATGTATTTGCCTTGCAAAGCCTTTCACACTGAAGGTGGTAGGAGAGTAGAAGGTATCAAAACTGGGCAGCCAAAAAAAGTGTTTTGTAACAAAAGTCTGGACTCTTGAATCAGTGATTCCTGGTGAGTACAGTGTGTGAAGTTTCTTTCTACAACCGTTGGAAGGTTGCAGAGCAAGTGTAGTTGTGTAATCTTTGCAACTTTTAGAAGAGGAGTCCTTGCGTCTGAATCCTGCTTCTCTCCACCTCAGTTGTTAGTGGCTAGACGGCTGAAATAGTTACAGGTAGAAAGAGAGAGAAGGAGAGAGGAAAAGTTCTCTTCTGAGCAATTCGACTTTTCTGGGCAGATTGCTACAACGTGAGTGGTTTTGAAAGTTCCTCCATACCTAGAGTAATTTATGGAGAGGTGCAGTTCCTCTGTTCTCTTTGTGAACTTCTTAATTTGGACTTGAGTTGTGCACTTGAAGATCTCTGTGGTCTGAGGTGGATTTAGAGCAAGAATGTTGCATTTAGTTTTGATTATTTATAGGGTCTGAGTTTGTTTATGTATGTTGTTTAAAAGCTGTAGTTGTGACTGAGTAAACTAAGAGGTGTTGTTGGCAAATAGCTTAATAAAGATGTTTCCCTCTCAAATTAAAGAGATGTTATTGACTAGTAGCTTAATATCTTCAGGATTCTCTGTGAAGAGCGGCCTTGCTTTTTCTGCTGATGGGTTGTGTTCTTCTGTATGCTTGAGTCAAAATAAACACATTTCTGTGTAATCCACCCTGGCAGCTTCACTGCCTGGTCGTGCTTAGTTTGGGAGAACTGAGTTTTCAGGCTTTCGCTCGCTTCCTGAACCACAGCAGCGTATTCCTTCTTGTTCCTACATTTAATTACAATTTCACTTCTTGCTTTGGGTCTGTTTTGATCCTTGATCTCCAATGAGAGCCTGGAACCAAAGTGGGGAATTTCCTTCTGGTGGCAGGGGAATTTTTTTTTTCCTTTTTCTTGTCTGTGGGTGACTTGCTTTGACCAGCCATCCTAAACTGCAGTGCTGCTTGAGGTCTGCGCTGGGTCCTCGGCCCCTTGGAACAATAATTTGGCTTGGCTCAACAGATGCATTGTTTTTATTTTTCCTTTGTGTGTTACACAGGCTGAAGAAGAGAAGAGTGGGAAAAAACTTCATGAGAAATCAAAAGAGTCTGAGAAGCCAAAAGATTCAGGAAAAGTGACAATCACCAAAGTGTTTGATTTTGCTGGTGAGGAAGTCAGGTAAGCTGGCAGATGTGACGTGTCTACTGTGGGCTCAGAGCAAACTGGGTGCTATTCTCCTGCAGGCTGGAGGTGTGCTGTGAAGCACAGCGCGTCTTCTCCTTTTTTTCTTTACGCCTTTTTTTTTTTATCATGGGCATATAGAGACCTCAAGGAAAATGAGGCCAAGATTTTCCTGTCTGAGGGCTGCAGAGTGTCCTTATATGCAGACTTCAGTCTTCGCTCAACTTCAAAATATGCCTGTAATAAATTCACTTAGGCTTCCCCGTCAGCACAGTGTTTAAATTGGTTGGCAAAGCTTCCCGGTGACACTGCCGCTGAGAAGGTTGAGACGAGAGCACCGCGTATGGTAATGCATTTTGTTCCCTCAGTCTAATCCAAGCTCTGTGCTGGGGGCAAGATACTTGCTGGCACTTTCCCTGGTGATGTGCACAATCCACTACAAAGATCTGCAGACAGTAAGAGGTGTCTTACGGAATAATAGCTGAGTGATTTTGCCTCTGAAACAGCAGCAACAAAAGCAACGGGCTAGGTAAAATCATCCTTTAGGCTGAGTTTGGCTTGCAAGGTGCCTCTCAGGATGTGCTGCAAAGAGGAGGTGGCATTTTATAAATGCGTCACACCAGAACTGAGGGGCCTGGGTGAACACACTTGAAATCTGAATGCACTGTGACCTTGTGGTTATTACCATGGTGTATCTTTATTTTGTTTTAACGTGTAGCTGTAAGCCTGGGTTTGTCAGATGAGAATTTCGCGTCTCTTTTGCCTGACAGCAGAGGGCAGCAGTTCCCAGCAATAACACCCACGCTGCCTAAATCTGGAGGAGGAAGCAGAGAGCTGGGGCTTCTGGCTGCTCTTGCTTTTCGAGTCAGCACTGCTGCCTGAGCTGTTTGAAAAATCTGAGGAGAGCCATGAGTCATAGGAGTGACTTTCCTAGTTCCCTGCACAATCCGGGCTTTAGGAACACCCTTCATTCACTGGAGAAATGGCAAAGAACTGTGCACTGCAGCTTTTCTGAGAGAGCGTATCCGTCATAGCCTTTCTACAAAGGAAGGGCTAAGTCTTCCCTGTGGAGAGAGAGAAAAATCTGTAGCAGAATTACAGACAGAAATTTCATCTTCCGATGCACACTCCCCTCCTCAGCAGCCAGCTTGTTTGTCCCCAATTTTCCTGTTGTTTTTTCTTTTGATTCAAACACGACGTCCTGCCAGGTGAGAATGGATGAAGCTATAAGATCGCAGGGCTGTTGTACAAAAACTTGTTGGGTTCTGACATATCGTCAGATGGCGTACGGCAGAACTGCGTTCCTGGTGCTTTGGGGTTGCATGAAATCAGCGTGCAATCTTATTTGGAGTCTGGACATGTCCGTCTGTAGGTGAGTGTCATGTCCGAACAGGAGCAGAGAAGTGTATCATTTAAAGGAGGGGGCTGATTTACAAAGAAGTGTGCCTTGTAGGCTTACTTCAGAACATGAGTCTTCCACTTGTGGAAAGGAATTTTTTTGGGTGCAATTTTTTTGTGAAGTAGGACTCTTTAAAGTATGTTTGCCTCAAAGCTTTTTGTTTACCTGTCTCTATGAACAGAAGCCCCAGATAATTATGATTTAAGCACAGAATTACTCAGATGTTGGTCTGGTTCTGGCATTCTAGATTTTGCGTGGTGCTTACAGGTTAGCTTTACCAGCGCTGCTCCTGCCTTTATTGGTTATGTTAGTTGGAGGGGTCGGGGAAACTTTCTCTGTCCCTCAAAAAGTGGTTTGTCTTATGGGAACAGAACTTGTTTAGGGCTCCCAAGATGCTGAGGTTGTGCTTTTGACATCAGTATCTTATCTGTAGTTTTTTTTAATAGCTCCAGTAAGTAAAGCTTCCAAGTTAGATAAAGGCATATTATTCTGCACTGGTTGCTTTTCTGGTGTCCTTTGTACTGCTCAGTACTGTTTCCCTTGGGATTCGTACAAATTTCTACTAATTTTTGATCAAACAGGCAGAAGCTGGAGCCTGGGTGACAGTGAGATTTTAATCCTGCAAACCACCAAGGCAAATGGATTTTTTGTTTGTTTGTTTTTTGTTTACAGCAGCTGTTGTATCAACAGGTTACAGAGCCAGCAGCAGAAAGTTTGCAGCGAGGTCTGGAGGACTGTTTTCTGCTGGTGCCCGAGTTACAATATGCTACTTTATTCAGCTCTTTGATAACAGAAAAATCCTTCAATGCTTTTTGTCCCCTGGACTTGTGTGATATTCAAAGCTGAAGCTTTTCTGTTGTTTGTTACATCTTGCGTCTCTAAATGTGTTACGCTGTTAGCTGTGGGTAGGATATGAGAAGTTCTGGCTGCTTACAGCTACTGGTACTTTCCTGTGAGGGCCAGAGGGCCGCTTTTCCTGTAGAATAGCGGGGGGGTTGTCTTAGCAGGACCCTAACGTCTGCAAATGCTCTGAATACCAAACGCTGACTTCCTTGCCTGGGGAAGCAGCTGGCAAATTGTTGGTTACAAAGGCCAACGCGCTGTAGTTGTGTGTGTGCATTTCTGGACTGAAAGAACTGAAACGAGAGGGCTGTGTCTGCTGTTTTCCCTTCTAAATGGTTTGAGGCTACTTTTGAGTGTTGCTCTTTTGAAAGCTTGAGAAGAATTTAGATCAGTATTTAAGTACTGATAGATTCAGGGCACAAATTTCAACCAGTCTGCTCACTGAAGCTCTTAACAGAAGATAATTTAGCCCTGATCTCATGTTGCAGAACAATTTATTTTCTCCTGTAAGAAGACGGTATAATCTCTCTTGCATGGTTGGAGTAGCAGAAGTCTCTTGAAAGAAACCTCCAGCTACAGGCCTATACTAGAATAGTGAAAGACCTTCCTCTTTAAGCTGTCAGCTCTCCTATATTTTATTGTTGGACTTAATGTCCGTTTTGATTAGTCTGTGCTTGTTTTGGTTGCTAATGCTGAACTTTATGTTCAGAGTATTACAAATTACCAATTACCAAATAAAGATTTAAGTTTAGTGGCTTTTAATTTTATAAAATACATGAATTAGTATTACCTTGTAAAACCAGAGCTGTTGAATTCTGGAACCAGAAACAATCTTTAACTGATTTCTGTGTTTTCCAGTTGTGGCTGTTCTGTCTGCTTTTCATTCCTCCCTGGTGCTAAATAGATGAGGAGCAGCAGGTGACTGTCACCCAAATGGCTGTAACTGTGGGCAGAGGGAGCAATTTGCAAAGGCAGTTCAGCATCTAAATGGAAGTTCGAGTCATTTCTCGCTGGCGCAGGAGATTGAAGCCCCTTTGAAGCCTCTGTTTTATAAACTTGCCTCGGGATGCAGGACGTGTGGTTGCATTAATAGGGAATCGCATCCCTGGTGCCAGGCTTTATCTGGTGCAAAATGTAATTGCTGTATGATGAGGCTTGTTTTCTCTTTGGCAGTCCAAACTACTTTGGCCCTTGGCTTTCTTTAAAACGCTGCTGTGCCCGGAGTATCAAAAACATTCTTCTGTGCTTTTCCATGAACGTCAACTTTGTGTCCATCCAGGACTGCAGCAAGTCCAAGTAAAGGACTCACAACTAAAATATTCTTATTTCTGTGCATATGTGCTTTGTTGGTGTGGTTTAAATCCAAAGGTTTTTTCCACTCAGGTTATTCTTCTGGTGGGACTGCTTTCCTGGTGCTGCAGAGTTGCTGTGCTGTACTGGTACTGCTGTGCTGTGCTGGCAGAACTGTGGCTTGTGCTGCTTCAGTGACCCTTGCCTGCTTCCCCGTGGGCATGAACAAAGCAGCCAAGCCAGAGCAAGGCCATAGCAGGGCTCCACTCTCCGTCTGTCACTGGGGAGAGCCCTGCTCTTTTCCTGAAACCTGGCAAGGCGTTCCTCTCACAGCTCCCTTTGCTTTCCCACAAGGCTGTCTTCTCCAGGAGTATCAGTATGGGATCCGGAGAGACTCCCAGCAAGCTGGGCAATGGCCTCAGACCCTGCGCTGCGCTCCCCTCCTGCCCCGTCCGCACCGCTGGTAGGTGGCAAATAGCTAACTTCTCAGAGGCAGTTGCTCCTGACTCCTGGAGGACTTGCGGATTAGATTTTGCGTTAACCCTGGAGCTTTTTTTTCTTGAGCTTCTTTACCGTGCTTGCGCACTCTGGACCTGTTTCTTTCAGCACTCTCACGTGTCTGGCAGGTGTTCTTGTGATGTAATTCCTGGCTTCTCGCCGCATCTGAGGCCAGAATTGTCATGCTAGCTGCATGGCCGCTGGCAGCACGCTGGGCCTGGATCCACGTAGAAATGTTTCGGGAAGAGATTTCAAAATCTCCTCTCCGTGTCTGCAGCGTGAGCTCCCTTCTGCTGTCTAGATGCTGGGATAAGGGCGTGCAGAGATCCGGCCGGTACTTTCTTGCACGCTGCGTGTCCTCCTCCTGCCGAGCAGCTGATAAGTGCTGAAGGCATCATTCTTACTGCTGCGTCAGAAATTGCCAGACCGCGGGGCTCTGAACCTGAAACATTTACAGGCAGGGGGCTGGGGGTTTACCATGGACCTTGCATAACAGCTTATTGTTTGTCTGGTGAATTCTTGGGTTACTTTCTATTTGAAGGCTGAGCAGATGGCTGAGATTTTGCTGAGTTTGACTGAAGCTCATCTTTTCAAGTTGAGCTCAGTAATCTTTATCTGCTTCTTAAGTGCCTGTTTCCTGATTAATTCAGGCTGCTTCTAAAAGTATGCTTCAGTATTTGCCTGATTAAAGCTTACTGTTGCTTTGAAATTTGGTGCTGGAATGCCCGTGTTTGGGGCAGCAAGCCCTGCACAGTGCTCTCAGCTTAAATTCACAGCCGTAAAAATCACCTGTCTTACAGAAGTCTTTTTCTTGCTCCAAGGGACAGACGATGACCCAATTCCTTGGATATTGTTTGCTTTTTAGGATGGCCTTTAGGTGGTTTGTAATAAGGCATTCAGTCCAGAGGTATATGCAAAGGAGCAGAAAGCTCTCTGATACGTTTGAAGTCCTTGAAGGCTTTACAGATGTAAAGAGGGAAAATCCTTAGCTTTCCTACAGAACTTGCTGTCCATGTATCTCAAAGCGCTTTTTAAAGAAGTGTTGTTATTCCCCATTTGGGAATATGAAAACCGAGGCACGCTAGGGCTGATGACATCCACTGATTCACCGGCGCTCCTGGATCTCACAGCTCAGGATACCCAGGGGTCCAACCTTCACTCGTGCCTTCCATGTACCAAATAAAACGAGGAAGCAACAGGTGCCAAACGTACTGGGCAATAAGCAGCATCATGCTGAGTATGTGATTTGAAAGTTCCTGCAGTTCTGTAGAAGGAACTGGGGAAACTCATCAGAAAAATTTGTCTACGTGTGCTGAGCAGAGTTGAGAGGCAGCTCGTGTTCTAGGTTAGGGAAGATGATGGTTCACATTGTGGCCGTTGCATCTTGAAAGCAAAATATGAAGCTTGAAAGAGGTACATAAAGTATCTGATTAATAACGAGTTATAAACTTAAATCATTGTAGTAATTACTGGGGTTTATACTGGCTGAGGTTGGTATTTCATCTGCCACAGTTGAAGTGTGGGGTGAAAAAGAACCTGATTTTCATCTGTTACTGTTTGTAAATGGTTATCATCTAGGATGTTCCTGGAAAAAAAAAAACCTCATTAGTCATTCTGTGTTGCTGCTTCACAGGTTTTCAGCCTACCTTAAGTATTCAAGAGAAAGAAAGATTATTCAGAGGAGATTGTTCTTAAGTTGAACCTTAAGGACCTTACGCTGGACCTTAAGTTGGATCACTGGGTTTTGGTGGTGAAATTCATGAACTTGTGAGCAGGAGAAGCAAAGGTGAAGTGAGGTGGCTGAGGGCAGGTTCTTGTCAGGAGGCTTGCCTGTGCTAATAAAAGCCCTTTCTCGGCCAACAGCATGGATCTTCTTTGTACAAGAATGCTGTTGAAGATGGGAATTGTGCGGGCAGGGCTACAGCCCATGTCCAAAGTTTCTTGTCCTCGAGGTCAACATATCCTTTAAGTTAGGCCTGGTTGAGTGGGGTGGGGAGGTCTGAGCCCAGTCTGTGGTGGCTGCTGGACTCTTCCCATTGGTGATGTGCTGAGGAGAGCTGTGCGGAGCTGGTTAATGATTGATTTATTCCCTCGCAGCAAGGAGAAGTGCTGACCTGTGTGCAGCAGAGCTGAGGTTATAATTCAGTTCTCTGCAGTTGTACAGTGCTGCTTCTTGGGGATTTCTTGATGCTGTCTCTCATTACTGAAATACTGGTTTTCTTTTTTAATCTCAGCTCATCTGTGTGCTTGTTGAATAGAGGAACGGCACTGATGTCCTAGACTGCTCAGTTTCTAACCCCAGATCTGCTGTCCTCTTCCAGAACTTCAGGCCCTTGATCCTGACCCTTTTCAGGAGAGAGCAGGTAGAAATGGCTGTGGGAGAAGCAGATCAGATGTCTGAGGACAGCTCAAGCTTTCCAAAGTCCTTGTTCAGCCTCTGCTTTCCTTCTCAGTGGCTGTGATGTCCTGTCTGGTCTTTAGATGACAACTGAGACTGACCAAATGTGACAGTCAGGAAATGAAGGGGGTGTAAGCCAAGGAGTTTGAGATACTGCATCCTATTTTATTGCTTTGCTTTGAAAGCAGTTAAGGTAGCTGTCTGAGCAATAGCCACTGCTTCTGCTTCTTCCTGGCAAGCATTGAGCAGGAGCAGGGAGAATGCTGAGGCTGATAGAGTTAATGAATTTCAAGGGGAAGGGGGAAAAAAAGAGCAGAGAATTTACTCCCACAAGTCTCAAGATTTAGAGCTGGCACAGAGAGCAATTTTAAAAACGTGTAATTGTCCATCTGCGTTCTTGCTCTGTGGTCTCAGCATGATTCAGTCAGATGTGTTAGGCTAATTAGCGCTGAGAGAACATGTAATACCATTAACTCTCTCCTTACCTTGCCGTGCTTTTCAGGATACTCAGCAGATGAATAATAGCAAGGGGTTGGCAGCATGCTCAGGCTTCTTGCTAGGTGTGAATCTTGGTCATTCGTTTTGTGCTTATGGGGTTTTGCATGACGCAAAATGCTCTTACTGATGTTGTAGCTAGCGTGGTGCATGTCAGATCAAGGCTGATATGTGTGATATGTTCCATATGTACTTTTTTTTTTTTGCAAAAGCCTTTGCTGTATTGCTTAAGCAGGTGAGCATTACCAGAATCCATGACCTGAAGCCTTATATTTGGAAAGCCCTGCCTCTTTTCCAGGTGGATAGCACCTGATACACAGCTTCCACCAGATGAGGTAGATGGCTCTTGTCAGATTAGATACAGAAGACAATGAACTGAACAAACAGGGGTGGAGGAAGATACCACTCACTGTGTTTTGGTGTGCTTTTTGCAATGGCTTTGCAGTAGCAAGGAAGTGTTAGGAAAAGTAAGACAAATTAATTTCAGTAACCCCTTGAAAAGCTGCTCCAAAGCCCAGCCTCTCTGAGGACTTCTGTTTTGTGTTGATGAATGGTGATGCTAGATGTTCACTGGGTTTCATCCTCAGCCCTCCTTGGCTAAGGATTTCTAGAGAAATCTATTCTAGGCTCTTACCAGTGACATACCGCTTCCTCAGTGAAGGAACTGTTTTGCACAGTGCAAAAACCTTGGCTTTTAAGATTTTTCCAGAACTTTAATCTGAGCAGTAGGATCCTGGGGATGATGCCTTGGGACCTTAAGACAAATCAAACCACCCAGAATTCCACAGAATATCTACATGACCACTGTTTAGAGGTGGCAGTCTAAAAAGTGATGGCTTGCTTTTCTACAAACAAGCACTAAAATGCTGATCTTGGCTTAATGGAGTATAGGCAGCAGCCTGTTCCTGTTCCTATGCTGTTGTTACACTTAGAGGTCAGAGCATGCCTCTATTATCCACAGTTTATATTGGCTTTTTCCAATTTAAAAAATAGCTATTGGTTTTTTTGGAAGCCAATAAATGAAAATATGTTACCTTTCAAAAGATGCTTAAAAATGAAAGGGTCTCGGGGGCACGTTTTGATAACCTTTCCTCTGTGTGCATCCATTCCCTGATGCTTCAGAATTCCCTCGGTGAATCCTTATGTTGTACAAGGCTGATTGACATGACAGTGGCCTAGAGATGAGGTCATTAAGTGTGAGCAGGAGCTACGTTGTGTGCTGGTTCACTCGCTAGTCATTTCCCTTTCTCAAAGGCAGCTGCAGAAATGAAAACTTCATAAACAGTGTGACAAACCTAGCCAGAACTCTAAGCCAGAGCACTTGCTGCTAAAGTAAATCATGTTATGGTCTGTTTAATGTGCTTTGAGAAGGGGAATGGCCTAAGGAACAGCCTCTATTCAGGATTTTCATTAGCAAATGTGCAGAGGAGGCTTCTACTTAGATGGGGAAACTGAAGCACAGAGGGGCTGGGACTTGCAAAGCATTATGCAGTAATGCCGGCTTTGTCCAGTGTGTTGTCTGGCTTTCACCAACCCACTGACTACTGCCTTCTTCCTTTATTTTACCGTGCTTTTGAAAATCCCAAAGTGACTGAGCAGATGTCCACCTGAAAGTCTTCTAATATGGATTGATGCTTTTAAGGAAATAATTGATGTGTGCTGGTTTCATTTATGCGTCTTTGCTGGTAATCAGTGTGATGAAAAAACAAGGCTCAGCTGGGATCTCCAAGCATCTCCCAAACGATGGCTCGACCTCCAGATTAACTTGGGCATTTCTGGGGCTTTCAGACCTGCGGTATCTGGGCACTGCATCAGCTTTGGGAACTGGAAGACCAACTGTGTTCTCCCATTTTCAGGTTCTTCCAAGTGTTGTGTGGAAATACTTAAGGAAAAAAATCCCACCCTTCCCCAGTAGGTAAAGGAGGAGACATTGTTTCTATACCTTGTTCTCAGATGATTTCCTGACTTTTAAAAGTCTGGAAACAGAAGGTGCTTAGTGACCTACTCAGGTCTCACTGGGGCTCTTCTGCTATTTGTAAGGGGATCTTTTGTTCCTCTGTTCCTGCCTTCAATGCAGGGGCCTCGGATCCAGTCCCAGCATTTTGCTGCTTCTTGCTGTGTTTCCCTTGCTTCCAAGCTGCTGCCTCATTCCTGACAGCTCTGGGCTCAGACGGGGGCTTTTGATGTCTGGTGAGATGCTGGCAGAGCCTTCTCTGCAGCCCTTGGGCCTGGGGATTCCCCTGCCGGAAAGTGCAGCTTGCAAGATGGAATTTTTTTTTTTTTTTTTTTGGTAACTAAGAGATTCTGAAGCAGGAGGGTTTCTGTGTTAGCCTGAAGGGAAGGCAAAGCTGTTCTCTGCCTTACTATCTCATTAACGCATTACAAACCGAGTCAAGCTTAGTCTGGCCTTTTCCCCGTGGGGATGCTTTTGCTTTATCGTGTGCGTTGGCTCCTGTTGTGATCTGTGTAACCTTTGTGTCCGGTGTTCATAGCTGTAAGTGAATTTTGAACCCTTGGCTCTTGAGACTTATGATAGTCCTTCCCTCGGTGAGAGCAGAGATCCGTAACGCGAACGTTGCACTGCTTTGCAGGAGTTGCAGGATTGCAGGGATCTCTCTTGCTTGCCAGTCATGGTTAACAGGGTCAGAGGACTGTCACGCTCACACGTACAGCAGCTGCATCTGTTCACCTGGGTTGCTCAACTCAGAGGTGTGTTCCATCATTGGAAGTTAATCCTTTTGGGAGGTACAAATGAAAACAATGGGATGGCTGAAAGACTGAAATGCAAGCTGCGTGTTGGGATTTTGGGCTGGCCAAGGGAAGAGTTATCCAAAGGAGCAAGCAGAGACCTGATTCTTGGAGATACTTAGAAGTGGGGTGGGTAAAGCTCCAGTCCACAGGGAGGTGAAGCCTCGTACCCTGGCTGTGGGTCAGCCACTCCAGAGAGAGCCACGGCTGATGTGCTCTACCTATTGCAAGCTCCAGTGGGAGCTCGGTAACTGGAGTGTTACTTCCCTTTGGATTTAGAGAACTTCCTGTGGAAGTACCAAGCAGAAACCCAAAAAGGGGTCTGAGAGCTTGGTCAGCACCTCAGATGGCAGCACTGTCCATACGTTTTCTCTACATCTGCCACAGAGTCTTTGTCATACAGGAAGCGATGGAAAATTGGTCGTTTCCTTCAAGGCTTACAAGGTTAGGACATGAATGTCAAAAAGCACTTTTTATGCATTATTGATGTTAAAATGAATGGTAATTCATCTCTGCTTGTTTTCAGATGAATTGGTTTGAGATGCAGCCTGGGCTGACTGCTTGGATAGCAGCACACGCCTGCTGCAAGGAGCAGCACCAGGCAGGCAGCTTGGCCCTCGCCTGACTCCAGGAGAGCTCTGATCACATTTGTTTCTTTTCAAAAACCAGCCAGCAGCTTCTGTGCAGATAGACAGCCCACAAAATTATCAGTCGCTCCAGCCTGGTCTTGTCTGTGTTGCTTCAGGGAATAGGCTCGGTTTCCCAGGGAGCAGCTTCTCCTACCTGGTTTGAAGAACAAGGTTTAGAGAATGTTGGCTTTTTTTCTGAAAGGGAAAAAACTAATGCTTTACGTTGACATTAGAAAAGTGATGGGGACCTGTTAACTCTAGCTCTGTTTGCTTTACACCAGGTAATCCAGCATAAAACAAAGACATAACCAGTGTGCAGGCAAATGTGGCCTGGAGGTTCAGTTGTGTGAGGACTTAATCTTCTCCTGGAAGGTGCTGAACATGTGCTCTCCTGTGGCTTCAGGATCTTGCACGCTGGAGCACCTGCCGCTCGTACAGTGCATCTGTCTGTGGAAGGCACCCAGAACATGGCAGCTCAAGCACAAGAGTCCACCAAAAAATATTCAGACAAAATATGCCTCTTGGCTCAGAAGGGATTTTTTATTATTATTATTTTATTTTTTTTACAAACCCCTGTAGATGAGTATTGCTTGCTCCTCAAGCGATCATTCCAGAAGGCTGGAGGACTACTTAATGAGGCTAGACACAGATGGGGAATATTGGGAAAGCATAATTAGCCTCATTCCTTCCCCCCCCGCCTTGGTCTGTGATTCCCCAGAGCTAACGACATTGAGATCATATGGAAAGTTTTATAATTGTGTCAGGTCTAAACTGGGGCAGGTTTCCCAAGTGAGGACTGAGTGTCCTGAGTATGAGTGGTAAAGAGCTGGCATTTTCCAGAGCTTCCACTCCTGCTTTCCCTTTCTCAGCACGGAGGTCAGGGAGATGGTACCTTTGTGCTGCTGCGATTAGGGATCTTAACTATCTTCTCAGCTCTGAGTCCCCTTGTACCCAAACACCAACATGTGTTTTCTCAGCCTGATACGCATCAGGCATTTTGATTAGGAGAATGCACTTGTGTTGAGGCACCCCAGAGGGGAAAAGTCAAAGGGATTTTGGCACTTGGGGTGCCTAACATCACCGTTACACAGCGGATTATGGACAGAAGCCTGCAAGCCTTCTCGATGAGGCTGTTTGTCTTTCCCAGCTTCCCCTATCCTGCCTCTGAGACCCTGCCTCCTCTTCCCCTTCTTGCAAGGATGTGGCTCTGCTGATGTGCTTCCGTAAAGGCTTGCAGGGCACCTTCCTGCTGACCTGGGCGCTTTCCTGACACACCGCACCCTTGGCATCGCTTGTGCTAGTTGTGTTTCTTGCAAAGAGGACTATATTCAGCTGTGTTAGAGTAGAGGCACCTGCTCCCTGCGCTGGGGTGAAGCCTGGGGTGTTGTGCTGTGCCATGGTGGCAGGAGTGGGATGATGTGATGGATTGGGACGCTCCTCTTCCCACCTGGTAACTCTTCACCTGGTGTAAAGATGAGAATGCAGGAGAAAAGCTGGTGTATTAGACTTACTTTGCCACTGAACTGAAGCATGAAAATTTGGGTTTAAGCCCCTTTTACAGATCAGCCGGAGCTGTGTGAATGTGGTGTTCATCTTAGCCTGTATTCCTCCTTCCTTTTAGCTGCTTATGTGGCTGAGGGGCTGCTGGGAGCAGATCACGCGCTCTTAAA
Source organism: Aramus guarauna (assembly GCA_013400195.1). Classification (NCBI taxonomy): domain Eukaryota; kingdom Metazoa; phylum Chordata; class Aves; order Gruiformes; family Aramidae; genus Aramus; species Aramus guarauna. The sequence continues at coordinate 65,384 of VXBL01000976.1, read as the reverse complement.
TTAGGATGCTGCAGTTCAGCACTGTAAGTACGTGCTCTGTGGCACAACTTCAGGAACAGCCCGTGACAGCAAGTGGGTTGTCTTCATGTGGTTTGGTGCTCAGCATACATAACTGGGGACTCTCAGGTGGTAAATGGTGAAGGGAAGGGTGACAAGTTCTTCAGTGGAAAGTGGAAGTAACACACCCGCAGCTGGACATCAAAACAGCAGGCTGGATGGGCTTGGGGATGTGTAAATGCTTGGGGACCACTTTGAGCTTGGTTCAGAGATGAAGGGTCCTAAGGAGGACACCTGGAAGTATTCAAGGCACTTAAGGATCTAGTGTCTAGCATATTTTCCTTAAAATAACTTTATAATACAGAAGACCTTTCTACTATATAGTCGCACAGCACCTTGTACAGTAACATCGTCTGTGCTACCAGGCTCCAGCACGGTCAAAAAAATTAATAACTGTTTTGTGTTTTGGAAGTCTTGTTATGCAATTTAATAGCATAGCAGTATAATGAAATCTTTACAGGAAAGTGATGAGAGCGAGTGGTTTTGTGTGTGAATTACAGGGTCCGCGAGTGGGCGAGACAGTAGCTACTTGTTTTATTGCTGACAATATACTTATTTTCATGTTTATTCCTGGATTACAATGTGTGAATAGCATCTCGGTAAACAGTCAGGCAAATAGTTATTTATCAAGTATTTAAAAGTGAAAGGTCTTGTAATTTTCCTTAGTAATGACTGTGATTTCTTCCAGCTGGATTAATGGCTCCCATTTCTCCCCATGAAGAGCAAGAAGTGTTTTGGTTTCTGCATGGAGAGTTATTGTCTCCTGCAATAATACAGACCAGAGGAGTTTTTTTCCTCCTTGGCCTGGGATCTGGGAAAGGTTGAAATGTGCATAACCTGAATTAACACCTTGTAAAGCCCTTTCTTTTGTCATTCCTGTTGGAGTGGTGCAGGAGTCGCTACTGGCATCAGCCCAGCAGCAGCCTGCCTCAGAGCTGCTTTTGTTTCACTTTGAGGCAATCAGTGGGTCTTGTGATGGAATCGCCTTGAAAGGTCACTTCTAATTGTGTTTCTGACGCATTCCTCTGTTCCCAGCTGGGCAGTCCTGGTCGAACAGGTTGCCTGCAGCTTTGCAGCTGAGTTTCTACAGCGGACAACTTCAAAAATATATGCCATACCTGCTAGAGCAGCTGCTGGCAGGCCAAAGGAAGCAAAAAAATCGGAATAGTGTTACATTCTGTGCCCAGCCATTGCTGCTGGTACCCTGAGGTGTTGGAGGATGCAAATATCAAAGCATAAGTAATTCCTTGGTAGCAACCTGCATTGTGCCCCTGAACAGCAAAGTGATTTCTTTGCTGCTGAAGTGCCTCTGCCAGACCCTCCCTATACATCATGCTAAGTGGCCGCGGCAGGTAGAGGTTTCTCCTTTCTCCCCCTTTCTGGGATTGAACATCTTCCTGCTCTGAGAGCTGTGAGCTGTAGTACTGGTCCAACCAACAGCGTGCTCTGTCAGACTGCAGGTTGGCAAATCCCTGGAGCCATTTTTCATGTGCGTCTTGGCTTCGTGCCTTCCTTTACCTCAACTGGTAGGACAGACCTTGGTCAGTTTTGTCTCTGGGTTGGAGAAGGCTGAAGGTGCTCGTGAGGTTAAGACCAAGGGGCCCTGTGTTGAGATCCTAACTCTGCCACAGGCTTTGAAGATGCTCCCCGTCGTGAGTGTCCAGATTCTGTAAGTTATTTACTTGCTGAACTCCTGTAGGTTTGTGGGAGCTGAGCTGGGTTGTCATCTCTTAGCACAGCAAGCAGAGTTAAGGCAAGGTGTGCTTTCTGTGACCTCGGCTTCCTTTCCCAACCCCTGCCTTCCTCTTCAAGTCCCAGAAATGTGCAGGGTTTAACAGTTGGGATCTAACCCAACAGCAGGTCCTGTGGCTGTGTCAAGGCCAGCACAGGGAGGTGGTGGGTTTGGTTTTTTGTTGTTTTTTTTTTTTCCTGTGTGGTTACTACACTATGCCTCTGAAATTCCTGTGTGCTTGGGTTCTGCCTGACGTTTCTCACGATGGCTCATGCGCTTCCTGCGTGCCAGGGATGGACCCTGATGGCATGAGAGTGCATGAGAGGGACGGCGCCAGAAGCCAGCGCTGCAGAGTGTGCGAGGTACGGTGCTGCTCCCCAGCTAGGCAGGGGATGGAGCTGGCTCTTTGGATGCTGCATTTAAAAATAAATAGGCTGTGTGATTGTATTAATCTGAACCTGGTGCTCATTGTTGGGAGGGGGTTCTGTGGGAAGTTCTGGCTAATTGCAGCATGAAGACACTGAGTTTATTCTGCCAAAGGAAATTCATGGATGTAGAGTGACCTTTGGCATATGACTGCTGCATGACATGACCGCTGTTGCCGAGGGCTGACTGAATGGTGTGTTTGGGATACCCTACATTGTGACGATGCCATAGCAAGGCTTTTGTTCCTTCCTGAGCTGCTTTCTCCCTTTCCTACCCCACCCCTTTCCAATCTGATCAGCAAACACTTCTAAATATTCATAACGTGGGATTTGTCTCTATCCACATGACTGCTGCTGGTTTGAAAAGCATGTGACAATGCAGGGGGGGGAAACGGGGTTAATCTCCTCCTGCATTGGCAGAACAAGGCTGAGCAGGAGGTGTAGAGCACAAGAACTTACTCTTCTTTCTGAACGTGCCTTTTCCACTGTATTTGTAGTCTGCAGAGAAGGAAGAACAACAGTTTCCCTTCCCTAACAACTTCTTCAGGTGCTGATTCACTGTCAGGACGGGGACGTGGGTGCGCTAATTGTGCACAAGTAGGATTTCAGGGCATCGATGCCTCCAGGCTTAACAAATAACTCCACAGCATTTTCCTTGCCGCCAACCCAGCAGTAACCCAGCTGGGTTTGCAGGTCCTCGGGTTTCTCTGTGTCCATCAGCCAGTTTCTATGTGGAAGTTGAAGGGTTAGGTTGGTAGGTAGGAGGCAAACAGTGATTAGCCTGACTTGGGCAGACCTTCCAACCTAAAGCCTCTCCTCAGCACATGCTCTCGAGGCCCAGGCTGCTGGAGGGTGGGATGGAGGACCGTGCCATCTGGGCTGGCCGAGCCATGGGTCAGGCTGTCGCTACAGAGCTGCGGGGCCCTGGAGAGGCTCACAGGCTTGTGCTCCAAGGGAGCCAAATTGTTAGCTTGGCAAACCCGGGCAACCTCATTAAGAGCTACTGAGAGCGTGAAAAGCGTGTTGCTGGAGGCAGGTCACTGTAAATGAGGGGCTAAAGTAGCTGGGGTTTTCTAACAATTAATTATTGAGTGGTTTTCTAGAGATTCTTTCTCATGTTTGTAATTCATTCCCTGCTGTAGATGCTGTATTGATTTATAATTTTTTGAAGTTCAATATTTTGCGCCCTCAGGGCTTCAAACAAAAATTAACTAGAAAATGAGAGCAAATTTCTGCGTTCTGCCTTGTCAGAGCTTTCTCTCCCTTTCCCCATCCCTGGAGCCAGTTTCCGTGCTCCGGTTTAGGTTGCAGATGTTGCCAAGCCCGTGGGCTGTGAGACGTGGGTGGCAGAACAGCTGTGGCAGAAGAGCTGCCTCACTGACCAACAAATGAGGAAATCAAGAGCCCGATTAAGAGCCTGGAATTGCCCCCGGTGACCTGAGTGGAACATTTAGTAGTTGCTAGTGAGACAGGCCTGTTTGAATGAATAAGCATTCCTGTTTGAAGGGAAAAAAAAATCCCCTCCTCCCTCAGCTCTAATTAGCTACTCTTTTCCTTTTTTCTGCCATGAATATAGAGGGTTTATCGCTGGAATGAAATCTTAACAAGGTCCGAGTTCTTCAGCTTGCAGCTGATGGAGGTGATCTCTGCAGGTGGTGTGGGGATGCCTGTACCTGTTTTCTCTTTCCTCGGTGAGTCTTTGTTTTTGCTGTTGTGAGTACAGCTCTTCCTTACCCTCTGGTTTGTCTCATTTTTTTCTTCCAACAGAGTGACTAAAGAAGTGGACTCAACCTCAAAAGAAGCTAAATCTTTTCTGAAGCAGCAAGAGAAATGGCAGTCAGCAGCTCCAGCTTCCCTCCCGACAGTCTCTGGGTGAGTATCTAGTTTCTCTGCCCCTTAGCAAGAAGGATGGCACTCAACCGATAATGTAGGCTCTGCAATATTTAAGCTAATGGGTATTTGTTTTCTGCAGGATTTCAGTGGGAGCAAGATTAGGCCTGAAGGTATGATGATTTGGTGGGGAGGGAAGCGGGGGTAGCAACCCATGAGTCCCAGTGACTCACTTTGTAGGTTCAGGCTCAAATTTCTCAGTCCTCATAAATCATTCATCCTAGTAAGGAAATATTGTTTTGAATGTCTTGAGCAGGCTGATGAAACTGCAGGTAGCCAAGGAACATGCCTGAGATTTGCCCGCACTTCCTTTGAAATCGGGACCGTAAAAAGCCCTGACAGGCTGGGCTGTGGCTTCTTATAAACTTTGGGGCAGCATTTGAATGAGAGATGCTTTTGCCTCTCTGATGTTCTCTAATATAATTTCCATGTGGATTTGTCACTTTCTGTTCAAGCTCTAGCACCTAATTCTGAGATTATCATAATGCTTGTCAAAGATACAAAGAGGTCAGGTCTCCTTTGCATCTGATGTGCCACTCTGCACGGTTCTTGATGAGCTTGGGACATCGCCCACTTCTCGGGAATAGAGGATGTGCTTTTGTGTTCCAACAATGATTTTTATTTAAGTCAGTCATTTGCATTTATATTTGAAAGACATAAGCTGCGTATGATTTGGTGACATAGAAACAACACCCATCAAATAAATACATTGTCCTTCCCATCTGCTGAAGAGCAATTCTCCAGTGTGAGTTAAGGCTGCCTTTCCCCGAGATAGGCTGTTGTTCAGTTGCTGCAGCTGGATTGTCACTCATTTTTCCAGCTAAGCGTTGCATAGCTTGTAGTTCGATCAGGGTAGTGAAAGCATAGTACACGTGTGTGTGACTCTTGACAGCTGCTGTTCCCTGAGATGAATGAACGCATAGATGAGCATGCTCTTGTTGCCGCTGTTTGCGCCGTACAAGGGTTTGTCCCTGCAGAGCTCGTTAATTGTAACCTAAGTATTGTGTATGGGGTTTTGTGCTGGAAAAACTTGTCTTGAGTTGGACTGGCATTCTTTGTTCAATCTGGGTGGCCGCAGAGGCAGTTTGGGGGGCAGCTCCTTGCTGTGCACGCTGCTGGTGGTCCCGTGTCTTCAAACCTGCCTTCCAGTTCCCCCAGCAAATGCCCTGCTGCTCCGAGTGCAGGCAGGTTTGGTAGCCTACTGGGAGAGCCCCACGGGCTGCTCGCCTTCCTGCTCTGCTGAGATCCAGTGTTTTCTCCTGTATCTTACTGGCCCAGGGGAAGAGGTGGCTGGCCAGCAGGCCTGCACAGCCTAGTCATTACCAGGGTGCATGGCTACTTGTGCTGGGGCTCTGGTCACTCAGGAGAAATAGCCAGAGCCCAGTTTGAGTTAATACTGCAGATATCTGACGTGAAGAATCCACATCAAATATGGAAAAAATGGAATAAAAATCAATATAGGAAATAACAAGTTCAAGGGCTCCTCTAACTTTCCTCCAGTGTGATTATTTTGGAAGCAACTTAATTAGGTCATTGTTCAGCTTGCTGATGTGTGATGTCCTACTGACAGCTCCCTGCCCAGAATATGAGGTGGCCTGGCTGCGGGGAAGGGAGGGGAAAAATACCCTGGGCTTGCATGTCCTGCCTTCCTTCAGAGCAGCAAACCCTGATGCAGCGGGGTCCCATGTGCCTCCTCTTTCACAACCTGCTGCAGAATATCCTGGTTTTGTGTCATGATAGTACAGCAGCGGTGTGTGTATCAATGTATGGAACAGCCCAGTGGTCTTGAGGGTTTAGCAGGAAACTGTCTGGGGCAGCCTGGCCAGCGTGTGCTCTCTGGTCTGTGCGCGCTCCAGGGAGTTTTCTACCTTGGGATAGTGCCTGGGACGGATCCCTGAGACTGCCAGCAAACATGCTTGCCTTTGGATTTAGGAGGGTGCTTCCGGCTGGGAAGTCAGCCAGGGTATTTTCAGGTGAGAAAATCACTAACAGGCTTGCAGTGTTCCTTAAAGCCAGAGATGAGTCCCTTACATTAAGAAAATTATAAAGGTTAGGTTTTAGACTTGGAGCCAAGCTATTGTCCAAGCCCTGCTCCTCCGGAGCAAAGAACCACAAGCCAGAGCAGCTCCTGGGGACCGACGGAGCCAGCGTAGCCTGATGGTTCTTTGCTGGTGCCCTTCGGCTACTTAAAATACAAGTTTTGGGGGAGAAGGGTGTGTTTCTCCCTTGTGCATTACAAGAGAGCCTCAGTCTGGGTCAGGATCACTAGAAAGCACAGAAAAAAATGTGATTCAGGATCCTAGACGTGCCTGTGGACACCCACTGTGCCATGAGCCATTGTCAGCTCCCAGGAGCTTTGTCAGCTATTTAAAAAGGAGAAAAAAAAAAAGAAAGCCTTGCCCTATGTGCAGGGATTCGAGCAGCTAAGAGTGGCCTCTCCATCTGGCTTTTCTTTCTTCACCTTGCAAGCAGCTTGCATTATTTCTGGATGCAGCCAGCCTACCCTGCATTTATTTAATTTCCCTTCTCTAAACAGACAGAAGTAATCCAGGAAAGCAGCGGTCACAAAACCAAACATCCGGTCCACATCTCCATGTTGCAAGTCCTTGCAGCCTAACTGGTCCAGGGGAAGGGATGTTTGGGGCTGAAAGTGCATTTCCTGAATGTGTTTAACATCCATACCGGATGTGCTATAAAAAGCTAGATTTGTGCTTGTGAGGGACATGGGGGTGGTTGGAGGAGAATAACTTAAACGCTTGGTTGTAATTAAAGCCAGAAGTACAAAACAACCCACCCAGTTCTCTCGGTAGGCTTTGCTAGAAAGGTCAGAAGCCTTTGGTTCCCAGGGATGTGATGGTTTCCCAGCCTTCCCGTTATTCCCATCGTGTCCCCCCGTGACACCCAGCTAGGCAGCACTCTGTCAGCAGCGGGTCTCAGTTTGCTGGAGAGGTTTGGGGTCGACACTCTGTTCCAGCCGTGTTTCTCTTGTACTTTGGGTTGTGTTAGGCTCTCGCTGATGCTGTCAGAGGTATCGGGTGTGATGAGGGGATCCACTGTTCTCTTCTAATCTGCTGTCACAAAATACGGGTGGTAGGCTCCCAGCATTCAGAAGAAACCCTTCCACCCACCCCGCTAAAACGTCTCACCTCTCTGTGTGTTTTAGGGCCCGTTTCCCATCCTTACCAGCGCTCCTGGGCCTTTTAGGGGCAGCAAGAGTAGCTCCTGGCTGTAACTGCATGACCCAAAGGAGGGGTCAGTCAGATCTGTGGGCATCCCTGGGGCTCTGAGAGCTGCTTTCTGCCCCCTCCCCGGGCCAAGCGGGACCTACGAGCTGGGTCCATCATCCTCTGCGCTAGTAATCCTATTTTGCAACACCATTTCATATTCAGAGCATGTTAAAGCAACTGAAATCCTCTGCGCAGCTTACTGCAGAATGACTCTGTGTGTGTGTACTTGTGCACGTGTGACTTGAGATGCAACGGGTGGAGTTGAGCTGCGGCTGGGAAATACACACACTGACCCGGGGCCTTTGGTGTGAGCGGCTGCGATTTGCCCCTCGGTTCTTGCGCAGGGAACATTGCTGCTGTAGCAGTCCTGAAAATGAAAAAAATGTAGTTGGTGGATCTTATTTGAGATTCTCCTCTAGGCAGCTGTTTCTACATGGCCTGAACAGAAGCCAGGAAGAAAAAGGGAGGTTTTTCACTAGCTTTGTTCTTGCCTTTGCTTATTACCAAACCCATTTGTAATTAAACATGGACTTGCTCACTCAGCCCAGCTGTTGCTTTTCTGTTTGATCCTGCCTGAAATTACAGTGGTGGATGGGTGACCTTCTAGGCCTTTTCATGCCTTGTAGGCTGGTATAAACACAGGGTAAAATTTGCCTTTGAAGCAAGCAGGCACCGTTCCCACGCAGTTCAGGAGGTGCGGTGCTTGCCGACCCCCGGGCTGAGTTTGGTCCGCGAGGGTTTGGACCTCAGTGCAAGACCCAGCAGGAAGAGGCAGTGGAAGAAAGCTCTGATCCAGAGACGCAGGTTTGCCCTGACCAAAGAAAGCAAGGTGAACTCTAGCCTGTTCATCGCGGATGCTTTTCTCCCCTAGTCTACAGCAGAGCAGCTCACGTGGACTGAGCATTGCATGGTCTGAAAAGCTTCAGGCGTTTGCTTTTAGAAGTCATTTACTCTGTTGCATGCTGATGTTAGAGTGGAGGGGCTTCAGCAGGAAGATGTCTGTCCGTGGCTTCTCTCCCACCTTCAGCGTGCAGGAGGAGGAAGGGTGGCAGTTTTTTTGGGAAGATACGGATGGTAGGAGGACCTGGAGCCCGTTTGCAGCATCTTGACCTGTTAATGTAATTTCTAAGCTAACCTTCTCCCCAAGCCTGGTTACTCCTAGGAGCTGCTTTGTATCCAGAGCTTTTCCTTGCAAGAGATGCTCTTTCTGCGTGAGTTGGCTGGAGCTAATTGGATCCCTTTGTTATCAGGACCAAAACTGGTTACTTGAGATCTGAAGTGGACACTGGTGAGACAGGCTCTCAGCTTCTCTAAACCTCAGATGATCTAGAGCAAGTGCTACAGCACTCCTGTGCCTCTGGAGAGCAATTTCATTTCACAGCAATCCCATGGGCCTTTTTTCTTCAGAAAGCAGGATTTTACAGTCCAGTTTCAGCTCAGCATCAACTGCAAGCGGCTATTTAGCTAAAACTCTTGCAGGTTTTGCTTGTATGGGCTGAACAAGGAGGCAAATAATGCAAGTAATGAAGACCTTTAGGGGAGCTGGAGGTAGGGGTTTCTCAGTAGCCATTTAAGCAATTGAATAGCTCTATTCTTGCTGGGGATTTGAAGGCTTCTGAGCTTTCTCCTGCGCTTCCCTTAGTGTGCTCCAGAGAGTGCTGTTCTCCCAGAAGGAAAGATCCAGCCCCTCGCACCACAGCCAATTGTCTGGGTGTGAGTGGGACATGACATATTTTTCTGTGCACGACAAGATGAACCAGCCAGGGGCAATATTCATGTGCCCTAGAGCTAGTTTACTTATTTCCTATTCATGCATTTTGGTTGTGAAAGATTAAATTAGCTGTTCTAAGTGAGTAATTTCTCTTCAAGTCTTAGATCCTTTGTTGGTTTTATTTTTTTTTAAATTATTCATTGTTAGTGTCTGTCTAGGGGTTTACTCATATCCACTCCTTGAATCAACATGGTAACGAAGCTGGGTGATTTTTTTTGAGTATCTTGGTTTTATTTGCTGGGTGGACTGAAATTAATTGCCCCATGGGGGATCGGTGTAGAAAGGTGTTTGTATGTGCAGGGAAGGGGAGGTTTGTCATTAGGAAAAATGATGGCTGGTTCAGTATTGAAGAGAAGGGTTTCCATCAGCCGTAGTAAATAAGATGCTGATTGCCACATGCTTTGTAAAGCGTGCCAAACAACCTTATCCTCTGAACATCTGCCTCCCCTCTTGAAGTCAGCGTGGACTGAGGCTTCCAGCATCACTCGAGATCAGACCCCTTGCAGAGCCCGCAGCAGCGAGGGTGCCGATCTCCGCCTGGCGCAGGTTCGGCAGCAGCACGGGTGCTGGCGTGGGCTTCACAGCCCAGCTGAGAGGCAAAGTAAGTCAGGCTGTGCACGTGTGAGCCGTGGCCACGCTACCATCGGATCCTGTCTGCTACCTGCAGGCAGGTTTATCCAGGGCTGCGGTCACCTCTGAGGCTTAACTCTGGGTGGGAGAGCTCTGCCATTTTGGGTCCTTGCCCCTTCTCCAAATAGTTGTTGCTCTGGAGCTTATGTTAAATCTTTTCCCGATAAGAAACAGAGCTGCGAGTGTGGGAAGTTTTGTAGCCACTCTCCCAGACTCAAAGCAAAACGTGCACTAAACATACTTCTTTGAAATTAGTCTCTCAGGAGCAATCCTTTCTTGTTCTCAGGCTAAATGAGTCAGTGCCTTCTACCCCAGCCTCTATTTTGCAATGGAAATGAATGAGATTTTTAAGCTCCATTCTCCACTTTCCTGCGGCCATGCTGGCACGCGTGTGGTTGCTTTTGCTCGGGGCAGTGGTATCTTATTGGAAAGAAGTTTAGCAGTGCCTGTACAGCTCTGTGCCTTACTTGAGTCCTCTGTCTTGATGTGGCTAAGCTGGATCCCTGGGCTGGACTAACTGGGATCAGCTGTTTCTTTTTTTTCTAGTCTCGTTGGAGGTTCAGCAGAATGGAATTTCAGCTATTTGAGGACTTATACTCTCTAAAGCATCTGTCTTATAAAATACAAACAACCCCCCACCAGTCTGGGGCCTTTGATAATTCCCCAATGAAAGCTGTGGGGCAGTTTTCCCTTAGGGCAGTACAGGTTTTATGAGGCTTATTTTCATTTGCTTTCATCTCTTAGATCATGAGCATTTCTCTTTCTCCCTCTGTGAAAATGATTGAGGAAATTAACTGCTAATGGGGAACAAAGCCAGCTGTATTTTTTTATTCCAGACTCCTTGCAAGGTTGCAGAGGGAAACCCCTCTATCTTCCCACGTTAGACTTGGTCTGGTTGGAGTGAGAGGGGCAGCCTTGCTTTATGGTTAAAGACTGGGATATTGGAGGTGGATGCTCAGAGCTACTGTTCCCAGCTGTGCCATGGCTTGGAGGTGTGTCTACCAAGAAGATTTGTATCACTCCTGTCTTATTTTGCTTTTGTAGTGTTCCCTTGCATATTAACTGAGCTGCACCATGTCCCTTGAGTGTCTCCCCCATACCAGATGCTTGTGTTGACATCCTTTTGCTTTCCCACACTCATGTTCCTCCCTTTTTCTCACATCAAGGAACAAGTTCAGCTGAATCATTCTTCATAAAATATGAACCAGCTAAGTAAGGCTGGAGCAGCAGTTGGAGCAGAGCGATGCTCCCTTGGTTTCAGGCAGTCCTGTTGCCCCAGGCTTTTCACATACTAGTGGCTTCATTCATGGAAAATTGCATACTGGTGGCCTCATTCATGGAAAATCAGCACACCAATATTTTCCAGCACATTTGTTAGCCAAAACTTTGATCTGCACGCTAGGTTGTCAGCCTCGTGCAGGACTAGGCTTAGAAAATGGGCATGCCTGGGCTGGCTGGCTCCATACCAAGATGTGAAGTCAAGCAATTAGAGTTAAAGTTACCAACTAAAACGCTGGCTTTCTCCCTTCCTGTCTTAAAGGAGATGCCGGTGTGACTCTGAGCTCTCGGAGGGCATGTGGTCTCTTTCCAGAGCACCAGACTCTTTGGATGGCAGCAGTCTCTGCAACTGTTCTTTTGTTTGTTTCCAGAAAAAGCCTGAGAGAGGCTGAGTGTCTGCCCCAGCTATGGGGATTTCCTATGCTGCTTTCTGGCCCTGAGGATGGTTAGTACGGCTGAGGTTTGCTTCGGCTATTCCTGTCTAGGCATGGAGGTGGCAGAGCCCCCCCCAATTCTTTCACTCCCCTTACTTATTCCTGTCCAAAACGCTGAGCTTTGAGTGAACTGGTGCGTGGGCAGAGCAGAAAGGACACCTTAAACCAGCTTCAGAGTGTCTCAAGCTCTCCAGGGTGCTCTAATCCAGTCTGCCAAGCCGTGGAGTACTTTATTTCCCTATCCAAGGAGGTTCAAAGCCTTCCTGATGTGTTGGGTTACAGCCCAGTCAGCTTTGTCCCGACGCCCTTGCGGTCCGTGGGGCAACTGCTGTATTGAGGGACCCTCTGTGGAGGCAGATAACTGGTGTCGTGTTGGCACACAGACGTCCCTCCGGGTGCGTGAGATGCTCTTGTACCCACTGAGGCAGGGAGGGAACTGTTTGATTTGAAGTCTCTGTTGGAGACTGCTCTTTTTTCTGGGAATCCCAGGGGAAGATGCTTTTTTTTCTTTTTTTTTTTTACCGTCTCTTCTCATAGCATCTACTATCTATTATCAGCAAATAATCATGGATATGAGTTTGATCCAACCTTGTACACTAGCTTCGATACCCTTTGGAGAACTCATACTTCAGCGCTGTTGCTATAAGCCTCCAGGCAGCCAGTGGACAATACAGACGCCTGTTCATTGCTTGAACAATGATGGCATTTCTTGAAGTAACAAGTCCTGGGCATGTGCAGGGTTGGATTGTAGCACTTTTTTTTTTTTTCCCTTTAAGCTGCAGGCTTGAGAGCAGCAGGCTGCGTTGCAGCACCCATGAGTGCAAGTGCAGAGGAAAATACTCACTGAAAGAAAGCGTATTGCTGTTCTTTAGGTGCTTGCCTGTTTTGCCCTGTGGTTGAGTATGTGTATACTATGCGTCACGGGTATATGTATGTTGTTAGGAGGTTGGTTGAGATGCTCATTTGGCAGCAAGGAGGGGGTTAAAGCAAACTCGCAAAGGCTGGCTGATTACAGCTCATGGCTTTCATAATGCGAAGCCGGTGGGAATTCAGCCGAAGGCTTCGTCTCCCCCTACCCCCCTTCCCCGCTGCTAGAGGCAGGCTAACCTTCCTGACTCGTCTGGAGCTGCCTCCCTGCCAGTACGGCTCACCCAGGGAAGCTCAGCAAAAAAACAGCAGAGGCATAAGCGCGTGAAAGATGAGATTATTAAACTTTCTTGGGAGAGCGCTGAAAGAATCATTTTCCAGCGTGGTCATGCCATTTCCTTACGTGATGGCTGGTATGCAGCATGCCTGCCTCTTCATCTGTGACCTGCAGATTTCCCATTGCAGGATGGCTGAGGAAGCAGCTGGTATATACGATATCTCTAACTCTCTGGAGACTGGTATGCAGGGACGTCCTTGGCTTTGCCGTAGGCTTTGGATGATGCACAGCAAAGTCGCTTGGGCCAGAAAAATGTGAAGGTGGTTCAGCAGTGGTTTGTACAGCACCTGGCACGCTGACCTGTGCCGCAGCCAGGAAGGGTTCCTGCGATGTGCACCCTGCTACCAGGGTCTCCATCTTGCCGTATAACACAAGTTTTGCATTAGAGAAGTGCTAAACAGACAATGCAGCCCAGGGCCTCTTGTTGTGCAGCGTTCGCTTTAAGGACAAGCACCATCACGGTATTTTTCCTAATGTGTAAAATCCCTTCTCCCTCCCTGCTGTTTGCAATAACCCTTTGGAAAGCTGGAAGGGCTCTCCGTTTCCTTTCCCGCTCACACGCGTGCACTTGCGAGCCTCGCCAGCGCTGTTTGTGTTGAGGGGGGATTTCTTTTTTTCCTACTGTTCCCAAGTCAAAGAAGTGTGTGTAGCATTTGTTTTGGAAACAAAACCAGTTCTAGAGAATTACATGGCCTCTGCAAACAGATCAGTACAAAACACGTTGTGTGCTTTGGGCTGACTCGGAAGACTGCACAAGATAGCTGTCTCCTTCCTCGCTTTATGGTTTCATGGCCATTGCATTTAACAAGGAGTCTTAAGAAACCTTTGAAGGAGTAGTATAGGGTCAGTTTTACTAGTCCTACGGGACAGTCAAGATGCTTAGCAGCTTTCCCCTGGTCAGTGCTGTGATTGCTGGTCAGGGTTTGAATCTTGGGGGTAGAATATCCGCACTCAGACAAATGGGTAGGGTGCTTCATACCGAGTTTTCTCCAAAGTCAGTACTTTGGGAGTAAAAGCACGTTGGTGAATATTAGTAAGAGGTTGTTTGTCATAGCTGTTGAGGGACACTAAAGAGGTGACTGTCTTCAACTTCCTTTGTTACAAACAAATGTCACCTGGAAAAAAAATTGCTTTCTGCCTCCTTCCTTTAGCACTTGGCGAGGTGGATGGGAAGTAGGTAGCCCTGCTGTTAAAGGAGTGCTTTCCTGTCTCTGCGTGGCACGGGGATCCTTCCGTCAGCTTTGACACCTTCCTGCTCCGTGACCTGCCGTGTTCGTGTCGTGCCGGGTCGGTAGGTATTCGTGCTGTGCTGTCCTTAGCTGCTGAAGTTATTTTTAATGAGTATGGGACTGAGTGTCAGGTCCAGGGGAGCTTGGGACGGACAGCATTGGCACCACAGCCACCTGTAAATAAATAAATGAGTGTCATCTTTGGCTGTGAGATTTCTGGCCACATTCTTCCTTTAGGAGGCAATGAGATCATATTGACAGAACTGAGAATATAAATCCATGTGGGCTGTGCCACAGGTTGTGGAAAACATTAAGTGCGGCGTCCTGGGGCTTAAAACCCAGGCAGAAATTGGCACATTCCCTACATGTGCTCATCTTTGTGCCAGAGCTTCTGCTTCGCTTGATGTATGACAGGCTGGGAAGGGGAGTGGCTGGCTATCAGCCATTGCAGTTGTAAAGTCTTCATTTTCTGTATCGAACTTACAAACTGAGGGAGCCTGGGACGGTTCTGGAAACTCCCAAGCAATGCTCTGTCTAGGATTCCCAAAGGAAACCCTGCAGTTGTCTCTTCTCCCATTTGCTGTGCTTTTCCTCCCCCTTCCACACCTCCTGTGTTGCATTGTAGCGTTGATTGCCAGTTAACATAACCCCAGTCTGTGCGGGGTGTAACTTTACTATGGGGCACAACCTTGAACTAGAGACCTGGCAAGGCAAGCTGGGTCCGCTTTCCAGCAATCCCATTCTCAGGGGGACGGGGAAAGCTTTGAGGGTGCCCGTGCATTTGGCTCGTGCTTTGAGGGTGCCCGTGCATTTACAGCTCGGTATAGTATATGGCAAGAAAAAACCTTCGCAATACCCAGATTTATTGCCACTGCCCGCTCTGTAGGACAGATGGCTCCTTGAAGAAGATCCGAGCCCCTTGTCCTGTTGGAAGCCCCAAGAACTTGGTAGCTGGGGATTCAGTGGGGTGAACCCTAAACCTGCTTATGTTAGGATGGGGACCTTAATCACCTCGTATACTTTTTAGCCAGTAAAACTGCAGGGTCCCAAGTCACACCAGAAGATTATTTGGAGTCAGATTTGTTCCTGAAATAAAAGGAGGGCTTTGAGTGCCATCCAGACAAAACCATCACAAACTTCTCAGCCTGAAGCAGCTTTGGGCAGTATGTACCGAAACAAGGCACCCTTACGAGCCCACCCTGGCCTCTTGCTGCTGCTATTTTTTAATATTTTGTTGTTGTTGGAATAGCAGTGGAAAAAATGCAAACCCTCAGTGCCCTTTCTTTGCCAGGAGCTGTGCTTTGCAGGAGAGACTCTAGGCTCTAGCATCATTCTCTAGAGAATTTGAGCCATAGTAGTGGGTTTGGTGTATGCTGAAGGTATCAATGCTATTATTAGAACAGGCAAAAAAGTTTGGGACCACCTTTCCTGTTTGTGTTACTATCCTGGAGATGCCCTTTGCCTGGTCCTCATCACTGTGCTGTGGTTCATGTCTTTGTCCTGTCCCTCTTAAAAGGAGAAGCAAAGGCAGCAGCGGGCTGGCTTGCCTGAGGTTACCCGGGAAGTCTAGCGGGTGAGGTTTCCCAGCTCTGAGGCTGATCCCAAGCTTCTGGATTGCCTTTCTTGTAGTGTTTGCTTTCCGTGTAGCCTTTGTATCTGCTGGGTTAAATGCTGCTGCTTTTAAGTGAAAAGTCTGGTTGTATGGGGAAAGAGGTTTTTAATAAAAAAACCCCAAACACTCAAACCAAAACCCTTGTCTGAATTGGACGTGCCTAACGTGGCAGGCCTGCAAAATAGCTCCTTAGTCAACTGCTTTCAGCTACAGCCTCTGCCCGACTGCCGGAGCTGAAGGCCAGAAATGCGCCTGAGTTCATCTGGCCTACGGTCCTGCACGGCACGCGTCTCCCCAGCCGCCCCTGTGCCAAACCAGTGGCCTGTGTTTGGCCTTTCTGGTAAAGGATTTGAGCTAATCTTGAGTTGAACATCTCAATAAATGAAGAATCCTCTCCTTTCTCTGAGGTTAATTAACTGTGGCAGCTAATTGTTGAACAAATTGTTTAAAACAGTATACAAATACAACTTCTGAGAAAACAGCAAATTGCTTGAGCACTGCTCTTGTGGGTTTTATTTAGATGTCACTAGGACATGGTTGTGTTTATGACTGTTTAATTCAGAGGAGTCTGCTGCTGCCCCTCTTGCTCTCCAGCTCTCTCCAGGTGCCTGTCTCTGTATTTTGAGGGTGCACAGTAGCTGATTTATAACATTTACCAGCTTGACCAAGGGCAAACTCCAGAGCCGTATAGTGGCGAGTGATTTATCTTTTCCCCTCATACATGGAGATAAATGTCAGGATGGATGTCAGCTGTCTGGCCGATGGATGAGTGAATCTGGTTTTGTATATGCACCTCAAGCTGAGAGTACGTGCATGCGGTTTTTTTTACTGTTTGTGATAAACCTGGGAATGCAGATTGTGTTGGAGGAAGAGAGGGCATTTTCGTTTTAAATATTGATACCAATATAGCAGGGCCGTGGCTGTGACAATCCGGGAGCCTTGAAGCATTAGCTCAGAGATTGTGCAGAATGCCGTGGGGAATTTACTGTGCAAAATAAAAGAAAAGGCTTTGCAAAGTGATAACATGCTTCAGATGCAGAAATAATGGACGAGGTCCTCTTGGGTCCACAGGCTGTGGACTTGTGGGGCTGAAAATGGGAAAGGAAAGATTCAGACAGAGTCTTAGGAAGAGGCCCCTGACAGAGGGGTTTTTTTATTTACTTTGATTTGTGATGTAACTGAAAAGAAAGCAGCTGCCCAGGAACACAGGCGCCTATGGATTGATTGCTGTGGAGGAAGAGGTGAAGACCCTGTTCCTTGGAAATGCTCGAGGCATGGCGAGTTGGATGTGGTGGGTCGTCATCATCTCTAGAGCCTCAGTTCAGAGAGTACCGAGTAGTTCTGCTCTGTGGTTCTTCATCAGCTAATCAAGTTGAACAGTCATCCAGAAGGCACAAAAAGGGCTGAGAGACTTTTTAAAGTAACTTTCAGCGTTGTTCTCATCTCTCTGATCCTTTTAGGCCTTCGAGCCATGTGCAGAGTTAATATGGAGGCAGAATATGCTGGGTTTCCTGCGTGTGCAGCTGCACTTTCCCCGGCCAGGCACCCATCACGTGGCTTGGGAATAAACTGCAACTCCACACAGAGCGTACCTGCCGGTTCTTGGAGGGCTCACTGGCTAGGGCATAGCTTTGTGCAGGCTGAGCTGCTCTGCTTCCAAATCCGAGCTGGCTTTGTGCCTTGCTGTGCCTGGTCTAATAAGCTCTCTCCGAATGGGATTTGCCTGTCGAGGCACGCGGGCCGGCTGCGTAGCAGCAAGTAGAGGTCTGGTGCTTGGTCTGGGCACTGCAGCTTGCCTTCCTCCCCTGTTGCTGTGAAGATGAGGAACAGACCGTTGGATGTTTGCTGCATCTCAGTGCTGGCTTTTATGGTTGTAATAAGTGTAGTCTACAATGTAACTAGTAGTCTGTGGTTATTTAAATTTTGCAGGCGGTTCCGATGTAGGGTATAACTCTTCCTGGGAGAAATGTTCAAAATATAGGGGTAGGTGTTGATGAGGGTAGCAAAGAACATCACAGCACAGCTGGGACACATCTGGGCAAGGTAAAGCTGTGCTGGAGAAGAATCGTCAGCTGATGCATCAGGTGGCGGTGTGGGAGCACGTTGTGATGAGTTAGTGAGCACACTAGTTGCATACAGTGCCCTAAAGAGTTTGAGCACCTTAACACGTTTAGTTGGTAAACAAAAAGCAAGTTTATAAAACTTTTGGATAACTGTCTTCATGTACAAAAGCAAACCGCACTGCGAGGCTGGGAGAGGGGGGACAACAACCCAGGCTCTTAATTCAACTGAAGTTTCACTTAATGTGGAGAGAGTAAATGAGAGGAAGTGATTTCCCTCTGCCAAGTCCTTTATTTAAACATAAAGGCTTTTCCTGGCTACTTGCAAAAGATACTGTTAGCAGAGTGGTCCTGTGCATGACACTTCTTTCAGGCTGAGGCTCCGTTGCAGCGTCAGCCAGAAGATCTGGCCGCTGGCTGTTGTGTTCCCACTATTCCCCTTGCATCCATGCTTGTTGAATCTTTTTGCTGAGCTATTTCGGTGCACTTAGCTGAAACTAGCCTGACTGCCAGCGTCGCATGCTAAAACAGCTCTGCAACAGCTGAGTGCTGGAGCCAGTGTCAGGGAAGAGGTAGTTGGGATTTAAATTGTGAAGCAACTTCAGTCTTAAAGATCCTCATCTTTCCTAAATAAGCTTGATTTCCTGAGGCAGGGAAGTTACACCGAGGAAGGATCATTTTATCATTTTGAACTTTCATCTTTCCCTATGTGCATGCTCTTGGGCAGTGCTAGAGACAAGGTCCAGGATTAGACATGACCTTTGGAGAACAGATGACTTGTAGTATCTCCTGTTCTGAAAGCCACTCTACCTTGTGCATATATTAGGATAACATAATTTGTTGTGTAGACGTGCTAGGAAAAATAGCTCCCGTCTCAACAGAGCATCGCTGCAGTCACATACATGGAACTGCTAGTGCCCGAGGTCTTTGCAGTCATCGCTCGCTCAGACCTACAACATTGTGATATCGTTTTCTTCAGCTTTTTAATGACACAGAGGCTTGAATTCATATATTTCTTTCCACATTTCTTCAAAGCGCTTATGTTCACCCCCTTTCCCCTGCTTCAGCTTTCCCTGGTAGATTATAGCCTGCTGGAAAACATAGAGCACATTGTGAAGCCCAAAGCAAAAGCTGACTCGGCAATCCTTCCCATTTAGGCTGCTGCTGTTCGTGGAACAAGAGGTTAGCCTTAAAATACTTCTACCAAAAAATACTGCTGCTGTAACAGAACTGGTGCCCATTTTATTAGCTGTTGCTGTGTCCTTTAACTTAGTTGGTTTTGGGTGGTTGTTTTTTTTTTTTTTTTTAAGGAATGTAGTCTTCTAGTGCCTTAACACTCTGGGAAAGAGAGTTTTCTTTTCATATGCTGGAATAATACGGATTTTTCATTAAGAAGCATTTTGGCATCTCTTCTCCAGATCTCTGGAGAAAGGCTCTGTCCTAGGCACAGCTCGTGTCGCTACCAACAGTGGCCCCTGTCCTTAAAGGAGTTCACCTCATGCAAGCTGAAGTCCTGGGAGCTGCTGGATGGAAGTGAATGGGCCTTGCTTATAATCCGAACATCAGCGCATGGGTATGTCTTTACAGGTTCAGGCCCACCTGTGATCCTGTAGATCAGGACTTTTTCCAGGTTGCACTCGGATCTACGCAGAGCCACCCAGGAGCTTTCAGCTCCTGGAAGCAAAACCTAGTTCCTGCTAGGAGCATCTCCCCACGCTGCATGGAGCTGGAGGGATGCGTCGCTGCTCTTCGGCGCTTCCTGTCTTGAGGAAAGGGGGAATGGAAGTGGTGCTGGGTGGATCCCTCTAGAGCAGGCACAGGGCAATACAGGAATAAAACCCCTTCCTTATCATTCCCACCATCCTTACTACCTGGAGCAGATCTGTTAGTGACCTCGGAGCAGATGGGCGTCAAGACCTGATCCGTGTACACGAGTGGATCTCACTAATGTGTGTGAAACTGGATGCAAGCATGGCAGCAGTGCAGGACTGGCCAGTGTAGTGAGATGCTGCTACAAAGAGAAAAGTGAATCTCATCAAGTTCCTGTGTTCTCCATAAAGCAATCGGTGACAACTTGGGGTGATATTCCAGGGAGAAAGTGGGTTTTGAGGAGGGAGCTGGCCAGAGAGCAGTGCTTTGCATGACAATGGTGGGAACTGTGGGTGTCTGTCGTTCCCGGAAATATACTCAAGTGCCCTTTTTCCACCGGGGAATTAAGAAGTTATGCAGGCTCGGCCTAGTTTCATTAATGGATTTAAAACAGGTTTTGGCAGAAGGCAGCCAAGCACATCAGGAATGGAACAGAAAATATTCTTCCTGAGTCCAAGAGCCTGGAAACTGCCTCTCACACCATCTAAAGCAAGTGACAAATGCTGTTCTTGTTGTAATCTGAAATCTTTCTCTTTTCTCCCTCCCCCACATCCATCGTGTGTATGAGTGGATAGGCTACTTATTAGCAAATTTAAAGCCACAGGCGCAAAACTATTGTGGAATCACTCTAGGACTCCTGCACTGGAGGAGGCACGTGTTGCATTAAAAGGTACTTACCAAAGCAGCTGAATTCAGTCTCTTGATTGCCTTGGCTACAGCTCCAGGTACTTATTCATATTTTTTCCTTTTAACCCTTAGTTTTTCTCCAGTCTGATCTGTGTTTTTGACAGGCGATTATTATCGCTGAAAGAGCTGACAGCTCTGGTAGTCTCAAGTGCTGCAGAAGTCCTGATGCTGGTTGCAATGCATGCAGGTTGTCTTTGCATATTTGGAAAGAAATACTGTAAAAAAACCAACTTGCACGATATGACACGTGTCTGTGCTGGTGTGAGTGGGAGTGCTGAGCTCTGTCGGGGCAGGACCTACCCTGTTGATGGGAAGAAGAATATTCGACCATGATGGATGATGGCAGTTCTGGTAGAAAGCCCCACGTACCAGGTTTGAACAACTGGTGAATACTACGATGAAATGAATTCCATAGAGAGACCTATTTTTAACTCCTTACTATACAAAATTCTTTGTGGTTGTAGTTGCAGTTTGGCAGGATCCTACCTCTTGCAACAGGGGTCATTACTTCCATACAACGCTAAAGCTGTTTTTTCCTATTTTTGCTGTGAGTAGAAAGTTGTTTTTCTAACATGCTGTGACTCTGCTTGCTTCCCCACCCTTAGACTCCATCTGTACGCTTCAAAATAGTAGGAGGAAGGGGGCAGAAAAAGAACAAAGGCTTGTAATACGAATGGAAGGAAACTAGGGAAATTCAGGAGGAAATGGACAGTGAGAAATACAAAAAGATCCAGCTGCGCTGAATGCGTGGGGCGTGAGTGCACAGGGATGCTTTCTGCTTGGTATTCAGAGCTCAAGACCTGCATTGTGGAGCTGAACTTTCCTTTGAGTCAGTGACCTATTCAGACACCTAACAATGTCCATTATGTACAGTCAGCTTGTTTATGCCCAGTGCGGGGTTTCTTACCTTGTTTCATGTACAATAAAACAATATCCTACTTGCAAAGTGGCCAGGCCTAGCTAGATGTAAGCGCTTGACCATCAACTTTCTGCAAGCATCTTGTTACTTAAAGATTTAAGAACATAAAATATGACGACAGGATGCTCAGGGGAACATCTGGCGACAAAAACACCGTTCTTGGTTGACTGATAACAAATGTCTCATCTCTTCAAAGGATGGCAGGGGGAGGTAGCAAGAGGTGGGTCCCTGCCTCTCTGGAGTTGTAGCGATTAAATCAGGAGCCTGAAGCTGTAAGTCCAGAACAGCGCTGAGGTTTGGTGGCACGTGG
The DNA here is from genome assembly GCA_013400195.1 of Aramus guarauna. Lineage (NCBI taxonomy): Eukaryota > Metazoa > Chordata > Aves > Gruiformes > Aramidae > Aramus > Aramus guarauna. Next base: position 44,050 of record VXBL01000976.1, on the reverse strand, counting down.
GACCAGCCTGTCAGTGATGCTCCTGCATCAGTCCTGGGTGAGAGCAGCAGAGAGGCGAAGTCCAGGGAGCTGGTGGAGAACATCTCTGCTGTGAAGAGGCAAACGGTGCTGCTGCAGAATAGGTGGGGCTGTCAGCCCACGTGAGAGCTCTGCTTAGGTTTGTTCTACAGCTGCCGAGAAACCAGCTGTCCCAGGTTTAATGTACGAGGGGATCCCCCGAGAGGCTCTGTATGCCCTCTGCGGAGTTCGAGGCAGCAGCTGCAGAAGTGCCTGAACGTAGAGATATCCTCTGCGACCTTGGGCAGCCCAAGGGTTTAGCCCAGTTACTTGGAAACAGCTCCCACCTCCACGGCAAAACACAACACGAGTTGTTGTATCACGCGCTGGCTCTGATTAACGTGAGAGCCGAAGTACAGCTTTCGGGTTAGAAGAAACCCTGTACGATACGACTTGACCTTAGCCTGTAGTTTTCTGTATGAGGACGTTGAGGGAGGTGATCTTTAACCCAGCCCGCCGACGAGCAACTGTAAGCGGTGATTGAAAGAGCTGGAGCTAGAAATAACGTATACGTTTCGTGGGGAGAGCAATTTGGGCATTGGAGCAAGTCTGTGCAGGCAATTGTGCTTTCTCCTATTTAAAGAGAGAAAGCGTTTTGGCAACTTGCTCGTTCCGTCTTATGCCCTTGTTTAACCGCTGCTCATTCAGTTAGAGCCACTTAACAGCTTTTAAGGCATTTCTTTGGGGGGGGGAAAATGAATTCTATGCATTCAGGGAAACATCTGTCATCATTCGGAGCAGAAACTGTAGTTAACGCAGTCCTTGGAACGTGTGGGAGAGCTCCAGTTTCTTACTGCCACTAGGTAGTCGCTTCTCGGAGGACAGAACTGGCTGTGAAAGGTGAAGATGGTTTAGCACCATCGCCCTACCTCTAAAGAAATCAAGTGGTACCTCTTTGGAGCCTCAAACATGTGCACAACACACGAGGAGTGTTTTTATTCATGTTTGTTCTCGGGAAATTCTGTTGCTTTGTAAGCTGAGCCCTTTCAAGTGTCTTAAGTTTGGCACCCCAAAAGCTGGGCTTTTTTTTTATTTTTTTAGCAGGCACTTCTGGAGGATGTCAGCCTGAGTTGTATTTTCCTGACTCGGATCCTTGCAGTAAGAAATGAGGAATGGAGCATTTAAATAGAGGGGGGGGAAAGAAGCTACGGTGCAGCTAGATAATGTCAATCTTGTCACTGCTTTTAATATTCATTGCCAGGCACAGCGATCAAACTTTGTCAGTTTTAAGTTAAGCAACCCTTAGTCCTAGTCAGCCTCTGTCTATGTACATGAAAGGGATGACTGAGCCCACAGCTGCTCAAAGCATCTCGCCATTACTTATATTTCACTAGGTATTTAAAGATTAGGTTGGGGTGTAGAGGATGAAAGGGTTTTTTTTTCTTTATCTTTTAATAGGAAACTTGTATTTGCAGATATGGAAAAGACCAAAGACCGAAGCATCTTTTCCCCCACTGCTTCCTCCAAGTGAGGTGGGGGTAGGGGAGCATATGGAGATCCTACAGGGAATAAAACCATCTCCCTCTTGGTCTGCTGCTTACCACAGCCCTGCCCTAGTTCCCAAAATTGATGGGTAAGGATGTGCCGTGCTGGAGTTCTCATGACGTAGCCTTGCTTGCAATGCAGGAGACCGAGCAACGTACGTGGGAATTAAATGTATGGGGCTTTGTATGCTTTAAACGTGAACAACAAAGGGGAGGATGATCTCTTCTCTGTGCCTGTAATGCTTTGAAAGATTCCTGTTGTCACTTGCTCTGGCTGTCTCCGCTATCAAACCCTTTTGGGGGAAAGGATGTCTTCAATAGCTGTGTGATGCTCCAGCCCTTCAAAAAAATAACCATCCCTGAGTTCTCCAGAAAATTAATCAGGGAGGACTAGATTAANTGTGGGAAGGGGGGAGGAATGCATGAATCCCAGTGTAAAACAAACCCAGCAGCTTTCATGTCCCCTTCAAGGCAGACACATGTGGCAGGAACAAAGATGCTCCCCTTGCTGTAGCTGCATGATGCTAGAAATGAATAGCGTACAGGCTGCATTTGCACCAGCGTGCGCTCAGGAGAAGGGTGTGAACGGTTCCCACGCAACCTTCTTGAGCAGCCTGAAATGGTATACGCCGGCAGGTTGAAACAAGTGATGGAGTTGCTTCACGGGAATTTGCTGGTGAGCTGGTTGTGTACGGCATAAAACAGACTTAACCAATGTCTTGGGATGCCGCCTTTGTTAGTAGCTTGGCTGGACTTCATGATCAGGAGACTTGGGGACGTGTGGGGAGCTGGGCACACGAGATCCAGCTCCCGCTGTATCACCAGATGCACGGCCCTGCTTTGGGGACACTGGGTGAAGCTGTGCATCCCGCTGCTGGCATGCTCCGAGCCAGCTTGGGTTTTCCATGTGGCTCTGGGTACTGCCGCCCCATGATGGATGAAGGCCATGGGGCTACCCTGCAGCTAAACGCCCTTTTTTGTTTGTGTAATTCTGCATTTGGATTGTACACTACCTGTACATGCAGCTTGGCTGAGAAAGCCACTGTGTAAGTGCTGGTAACTCAGCTGCTTGCCTAATCCAGATCAGGGATTTTCATTGCTGTGCCTTGACTCCTTTGCTTTTTTAGCTTATCCAGTTGTAACAGGCTCAGGGCCTGAAGGCAAGAAGCGCAAGGTGAAGAGGAGGTGATCCTGGTAGCTGGGTGTAGCTAAGAGCCACTTTACACCAGCTTTCCTTAGCTCTGCCTCCGAGTTTGCTGTGAGACTTGACTTCATCTCCCCATACTGCTGTTCTCTCCCCCAGGACCCAGGGTGTGCCTTGGTCACACCCGTGGAGGGCTGAGGGGTTGTGTCTGCCCTCTTCTGACGTGCAGCATCGTTCCTTGCGATGATTTAACCCTGAGAGCAAACATCTCCCGTCACTTTTCCTGGTGTAAACCAGCATGACCTGTAACTTTGGTCGCTCTGCTCGTGTGTTTGTGCCCCAGTGGTCCTTTGCTCCTCCTGAGTTTGAAAGAAGTGCTCAGTGCTTCGCGCCCTCATCTCAAATGTGCAAGGTCAGGAAGCCAGCAAGGAAATTCTGCCTCAAACTCATAAAGCAGAGGAACCAGGTAAAATAAACACTTACCTTCTGAAGTGGTTACTTGGGATCGTACTGACGCAGACTTTTCCATCTGCTCTGTTCTCCACGGAGTTGAACACGGCAGGGTCTGCTCAAGTAAGCATCGCCCCACTTGGGAGATGTTTCTGTAGGATTTTGCTATGAGGGAGAAGAAAACCGAAGGGATTTTTTGTTCATAATGTAAGAATCCTGCTTCTAAGCTGTGCCTTTAGGCATTTATTTAAATGGCAAGAGCTGTCAGTTTTTCTTCCATCAGAATTTATTCTTCTTGTTGCTGCATTCAAGAGAGGGTATATTGTGAAAAATGATCGTCTCTAGTGGCAGCTTCACTCCACAGCCTTTTGCCATGCAGAACTGGCCTCGTTTAGCTCTGCTGCTGAAAAAGGGCGTTCAGGCAGTCTTGCTTTGCTTTTCTTTCCTCTGTGCGGAGTCAGCGTGGCAATGACAAGCGGAAAAAGTAAGCTTCAATTACTCCTTGCATACTGTCACATTTTTGGGTTCTCCCCTCTCTTCAAGGCAGGAGAGCAAATCAGAGTCCCCAGGGTAGTTTTCAGCCTTCAGAGATGTTTGTAGTAACCCACAAGCTAGGAGGAACCCTAATTTGGTGTGCAGACCCTTTCGTACTGCCCCTCTGCTGCGTCCGTGAGTTGTTCGTGTTGCATTGGAGGAGCATTTTTCTGAAATCTCTGGGGTTTCTGCTCTGTTATACTGCTGTGCCGGTGTTGACAGCTTTCATCCCCTGCTGTTGCTGCTTCTCAGAGGATTGCACTAGTAACCCTGGTTTTCCACAGCTTGACATTGCACTGCACCTTCTCCATCACAGGGAATTTCAGAGTATCATTCGCATGGTCGCAACACGGTCATTCAGAGTCCATGGACAATTTAAGCCTTTAGTCTTCTTGCTGAAAGTCTTAGGAAAGGGACTCAGAGCATCGATTTGGTGACATAAACCTTTCCATCAGACTCGTTGGGCTGGATTGTGGACAAGAGCTCTCCTCTACTCCTAACCACCTAGCACAAACCTCTTGTTGCAAATCCCAAGTCACTCAGTGTCATATTTGATTGATTGTGGGAGGGGGGGATGCTAGCTTTGTATGAACTGCCAAGTCTTAAAACATTTGGCAAATTTTCCTCCTGATGCTCGAGTCCTAGGGGGAAAGCAATCAGGTAAGAACCTTGGCTTTCGAGCAAGGAAAAGAAAGTTTCTGCCTCTGATGGCTGGAAGGAAAGGGCAGCCACTCTGGCTGGCTTAACCTAAGGCTTAGAAAATGGGAGGCAAATTAATACTGCTGATTTTTTATTTTTCTGCAACGTCTAGCTTTTAAGCTAACCTCGACTGGAGGGGGCGCGGAGGCTGACTCATGGCTTTTGAACAGTGGGGTTGGCAGCTCTAGAGAGAAGCTCCCATGTGCTCTTGGTTACCCTGATGTCCCTGTGCCGACGAAATTTGGGTGTGCGCTCTGGTTCACAGCGTTGCTCATTCCCAACATGGGGCTGGATGTAGGTGGCCTGCCCTCGTCTGTAATTTGGCTGGTGCTAATACATAAACACTATGCAAATCTGCCTTTAGTTAGCTGTTTCCTTTTCCCAGATGTATGGCGGTGCACGCGGGTTTAGGGATTCGGATCCGCAAGGGGAGTCGCTGTTGGAGGATTGTAATTCACCCCGGTTTAATTACGTGCTCAGAGACAAGGCTTTGTATTGAAAAAGTTGTGGGGGTTCTTTTGGCTTCTGGGTCCATCTTGTTCCCCTCTAGTCTAAAAAAAATTGCTTATTATCAAGAATATTACTGACCTAGTTGGGATTAAACTGCCGGCTGACTTTTTGATGCATCCCAGTCTTGCCAGTTCAGGATGGGCTGAAAGAGTGGATCGGCTGGCTTGATTTAATAGTAGAAGTGGAGAAAAGCTGATGGTGGTGTGCGCTTTTTTTTTTTTTTGTCTGCAGTGATCTTTAGCTCAGAGGAGCACATCTCTGCTAATTGACTATTAAACGAGATTGCTTGCTGAGGTGCGCTGTCTTGCCATTTCAATCCTTTAAGGAGTAAGTCTCTGATCAGCTGCACATAGAGCTCTTAAATATAATCTGCCTAATGACTGGAGGGCTTTGACCTGCTGGTATTAAGGCGTCAATGTTTTGGGATACAAACCAAACCTTCGGGGTGGGGGGCCTGAGCAGGGATGGGGTTTTTCTTTCTGAAATGGTAATGTTCCAAACAACAAAGGCTGCTTTTTAATCTCGAAGCGAGACTTGGAAACAGCACAGTCAGTCTAGAGATAAGTCTGTCTTAGCTCAAGATTTCTAGGATTGCACACGTGTTACCGCACGCCTGGACCACCAGTTACACACCCACCTGGCCACAGATCCTTTGTCCCACTTGCTGTGCATGCAAATAACGTGTTTTTGTGTATGTTTACCCCGTTTGGAAAAAGAATCTGAGCCCTGAGGGATTCAAGCTTATGAAATGGGCCGTGCCGAGCCCCCGCTGAAGCAATGCTCGCTGCCTGCTTTGCAGGGACGCTGCAGGCTCCGGGAGGTTTTTGGAACCGATGCGCTCGGTGTTTGAGGAAGGATGGTTAGTCCCATTGCTTAGCGAGGATTCCCACTGCCATTTTAAAGAGCTCTGCTGACAGACTCCAGAGGGAAATCCCAACCCGGGCCTGAAAGAGAGCAGCAGCTTGGGGTCCGAGTCAGAAAGGGCTGGGCGAAAGGAGGGGCTAGCTGCAGAGCTCTTTCCTTCTTCAAATCCTGCTCTGTTTTGTTGGCTAGTCCAGCCCCTGGCACCCTCCTCCACAAGCAGGGATGCAGGGGAGGAATGCTCCTTGTCCCGGGAAGCTCAGGACACCCTCCCTGGGGCGTGAGGAGGATGCAGATTATTTGGATGCTTTCCAGTCCCGTTCTTCCCCCACCCCAGTTGGCTGATAGACATCATCCTAAAGCCGTAATATCACGTAGCAATTGACACAGCAGGCTAGGAATGGGAGGGGGGGACAAGACTCATGCTTCCTCTGCTGCTTTAGAGTAAATGCTTCAGGAGCAGTTGGTATTTCGTTGCTGACATTAAACCTGGATGAGGGGAGAGAAAGGAGAACGTGGCTAATGCTGAACACCTGCCTCTGACAAATGCCCAAGCCACTCGAGACCTCAGAGTAATTTTGTAAATCACAAGCAGGTTTTTACAGCCTTCCCAGAAATGTGCACTTCTAAATGCTAACCATCAAATGGACTAAATTACTGATCCAGCAGATTAATCTATAAATTGAGGTAGGCTTAGAATAGCCATTGGAGACCAGTGTTTAGTACATGGTATCTAGTTTGGTGGTCTCTATCTCTTGTTATTCTGACTTGAACAAATAACACGGCCTCTCGTTTGTGTTATACTAAAATACATGGTAGGAAGGTTGTTTAAATGGGGTCTTTCTGACCTGTCACCCTGCATATGGCAATGCTGCAAACAAAGTAAGTGGGAGACTGTGGGTAATTAAGGACTGGTGCCTAGAGTCTCAAAGTCCAGCCTGCTTGTTTTCCCTGCCCATCTCTTCCTTTCTTGCTCCAGACGCTTGTAATCAGACAATATTGAAGGTTTGTTGTATTGCTCATAATAAAACCTCAAAGCAAGCGATCAGCCATGGGAGCAGTGTATTCCTGTTGTAACCTGAAGTGAAAGCAAAGGTAGTCCGTGCTGCACGTCCCACTGAGATGAGTCAAGCTGCCACCTCTTTCTAAGGTGACATTACAGGATGTCTGTCTGCAGACTTTGACCTTTTTATTTGGGAGGGGAAAAGGAGGGAGGTGGTTTCCTTTGCAGCAGCAAGGGCAAAATAGGCTTTTAATAAAGCTTAAATTCTGCAGCTGCTGACTAAGTTAAAAAAAGAAATGCTGGCACTCTGTCCTCCTGGAGATGAGCCTTTTCCAGCTCTCTGCCATAACCCAGGGATGTGAGCCATCCCTTCTGGTCTTTTTTTCCTTTGTGCCACTTTCTTGGATGAGAATAATGGGAGAGTTTCTTCCCTTGGCAAGGCTTTACCCTGCTTGGGCTTTTCCGCGCACGGAGACAGTTTAGGTTGGGAATGGAAGGAAAAGAGTCTCAGAAGAAGGGTTGTAGCTGAGACATCCGGGAGGGGGCTGTGACTTTTTATTGAGTAAAAATGGACTCCTCAAATCGCTGATTATAGATCCTGAAGAGAACTAGAAATTCAAAACCCAAGAGATAAGAAAAGGAGGAACAACTTTGTATACGATACAATAAACCTTTCCCCCAAGGTGCATGTGTGGATCAGCTGAGACTGCTGAAGATCTGAGAGCAGGCCTGCTGAAATGCCGGCTTACAGTCCAGATATGGACAAGAACACTTTATCCAAACATTACTGTGATTGCGGCAGATAAGCGAATTTTTTTTTTTTTTCCTGCAGAAAGTTTCCTGTTTCCTGCTGGTCCCCTGGGATGTTCAGCATGAGCTCCTTGCTATTTGCAGAGCCCAGGCCTGGTGCTGGAGAGCCCTGTAGTATGGTTTGCAGCAAGGGAGGATGCACAGCACCTGGCTGGTGCTGATAAGCATGGGCTGGTTTAGGTGGACTTGAGTGAAGTGTTATTCCTGCTTCTCCCCTGTTATCCCTCCTCCTCTCCTCCCTTCAAATGTATTTTTCTCCCCCACCCCCCTTTGCTAACAGTAGCCTCTGAAATGCATGAGAATTGTTTGCAAGTAGATTCTCCAATGCAAACCACTGGAGACCACCAAAGGTTTTGGAGCAGCTTGATGCATCTGGTGTGACGGGAAGGGACTCTGAATACACGAGTAACTCGGTGCTTAGCATCGCTCAGCACGCTGCGGTATGTGTGTCAGGGTGACCCAAGGCAGCTCTTAGCAGAGCGTGATAGCCTTGACCCGTGATGCAATTGTCACAGATGAAGTCAAAGAAAAACAGGGATTTTGCTATGGGCGAGGACTCAATCTCATCTCTCTCTTGCCAAGGAATGCCCTCCGGGAACCAAGAGAAGGCAGGATGGTGAAGGGACCTGTCTCTAGCAGTGTGGGTCGTTGGGTTCTGCGTTGTGTCAGGGTTTTCACTGGTCATCTAGGAGTTTCATCAAGAAACTGTGGCCAATGAAACAGAATCTGAAGCAAAGAGGCAAAGAAACTTTCACGAGGAGATCTGATGTGTAAATAAAACCCCCCCAAAAAACAAACAAACAAAACCAGCTAGAGGGATGACAAGGTTCAGAGGATTGCTTAATGGGTCAAGTCAAAGGGAATTTAGCTGGCCTGGGGCAGATCACAGAAACAGCTGAAAATTGGGTTGCGCAGAGACACGAAAACAGGGTATAGCCAAGAAAAGTCTTGAATTGTTGTGGCAAGGTGTGAAGGGCAGGGATTTCGCAGGTTTGTAGCTGGAAGGTCAGAAGTGGCTGCTCGGGTGCCCCGTCTGAGCCTCTGCCTTCACTGGGGTCGTGGCGTTTCCCTGAGAGCTCCCTGCAAGCGCTTGCGGTTCAACCACAGCCTGCGTTTTTGAAAGAGGCATCCACTCGCAATGGAAAGACTTACAATTTGGGATCCACCACATCCTTTGGGAAGCTGTTCCCATGGTTAATGCATTTACCGCGTAACTGTTACAGTTCCCTGAAGGAGTTTGAATCCTCGGCTGGCAGCCTGCCTGCCTTGCTCAGCACTGCTGCATAGCTCTCTGCCTCCTGAGACAAAAGTCTTGCTACAAAGGGACTGAATGACCTGCCAAGGGTCATGCGGGCTGTCTGGGAGCACCAGGGACCTGAACCTGCTCCCTCCAACCCAAGAGTATGGGAATGAGTTTTGTGAAGCATTTGTCTGTTCATTTATCAGCAGCCCGCTGATCTTGTCTCCTCTCTGGATGATGTATGCCTTGCTGGTTTACCCTCAGCAGCTGGTAGGTCACGCAGGATTTGAGAAGCGGCTCTGGCATTGTACCAAGCAGAGGCTGTGGGATGCTCACCAGCAAATTCCAGAGATGATGTGTCATGAAAACCCCGGCCCTGCCACTCTCCCTGTGCACGGCGCTGCTGGAGGTAGTGGGAGCCTTGCCGGGTTGCGATCTCCGCGTTCAGTGAGAGCTGTGGCTTCCGAGCAGCTTTCAGTAGGTGGATATTAGCTGGAAAATCTGTTTGGGAGCCTCCCTCTTTGCGTGGGCGGAAGGAAAGCCTTGCTCTTACTCCTTTGCCTGCCTCCGGCTGGAAGGTGACAACTGAGCTTGTGGCTGGGAGAAGTCAGCTGTTTCCATGTTCTTCCTCTGGGGACTTGAAATCTATTTCCAGTGAGGTGGGTCCCTGGGAAGAGGAAGGGCAGCTCTTCTAAGTGGCTGCTGCCAAAGCTGGAAGGCACTCGGAGGTAGCATTGCCAGCCTCAGGCATTCAAAACACTTCAGTTAAACCCTGGAAAAAAACCACGGGATAATCTTAGTTTCTCCTCTTGCATACATTTTGGGCTCTCTGCACTGTCCTCTGGTTTGTTACGGAGCCTCTTCTGCAGCCACCAGCCTTAGATAGTTGTAGCTGAGAAGAAAAGCGTGTCCTTTCATCAGTTAACTTCTTACTGCCTGCTTTCTCCTGGGTTGGACTCCAGGTTTTATATGGCAAGTATCTTTAAAGCTTTTAGGGTATTTCATCCTGAAATACCATCTTTGATCCCAGCTCTTAATCCAGGATGGAACAGTTTCTCAGAAAGGAAGGTAATTGTGATGGGTACTCCAGTGATGTTACCCTTCCCAAAAGCAATTAAATGTGATCAAACCCTCAGTCTTGTTTTATGGCTGCTTGTAGCAGCACCCAAATGTTTATTGTCCCCCACAGTCCCACATGCTGCCAGGCCAGGCTTTCCACTGGGAGATAATGTATTATATTCATGCTATTTATTAATTTTTATGACACTGCAGAGCAACTGCTCCACCGAGCTCTAGTTTGTTGCTCGTAGCCATGCATTTGTGCTAGCGAGCCCTGACACTCGTTCGCCCTGACTTAATTTCCTTGGAACTTTCCCCTGTCCTAGGCTGCTGAGCTTTGCGAACATGTGCCAGTGGAAGGGGGTGTATTTGTTTTAATCAGAACTATTCTTAAAGCTGTCAGATTAATTGCTGGAGGAGGCGGGTATTCCCTCCCTACTTCTGCCTTTCTCACCTCCTTTTGATCTGAGCCTGGCATTGATCTGATACAGAGGGAAGCTAATCGGGACTAAACGGTGGGGCTGCCTGTGAATCGCAGGGACAGAGCCAGGGACTCTGCATTGCTGGGGGGGGTATGGGGACGGGGACAGGGTCGGGACGCTGGGGGTTGTTTTCTCAAGGCTGGAGTGGTTGGGGTTAGATCCTCCTTGCGTAGCACACCGCGCTGCAAGGAGCAACCTGGGAGTCGCACCAGCTGCTCTGTCATCCGCGCTCATTCACTTTGAAATCCCTTTAGCGCTGGAACAATTCCATTAGCCGTACTTCTTAGGCGTGATTTGGAGCGGTTTCTCTGCCGATTAAAACCCAGTCCGCGCACCAGTCTGGAGGGCTCGTCATAACCAAGACATTCTCCGCGTACCTCGGGGCTGCTTGCAACTGAAATCCTGAACAAAAGATCTGCTGTTAGACAAAGGAGGAAGGGGTGAGCCTCTGAAGAGAGGAAGAATTTCTCCTCTCGTTTGCCAGCAATTTTTTTCTAACTATTCTTTTTTTAAGGATTGGTCACCAATTAATCCGTGTTGTTTTGCAGACAAAGCTGTCAACGTTTTTAGGCTTGCACAGTGAAATAACTTCAGTGCTGTTGGTTCTAGCGGCTCTGAATGTTCTCAAACAAATGCCTTTTAAGATAAAAATGGTCCGTGCTTGGTCCCAGCCCAGAGTTGTGGTCGTTATTGTTTTATTTGAAACGTCTCGACTGAACCCAGTGAAGTCAGTGAGAACTGCAAGTGTTTGAAAGTCAAGTCACACTTATTTCCATGGCTAAATATGGGCGGAACACAGGGTGTTACTCTTGAATACTCCAGGGTATGACCCAAGCTGTAGCCCAGCAAACCTGCTGTATGCCACAGCGACCAACTTGCAGTAGCTTCTGGCAGCTTTCAACCTGTTAGATGTGGGTACCAAAAGCATCATGCCTTCTCACTTTTATTTTTTGCTCTTCCCTGCTGTTAGGGTGTGAGATACCTCACGGCCACGTAGGAGTGACTTGTTTATGTACGCATTTTTGCTGATTTCTGTGCATTGGATCAGAAATGACAATTGTAGAAGTACCTTCCCACGCGTACAGAGTGCAGACAGCTTTATAAAGGCATTTATTGCTGCTTGTCAGTGGCAGCACTAAGATACCAAATTAAATATAGTTAACCACCTTGGAGTGGGATAGGTGTACCAGTTCTGTGCTGGTGCAGCAAAAATCTGAAACTGGCACATTTATTATCCCAAAATGTTTACGGCACTTAAGAGCAACGTAAAATGCACATGAAGAGCATGCATGATATTTTTCAATAAAAAGGATAAATGCAAGCAGTGCTTTGCGGGTTCAAATTAGTCCACGAGGGAACAGATTTGGGAGTTCTGGTGCGTGTAACATGGTCCTTCAGTGGCAGGAGCAGGTCTGGTTTGTTTTGCCTGGATGTCCTGGGTGGAGGAGAGCTCATGTGAGGAGTTGCTGTGGTTTCCAGCTGGGAAGGGGCAACTCTGTCAGCATTTGGCCGCAGCTGCAGGGCTGAGCTGAGCTAACAGGGGCGTAGCTTTGGCTGCAGACCAAGCCCCGGGTTACAGGTCCTTACCCATCAGCCGAGCGTCAGACGGGGCTGGTTAGCGCTGGGTTGGAATCGTTAACGTCTTCGTAGTATCAAAAGTCATCTGAATGCTACAGCTCTTTCAGTTAAGCTCCTGTTGAGCTCCATACGTAGATATTGTAGCGTAATTGGCTGGCCCGCTGCAAATGCATTAGGAGAGTATGCTACTGAAACAGCCTCCGTCTGTGCTCCGGGCTGGAGAGGAGCCAGAGCGAGCCGTGGTCTCCACACAATGTCACACTGATTAGGAGGGTGCGAGGTTTTGTTTTTGCTAAAATAGTTCCGCCAGTACAGCCCGGAGGGCAGCTGCAGTTATACTGGTACAGAGGGACCTTATGCTGCCCTGAATCGTCCCTGGCGCTCGGGGCAGGCAGTGATGCTGCTGGGAGCACCTTCATCCTGCAGTAACAGCCCGTGCGTGCAATGCGCTGCCCAGCTCCACAAATATGACTTTATTTTGTTGACAACCACCCCATAGCAACTCTGTCTCAGAGGCCCAAGGAAAATATTTTGTTTCCTCTGGCCGTTAGGAAGCAGGTTCTCCATGGCAGCAGTCCCTTCACAAAGGGTTCGGTCCTGCGCAGGAAACCCTGGTCCGTTCCCTAACGAGCCCTTCCTGCTGATAAGGGGACCTGCAGGTCAGAGGCTCCGCCTGAGCCAGCCAGCTCCCCGAGAACTGATGTGCTATTTGATGAACATGTCCTCCAAAGCCTGCAAAGTAAGACTCCAGCCCGTGCTTCTCAACCAGGTCCTCCAGAGAGGTGGGTGCAGACCTGGTGGATGCTATGGGATGGGACCTGCTTGAGGAAAGGCCAGCTCTGGCCAAGCTGTGCCCCTGTGTTCCTGCTGCTGCTCTGTGCCGTTCCTGAGCTAAAGCAGTCCCTCTCCTCCCCTGCTCAGAAAATTTGCACATTGGTGTACATGGAGGCCCAACTCTGGTTTTATTCCTTGAATAACTATATTTGTGTGTGCACTATTACTGTGTATTTACAGCTGAGTTGTTTCCCAGTTTGGGGAGCAGACTGTGCTGTCCTGTTTGGAGCAAGGCAGCCCTTAGATCTGTTGTTCCAGCCCTGCACTTTGGAAGGGCCTGTCCGGCACGATTCCTGACGTGGAGATAAGCACAAGGTATTTGTATATCTCTGAGAAAACACCAGAAGAGAACTCACTAGCCGGGATCTCTGCTGGCATGAACGTCTGCAAGCTCCTTCACTACCTGCCACGTCGGTTTTGCTGTTCATAAGCTGGTACTGTGACACTTATTTCCCTCCTGAAGGTGAGGTGCATTCTGCCAGAGCAAAGCAGCATTGCGCAACTTGTAAAGTCCCACAGAAACTCGCTGCACTGGATTAATAACAAATCCAGCGATAAAACAGTAGCTGGAATACCAGAGCATTGCCCTTTGGTGGGCCGCCACTCGCTGCTGGTGGGAGGTGGGAGTATTCCCCTGTGACAAATTTCTGTTCCCTGCTAACTGTGTTTAGACACAGATACATCCAGCACCAACCGTGCCTGTGGCAAGCTCTGCCGTGGCCTGCAGCAATCCTCACCAAGGCAGCATCATGCGTGCATTTAGTCTGTCGCGTCTGCCCTGATGGAAGCCGCATCATCTCAGCCAGGCTTTGATTGCTGAGCTGCCGGGGTGTAGCCGTCCGTCTGTCCTTGCCTGGCGGTGGCTTTTATCTCCATCTTAAACCCTTTTCCACGTAGACACTGGCTGTAGGAAGGCAAGCGAGTGTGTGGGCAGGAGAGCTATCACTCTCGCTTCTTGAGAGGTTACACCTTCTCTTCCACATGTGACAACGTTGCTTATTTTAACAGTAGTTGTGCTTTGTGCTGTGATCCTGGATTACCTCCTCAGCTCAGCAGAGTCGGTGTCAAAGACTTCCTACAAGCAGAGAGAAGCTGTGTGCATCAGTGTTCGTGTAGGGGTCTTCACCGTGAGGTTGTCCTGAGGTCTCGGGGGTATGGGATGACATCAGAAACCGGGAAGGACCTGGGGCTTGGCTTAGCTCAGCTCTTCCGATTTTCCTAGCTTGCATTGCAACAGCAGCGATGGCAAAGCAGCTTGGGGTTCACTTGGGTTGGCAAGCCTGAACAAAAGCCCGAGAAGAGTTAACTCATGCTGTCGGCTCGACTTAAAACCCACGTTTCCTTGTTGTTTGCAAGTACTTCAGGCTGGCCCCGCTGCAGTCAGACCAGCACCTTCTGCAGGGGTAATTGTACTCGAAGTATTTTCACCGGGAGCTGCTGACTGCTCCTGTCAGCAACGCCCTCCATGCAGTAGAGAGAAGTTTGCCTCAGTCTGTTGGCAGGATGGCAGGCAGGGTAATTGCATTTGACCAGTGTACTTGCGTCTCTGGCTACCTTTGGACGTAGCTGCCTGCTCTGTCACGCCCCGTGGCACTGCCAAAGGGGGTTTGCCTCTGCCGTGACTGCTTTTCCGCAGTGGTTTGGTGCATGTCACTGTGAAGAGTGCCAGAAGCTTTATGCTCCTCACTACAATGATACGAGTTTATCACCCTGCCTCAAAAACTCATTGCTACTCCTAGAGTGTTTCAGGCAGGTTCTTTGGCTCAGTTTACGCGTGCTTTAGGGCGTAAATGCCGAGTATCTGCTACCAGCTGAGCAAGCGGCCATACGGACAGGCACCACTGAGCTGGCAGCGAGCTCCTCGGATGGCGCTGCCCTGGCCAAGCTGGGGAATCGGGCCGTCCTCTCCCTGCCAGCCTGCCCTGCCTTTGCTCTCGGTCCTGGGCGCTGCCATCCAAACAGGATCATCACCACCCTGCCAGCCCTCCAGCAGCACCCACCCCACCTTTTATCTTCATTTCCTCCTTGTTTCTTGCTTGATTTTTTTCTTTTTTTTTTTTTTCTTCCACTTGGGATTTAAATGTTTGTTTGTTTGGCATCAGAGAGGCTTTCTTGTTTGTTTTCTTTAAATACCTGTTGTGACAGGCAAGGCTGAGAACCAGCTGGGCTGCTCTCCACATCCATCTGAGTGCCCGTTCGGGAAATGAAGCCAAGTGAGGGGAAAAAAAACAACACAGTTGGGTTTGGCCTGGGAGATTTTCCTGTTCTTGGCCAGTTACGCAGGGTGAGGGATGGGAAGAGCTGGTTGGTTTTAGGCTCTGAAGAGGAAGACCTGTTTTATCATTCTGGGAAAGGTTCTTGATACCAGGCATCATCGTTCTTCTGCCGCCTGCTCCATCTAGCTGGACCACCCTGACCTTGAGGAGCAGATGGCACCGCGCTTCCCTTCCTGTCGTGTGCCCCTCTTCCTCCCCACCAGTGTCTTCGCTCCTCTGTCAAGGAAGATGGTCTGGAGAGGCTGGGAGTGAACAGCAGAGCTGGCACAGGGGCCACCAGCCGGGTCTCCACGTGCATCCTCCTCATGCAACGTCTCTCACGCACCCGTGCATGTTTTTGTTTGAAGGGAGGACAGCGAGACGGGTTGATCCGTGGTGCACTGGGCAGGAATCTTCCACTTTATTAAAATGAAAGTATTTACTGGCTGCATCGTTTGCCCAGCTGTGGTTAGTTTATATGAGAACCATTTCCTGCTGTTAAGGAAACTATTCAGCTTTACAGCAGTTCGTGGCAGGAATAGATATTACTATTGACAAAATCTTGTGCTTTTGTCTTTCCTGACCTACATCCCTACCATCAAAGTGCTTGGGGTGACAGGAACAGAGGTGCCATCGCTGCACAGCAAGTGAATATTGTAGGGGAAGGGAGCTGGGCAGAAGAAGGGCTGTGGGAGAGCCGGGGCTTGGTGATGAACGCAGTACTTTCAGGGCTGCCTGAGATGCCAACTTCCTGCACGCGGTGACATTTACTCGCCAGCATCCTATTCTGAAAGTGGGATCTGACGTGCTGCTCTGCGTTGCGGGCAGCCAGCAGAAGTGGTTTGCGTTACAGCTTGTGCTGGAGTTGGGTTGTTCTGCTTGAAGATTTGCAAAGCGGTTCAGCCATGCTGAAAGACCTGCGAGCAGATGCCTCCTGCTTGTCCTCTTGTGCCAGACAGTGTAAGCGCCCTGGCCCGTTGCAATGGTCTCATCGTCTAATGCACAACAAAAACTATCCATCTTGGTTCTGAACCCTCCTTTAGGTTGTAGGTGTAACCTGCCTTTTTTAATGGTAAATGGTAAAGGTGATTTCCTTGATAATCTGTGTACAAAGGCTGGGGCCGGAGATATACGGGTTCTTTCCTGGCCTCCAAAGATTTTCTTCTGATGAAATCCTGTCATCTCTGCGAGTCCAGATTTATTTCTGAAAAAAGCAAGTCACCAGATGTTTTGGATGAACGCTGGAAGGTGATAGAGTGCCCAGCACCAAATTGTCTCTGCTCTGGGAGGTGCAAAAGCCTGCTATGAGGCCAGAGAAGATGTCCTGCTCTGTTTTCTTGTTTCCTCTGCCACGTACCTGCAGGGTGTGCTGGATGCCTTGGTAGAATCAGCATCATCTAAAAAAATGTGCTGCTTGGTCCGAGTCTTGCAGCAGCCACTTTGTCACAAGATCCTCATTGATTAAACAGGTTATTAGCCACTCCGTTTAACAGGGACTCGGGGTTTGGGTTTCATTAAGAGGGGGGGAAACGAGCATCTCATTTGTGATTTGTGTTCATCAGTGACTGTCCTCTTAAATGCATTTGCTCATACTATTTCCCCAAAACATGACATAACAAGAAGGGGGGTGGGGGAGTGTTGGGGTGTTAGCTAAGCATCAGTAATGTCCTAATTTGTGTTCAGCGTTTGCTTCTTACAAATTGAGCCCTTCTTTAAAGTATTGATAGAAGACAGAAGTGGGGCCTTCCTGCCACAGAAGTAGTTGTTATCCGCAAGAAGGAGGACGGAGAAGCAGTGCAGGGTTTGCAGTCTGCACGCTCCTGGGGAGCCAGCAGAAACAGAGCAGCAGAGGGTTTGTGATCTCCAAGGGTAGAGCCGGAGCTGGGGACGCTGCTTGCTTCTTGATCGACATGTGAGTAGGTGTCCTTTGAGCACCCATCGTTTGTTGGAGTCGGACTACGTGAACAGCAGCTCCGGCAGTCTGACCTGCTGGATCCTGCCTGCTCCTGGCCATCAACTTGATCTTGTTTGGCCAACTGGTGCTGGTTCAGCTGCTAAATTGTCTCCCGTAGGTATTTCACAAAGACGGGAGGTACTTTTCCCCAGCGTTACTCTTAAACAGCTGCGGCATGGGTGTTGTGAATAGGAGAGGCTGATTTGCGAAGACATCTGAGATCCGCTGTGTCGAGGGAAGCGTGAGGGCAAACAGGAGGAGCAGCACAGAAGGACCAGTGCAAAGCTCTGCCTTTGGGTAGCGATAATCATCAGCCCCAATCAAGGAAGGAAATAACTGGCTTGGCAGCAGTGGAGCAAGCAAAAATCTTAGTGAATCACAGGCTTGACATGAGTCAACGGTGTCACACGGTTGTGAAAAAGGCACACGTCATAGGAGGCCGTGTAAGGAGTTGCATGCTTCGCAAGGCATCTGAAGTATTCCTCCTGCTCCCAGTGCCGGTAAAGCCGTGGGTGTAGCCCTTTCTTTGCCGTTTTGGGTGCTGTGTTTTGAGGAAGATGTGGGCCAATAGCAGAGCGTCCGGGGAGAGCAGCGAGAGTGGTCAGAGGGCTGGAAACCATGAGGAATGAGAAAAGCTTGAAAGGACCCGGGATTGTTTAGTCTAGGAAGAAGCAGGCTGAGCAGGGAGGGGGATATGAAAAGCTTTCAAAGACATAAAAGGCTGCTGTGAAAAGTGAGGGAATGATCTGTTCTTAGTAGCTACTAGGAAGAAGATAACAAGTCATAAGCTGAGCAAGGAAATTTAGTCACTGGGGAAAACTTACGTAAGTGAAAGGCTGATGAAGTACCGAAACCTCCGGTGCACGTGGGGTCGGTGTCAGGAAGCCTTCAGAGCACCCATCTCTGGGTGGGTGGGAGAGGAACTCATCTGGCTTCGGCTGGCAGGACGCGCTACGAGACCTTTGTAGCCCTGTATTCCCATCGCTTGAAGATTATTTTATAAAGCTTGTGATGAAGTCTGCCTCTTTGGAGGCAGGCACGTGTTTCCCTTACGCTGCCAACCTTTATGTTACCAGACAGCAGGGATTACATGTGACAGTGGTGCTTTATCATCGGCGTAGCAGCAGTTTGCCAAGGTCTGGGTCGGGCTGCAGGCTCGCACTGAGACGGGAGGAAGGCTCGTTGTTAGGGACAGGAATACAGAGCACGTTCGCCTGCGGTGGGACAGCAAGGGAGCCCTCGGCTTGCTCTTTGTCCCTGTGTGTGATCATGCCGGGTGATGCACAGGCACGGTCCTCATCCTGAAGACATTAGATGGGTGCAGGGGAATCCCCCTGCCAAGGCAGAGCTCACCAGCACACTTATTTGCTGGTTCAGGGGCTGATTTGAGCCGTGCTTTTTAATCGGGGAAAGTAAGAGCATGTCTTTATGTCCTGAATAGGCGACTGTCCTGATTCTCATCCCCAGGATCCATTATGTCTTAGCAAATTACTTTCTCTCTTTTAAATGCCTTGGTGATTAAAGATGCCACAGCAGATACCTTTAATGAGTACAAAAAGGGTAATAATTCCTCTTGTTGGCACTGAATGCAATTAATCAGGCCCCTTTACTTGCTTTTTAAACAGATGAGGCATTTAAGGCCAAGCAAGTTTTTAATTGGACTTTAATGTGTCTCATTTACTTCATTTTGGCACAAGCATAGGAATTCCCACCCCCAGGTTTGCTGTTGGATTTATTCAGGGTGATGAAAGGCTCAGCGCAGAGCAAAGACTCAGCAGCAGACTCGAACATGTCCTTCAGCCCATGCCTGGCTCCGTCTTGTTGCCTGGCCCAGGCTTGGTCCTGCTGCAGAGCAGCACCAAATTGTCCAGGCAGGAGCAGAGCCAGGTCATCCAGCCCAGGGCCAGGCTGCAGCACGGGGCTAACACCGGATATTAGCAGTAATTTTTGAGTAGTCATCAACAGGAGGGTGCAACATAGCTTACCCTGTTTCGTTAGGTTCCCTTGCCTTGAAGGAACCGTTGACTTGCAAATGTTCTTGTGGCTATCTAGAAGCCCTTCCTGGAGGTCCATGCTCATAACCTAGACTCTGTACCTTCAAGCATGGGATGAGTTGTATCTTTTTCAGGGATATTCCTGAGATCCATTGCCAAGAGGAGATACAGAGGCCTTGAGCACCGTTACAGATGGATGTGTGCATGTAGAGGTTGTTAATTTATTCCAGGAATTCCCATGGGAGAGAAGATGTGTGATGAGCAACCTCCATCTAGC
Organism: Aramus guarauna; assembly: GCA_013400195.1. Taxonomy (NCBI): domain Eukaryota; kingdom Metazoa; phylum Chordata; class Aves; order Gruiformes; family Aramidae; genus Aramus; species Aramus guarauna. The sequence goes on along the minus strand of VXBL01000976.1, from coordinate 24,825 downwards.
CTGCAGCCCCTGCTCCCTGCGGTGAAGCCAGCACCACCTCTGCTTCCCCCTCTGCCCACAAACCATCTGTTGCCTTTGGTTCCCTTTGCTTATGGATATCCTCCAGCATGGTTTGGGGATGGCGGTGGCCTGTCAGCATGTCCCAGCCTGTGTTTTGTGCAGGGACGCGTCCTGCGGCCCAGCCTGGCCGATTGGCCCCTGTCCCAACTCAGTTCTTCCCTGCCGGCAGCTCGAGGTTCAGCCGAAAAGACATCAGTCTCGACGTGTGCGAGCCTGCCTCTGAGCCTGCTTGTCGCTCTGTGGGGCAGGCGTAGCTCTAACACCCAGGAGACATCCTGAAATGGCTTCGAGTGGGTTTTCCAGGTGCGTGCTGTGTCTTTTGCAGAGGCAGGCGTGTCTGTAGGCTCCCGGATGCAGGTGAGCTGTGAGCGCCCTCGGACAGGAGAGATGGCTCTGACGCCATCTGGGTTCTTTGCCTCGAAAACCATTTAGGAGACACACAGGGACAAGGGACAACACCCTCCATTTCTGCATCCCTGCTTCCCCCATTTCAAAGCAGAATTGTAAGCAGAAGCGAGTCTGGAAAGTTAAGCGTATTCAGAGAAATGCATTATTAAATACCTTGTGTTAATTTAAACACCTTCTGCCTGCCAGACTGGGGGGAGAGGAACGTTGCCAGCTGGATCAGCCATAGCACTTCTCTAGATCTGTCTCAGAACATCTTTACTTTAAGTCCCGTGCTAAAACCCAAGGCCTCCCAGCGCAGCGTAAGGAACTGCCGTGCACGAGCACCAGGCTCTGCCTTCCAGGCGGCTGCTCGGCAGGCTCTGCCACAGGGGACGCTTGTCCAATATTTTGTTTGGTTTTGCCTTCTTACTTGTCATATCTCCTCTCCTCCCACTCCCTTGCAACTTGAACGCGCATCTGATACTGGGTTTGGTGGTGTAGTCCCGGCTAGCCAGATGTAGGAACTGAACCTCTCCATTTTTACCTCGTGCTGAGAACATCTTTACGCATTTTGCCCCCTTGCACCACTTTCCTGCCACCTGCAGATGCTCAGAGCTGTCGTGTCTTGAAAAATACAGGAAAGGCTGAGTGAGGATCAAGGTTTTATTGCGTGATCATGCTGTGAGGGCTGTAGGCATCCTGATGAGACGTTCAGGGATAAAGGTGAATAAAAGAGCATCCAGCTTGCTCTGGGTCCCCGCAGAATGAAAAGCGTGGGCTCTTGGCATGTTGTCCAGCAGTGGGCAGGGACTGGAAGAAATGAGAGGGCCAGGTCCTAGGATATTTCTGCTCCTCCAGCTGGGCAGTATGAGGAGGGGCTGGCAGCTCTGTCCTGTGGCTATGGACCCTGACAAGATGCCCTTAATGCAGGGTTTGTAGCCGAAATATATCTGTGTCAGGAAGCTGCAACCCCAAGTGACCATGGCCAGCCATTCTTGCATTGAAAATCTTCCGGCTGAGGCTTACAAAGACGTCTTTTTCTTTGATTTAATTCCATATAAACTGCGGCATTATTTTCCTTTAGAGGCTTGCAAATTATGGAAGCATAAACCACACTAACGATCCGATAAGGACAGCTTTGGATGCCTTCCCGAGAACGGCTACCCCTGGGCAGGACATGCTTGGAGAGAACTGACAGAGAGCGGTCTGCCACGCTCACCTGGCTGCCTTCCTTGGGCCCCCCCCTCCCCAAATTCCTCCATCTCTCAGGAACGAGAATCATTTCCTCTCCGGCTTCTTGCAGAGGCAAGGGCCCTGCAGACCTGAAGTTATCTCTGGAATGTGTGTAAACACAGAGTTCAATGGGATGCTGTTTGCCCCCCTCTCCTGGGGGGGGGTTTAAGAAGGGGTTAATACGAGTTTGGTTTACGGGTTCCTAGCCCTGAGAATTGTCCGACCCATGACCTGAGACCCTGTGTGTGCATTTCCCAGCATAAAAGGGAGATTTGGGGGCCCTGCCACACAGGAGGGATGTCGGTCCTCTTAAGAACAAGGAGATGAAAGACCAAGGTGGCCTTCCTGCTAAACGGGGACCTTGGAGACAGTGTAGGACCCAACATGTTGTGTGATGGTGTAGCTAACGGGATTTAGGCAATCCTTGGACAGAAACAGATTTGCAATCAGGAGAAGGGTGTGGATTACACCCTGTTTTGGTGCCCCTGTCTTCAAAGAGCAGTGAAACGTAAGCAGGGGGACAAAACCTTAGAAATGACGTACCGGCTGAGATGAAATGCATTACAATCAGAGGAATAAAGAGTTCCATCTGTTTGTCACAAAAAAAAAAAAAATCAGATGTAAGTTCGTTATCGTGTACCATACGCCATGGTGTACGGTGTAACGTATGAGTACTTTACTAATGAGACCTGCCTGGGCACCAAAGTACTCTTAGATTTAGAATAAGCAGCAGCCACCAGAACCTAAAGCTAGACAAAATCAAGTTGAGAACAGGCATGTTGATGCCAACAAAATGGTTAATTCCTAGATGTGTTGTCAGCGCTGGTGACGCACTGAGGCTGGATCTCTTCCAGAAAACAACACTTTAAACTGAAGACAACTGGGCTTAGCACGGAGGTGATCAGTGGAATGGCTTGGCCCGGTATATACAAGGGGTCAAACTAGATGATTTAATGATCTCTTTTGGCCTGAAAGCTTTCTGTTCTCTTAAGAAGATAAATGAAAAAGCCCTTTCACAAAAAGCAAGCGCTTGAGATATGTGTGTAACGAACTCTGCTGCTTCCAGGGAACGGCGGAGCAGGATCTGCAGGAAGCGTGACCTTGCAGGCTGCCTGAAGTTGGTGGCCATCTGTTCAGTGGCGGTGGCTCGCCACCATCAAGGCCACCACTCTCACACGTGACGTTTCTCAGCTCTGTTTTTAATTGCTAACTGATGCTGTCTCCCCGCATTTAAGTAACGTTTGCTCCCTTATCTCTGTCAGGGTGAAGAGGCCAAGCGGTATGAGCAGCCTCCTGGGGAAGATTGGCTCCAAAAAGCAGAAGATGAGCACACTGGAGAAATCTAAACTGGACTGGGAGAACTTCAAAGAGGAGGAGGGGATCGTGGAGGAGCTGGCAATCCATAACCGAGGGAAAGACGGGTAAGAGGGACTTCACCTAGTAGCAGTCCAGCATTTCCCACCACTTCCTATACATGTAGGAACCCCATTGCTTGCTCCAGAGAGTTCAGCAAACCCATGGGATTTCTGAGGATTTATCGTAGGGGTATATAAGCCAGTAGCTGCTCCAAGTATCACAGGGAGACAGGTAAGTCTGCAAGCAGGGTCAAGTCCAGATAGAGTCAAGTCTGGCTGTGCTTTATCTTCTCTCCTGCTAGTGGCACAGATGCAGCGTGAACCGGTCTAGTGCAGCATTCCCATGAGGAAACACAATTGCCTTTGCCC